>QRDG01000065.1:580585-829420 GCA_012064385.1 Puccinellia tenuiflora | reverse complement strand
GCTGGTCATATTCATGTTGGATCCTAGCTCTATTGTGTGGGAGAGAGACACGCTCCGCTTTTTGTTTGAATACTCTTTTGCTTCGCTTATATCTTTTTGAGTATTCTTAACTACTGTTTGTTTGCTAGTAAGCTCCCGATTTTAGCTTTTATCTTGTTTAGAGCTGCTAGTTGTTAATGTTAAAATCTCTTGTTCTTCACTTATACTTGTTGGAGAGTTGTTATTATTGATTGATTGAATTGTTGGAATGACAAAATGCTATCCATGTGATAAATGGAGTGAAATAAAAGCCTGCATAGTCTTGTAGATCATTGTGTGGATATTTGATGCTTTTCATTTGTTTTGAGATATTAAGATTAATGCTTAAACTTGTTGGTTATTTATGTGGAAACTAATTAGTAAAGAACTACAGTTAAAAGCTTGAAACTATGTGGTACTTCGTAGTTGCTAATATCTAAATCTAATCTTTCCACCAAAAGAATTGTTTGGTCAACAAGGGAGACGGTGTAGAGTCTTATGCTTATGATTAATTGATGTCGTATGTTTATTCTTCACCGGTTAACATCGTATGTTTGCTTGATATCCTGCTAAGCCCAAAAATTCGTACTGAGAGGGAATACTTCTCGTGCATCCAAATCCCTGAGCCAAATATCTTTGCCATTTGTGTCCACCATATCTACCTATGCATGGTATTTCCTACCATTCCAAGTAAATTTGTCATGTGCTATCTTTAAAACTTCAAAATTTTCCCTTTTGTGTCTCTGTTTTTAACCTCATGAGGAAGCAGTGAGACTCTAGTTATAACTTGTGACAAGCAAGGTCATTTCCCCCCTTTCACTCGGTGTTGATGGTTCACTTCCTCACTTGAATTTGACCCGAGAGATGGCTTAAAGCAAAATATAAATATAACCCACAATTCTCCTCCGCACAATGCAAACCTGAGAAATCAGTCAAAACATTGGTTAGTGGTGAAACAAAGGAAAAAAGAGGAGTGACCTCGTTCCTCTAAAAACCAGCTGCTCTCAAAAGTCTAAAAGCCTTGCTTGTTATGGAGGACTAGCTAGTTTATTTGTTGTGGAGTCATTGACGAAAGCATGCACCACTCAAAATTGTTTTTATTTCTATTTTAAAATAATAAAAAGCTCTAGCACATGATTAATCCCTGCTTCCCTCTGCGAAGGGCCTTTCTTTTACTTTAATGTTGAGTCAGTTTTCCTTTTCCTTCTATCTTCAATCAACCAAACATATTGTGTTGACCCTGGGTGTAGTTGATCATATTATATCATTATGATTAAACATGATTCTTTGTATTGACTTTATCCATGAGATAAGACGTTGAAAGTTGAAGCTTTTGCTAAAACTTGCATCTTCCTTGTGTTGATTCTCAAACACTTTTGACAAGGAACCATTATCTTTAAGAATTATCAAATATGTTGATCTCATTGCTTTCATATCTTTAATGTACTATTTATGAAAGTTTTTTCTTAGATAATTCAACTTGGTTATTCATTGTTTTCTTGCTATCAACTATAGACAATTGTTTTGGATCATTTAATTCATATCCTATGCTTTACATTACTATCTTGATCAAGTTTGTGTTGGTTGCATGTCTCATCAAAAATTATTTTTGTTGTCAATTACCTGCTCGAGGACGAGTAGGAGTTAAGCTTGGGGATGCTGATACGTGTCAAACGTATCTATAATTTTTTATTGTTCCATGCTAGTTTTGCGATGTTGTCACATGTTTTTAATATCATATTACATCATTTTTATGCATTTTTTCGGACTAACCTATTGACAAGATGCCAGTGCTAGTTTCCAGTATTTGTTGTTTTTGTATTTCAGAAAATCTACTTCTAGAAATATTCTCGGAACTGGACGAAAATTTACGGGAATTATTTTTACGCCAAGACGAAGACAGAGTCCAGAGGTCCCCTCGGCCCCCTTCGATGCCTATAAAATCACATTAAACCTAAAAATGTCGAGGCGGCCATTATTTTCTAGAGAAGTCACCCCGTGCCGCCGCAAACATAAACCCTAGTTCGGGGGTGATTCTGAAGCTGAGCTCGGCACCCTGCCGGAGGGGAGATCGATCCCGGAGGGCTCTTCATTGCCATGCCTTCCTCGGGATGATTTGTGAGTAGTTCCACCTTGGACCATGGGTCCATGGCAGTAGCTAGATGGTAGTCTCTCTCCATTGTGCTTCATGTCTTATAATCTTGTGAGCTGCCTAACATGATCAAGATCGACTATTGTAATGCTATATGATGTGTTTGCTGGGATCCGATGGATTATGAAGTTATGATCAGATTGTGCATGATTCTTACATGTTCATTTATGTTCTTGCATGCTCTCCGATATGTGTAGTTTCTTTGGCCAAGTGATTATGTGTGTCTCCAAGAGTGAGTATTTATGCTAGATAGTGAGTTCATGCCCCCTTTTGTTCCTGGGCACGAGTGACAGAAACGTCTAAGGGCGAGGGTGTGTTGTTGCTACTAAGGGTAAAACAGCGGTGTTAAAATCTATTTGATGTTTAATATTGCTTACTTCATGCACTTTACTTAATGCAATTGTCTATTACTTGCAACTTAATACCGATGGGTGACAGGTTGGATAGAGATCTGATACGTCTCAAACGTATCTATAATTTTTGAGTGATCCATGCTAGTTTTGTGATATTGTCACATGTTTTTACTGTCATTTATATCATTTTTATGCATTTTGTCGGACTAACCTATTGACAAGATGCCAAGTGCCAGTTCCCTGTTTTTGCTGTCGTTTTGTTTTAAAATTTTACTTCTGCAAATATTCTCGGAATTGGACGAAAATTTACGGGGAATTTTTATTTGCCACGACGAAGTACCAGACCAAATGAGAGCTGGAGGGGAGGCCCACAGGGCAGGTGCGCCCCCTGCCGCGGGTCAAGGGTCACCCGCGGGTGGGGCCCGCCCCTGCCCGTGGGACCTCCCCTCAACGCCCTCCGATGCCTATAAATTGCCTTTTACCCTAAAAACATCGAGGCGGCCATTATTTTTCAGGAAACTCGACCCCGACGCGCTGTCACCGAAAACCCTAGTTCGGGGTCCAATCTGAAGCTGATCCCGGCACTCTGCCGGAAGGAGAGATCGATCCCAGAGGGCTCTTCATCGTCATGCCTTCCTCCGGGATGATTTGTGAGTAGTCTCACCTTGGACTACGGGTCCATGGCAGTAGCTAGTTGGTAGTCTCTCTCTCTTGTGCTTCATGTCTTATGATCTTGTGAGCTACCTAACATGATCAAGATCGATTATTTTAATGCTATGTGATGTGTTTGCTGGGATCCGATGGATTATGAAGTTATGTTCAGATTGTGCATGATTCTTATATGAGTAATTTATGTTCTTGCATGCTCTCCGATGTGCGTAGTTACTTTGGCCAAGTGATTGTGTGTATCTCCAAGAGAGGGTATTTATGCTAGATAGTGGGTTCATGCCCCCCTTTTGTTCCTGGGCACGAGTGACAGAAACATCTAAGGGCGAGGGTGTGTTGTTGCTACTAAGGGTAAAACAACAGTGTTAATGTCTCTTTTGATATTAGTATTGCTTACTTCATGCACTTTACTTAATGCAATTGTCTGTTGCTTGCAACTTAATACCGTTGGGTGACAGGCTGGATAGCGATCCCACGGTGGACTTTTTAGACAAAGACGCAGTTGGACTCAACGGTCTTTGTTCCTTGTCGTGATGCCTCCATAAATATTATCATGTCCTTTTTGTCATAGCTAAATTAGGTTTTTGTCATGATCTTGTCAATTGCCTAGCTGTAATTCGTTCACCCATCACATGCATATTTTATTTACTTGAGAGACTCCACTAGTGAACCCATGGCCCCCGGTCCAACTTTTTACATTGTTTACAACCTCATTTACTTGATTTTAATCATCATTACTCCTCTGGTCACTTTTCATATTTCATCTATTTCATCATACAATTAACCGCTTTGTTTTCTGCGAGACCGGAAAGATTGACAACCTTTCTGCCGTTGGGGGCAAAGTATTTTGGTTGAGTGTGTGCAGGTCCACGTCTGTTGAAGGTCAAGTGCCAGAGATCTTCAACATTCACCTCGTTGTTGATTTCAAAGTCCTACTGGTTCGATAAACCTCGGTTCGTTAAACGAGGGAAAACTGCTACTAGCTGCAATTCCGCCTTCGCTTGGGGCACCACCCAACTTATTTTAATACAGCAGCAAGCTCTTTTCTGGCGTCGTTGCTGGGGACTTTGGAGCTACAGCAAGGGGAGTCTCATACTCTCAATCTCTTTACTTTGTTTTTGTCTTGCTTGCTTTATATCTCGTTTAGTTTATTTTCCTGTTTCAAAATTTTAAAACCCAAAAAAAATTAGTGTAGTCTTTATTCCTGTCTTGTTATTTATCTTATCGTTATGTCTTCTACTGAAAACACCAAGTTGTGTGACTTTACTAGCACTAATAACAATGATTTCATATGCTCTCCAATTGCTCCACCCGCTACTAAAGCAGAATCTTATGAAATTAAACCTGCCTTGCTAAATCTTGTTATGAAAGAGCAATTTTCTGGTGCTAGTACTGATGATGCCGCCTCTCATTTAAATAACTTTGTTGAGTTATGTGATATGCAAAAGTATAAAGAGGTAGAAAGTGACATCATAAAACTGAAACTTTTCCCTTTCTCTTTGAGAGGGAGAGCAAAAGAATGGTTATTGTCTTTGCCTAAAAATAGCGTTGATTCTTGGATTAAATGCAAAGATGCTTTTATTGGAAATATATTATCCACCTGCTAAAATCATACAACTAAGGAGTAACATTATGAACTTTAGACAATTTGATAATGAACATGTTTCTCAAGCTTGGGAGAGAATGAAATCTATGGTTAAGAATTGTCCCATGCATGGATTAACTATGTGGATGGTTATCCAAACTTTTTATGGGGTTTGAATTTTTCTTCAAGGAACCTTTTGGACTCGGCCACGGGAGGCACCTTCATGTCCACAACATTAGGTGCAGCAAATAAACTCTTGGATGAGATGATGACAAATTATTCACAATGGCACACCGAACGAGCTCCAAGTGGTAAGAAGGTAAATTCTGTCGAGGAAATCTCCTCTTTGAGTGATAAGGTTGATATGATTATGTCTATGCTTGCTACCAATCATTCTAATATTGATCCTAATAATGTTGCACTTGCTTCATTAATTGCCCAAGAAAAGGATCAAGTTGATGTTAATTTTATTAATAGAAACAACTTCAACAATTATGCTTATCGAAATAATTTTGGTGGTAACAACTATAAGCCTTATCCTCCCAATAATGGAAACTTTTATGGTAATTCCTATGGTAATTCTTATAATCCTAATAAGAATGTGTCCTCTGATCTTGAATTTTTTTTAAAGGAATTTATCACTTCGCAAAAAGCTTTTAACAAAAATGTTGAAAAGAAGTTGGAAAAACTGGATAGTCTAGTCTCTAAAGTAGACGTTCTTGCTCATGATGTTGAAATTTTGAAAATTAGAACCACTCCAAATCAAGACAAACATACTGAATCTTTAAATGCTATCTCTCTTCAAATTAATGAAAATGAAAGGATGATGGCTCTCTTGAAAGCTAGGTGGGCTAGAGAGGCTGAAGAAGCTAGAATTGCTGAAATGAATAGGAAAACTGTTAAAGTTTATACTATCCAAACCACTAAAGAGGATCCTCCTAGTTTATTTAAAGATGATGAAATTGATTTTGATAATTTCAATCTTACTGAAGTCATTAAGTTCCTACAAAAACTTGCTAAGACACCGGATGCTAGTAAAATAAATCTTGCCTTTACCAAACACATTACCGATGCTCTTATCAAGGCTAGGGAAGAAAAACTAAAGCTTGAAACCTCTATCCCTAGGAAGTTAGAAGATGGTTGGGAACCCACTATTAAGATGAAAATAAATGACTTTGATTGCAATGCTTTATATGTGATCTTGGTGCAAGTGTTTCTGTTATGCCTAAAAGTTTCTATAATATGCTTGATTTAAATCCTTTGGAAGAGTGCTATTTAAATGTTCATCTTGCTGATTCTTCTAAAAAGAAACCTTTGGGTAGATTTGATGATGTCCTTATTGTTGTTAATGATAATTATGTTCCCGTTGATTTTATTGTTATGGATATTGAGTGCAATGCTTCTTGTCCTATTATTTTGGGAAGACCGTTTTTGAGAACTGTTGGTGCTATTATTGATATGAAAGAGGGAAATATAAGGTTTCAGTTCCCTCTTAAAAAAGGGATGGAACACTTCCCTAGAAAGAGAAAGAAGTTTCCTTTTGAATCAATCATAAGGCCAAGCTATGCTCTTGATGTTGCAAAGGCCTCCGAAAAAACTTGATATTTGGCATTGCGCCTAGCTAAAAGGCGTTAAAGAAAAGCGCTTGTTGAGAGGCAACCCATCTTTTATTTTCAGTTTAATTTTTGATTTTCTTGAGTCATGAAGTTATTACCTCTGTAACAACTTAATTGTATCTTTTTCTTTTGGTTTTGTGTGCCAAGTTTAGCCTCTAATGCATTGAAAGTGCGAGGTATTGTGTTGCTGTCCAAAAACAGATTCTGTGCGCCTGTTGTACGAAAATCCTAAAATCGCCAGGATTTTATCTTTTTCTGATAATTTTTGACAGAAATCCTGATGCTTTTATCTATCTTTCGTTAGTTTTAAGTTTTTTGATTTGAGCTGCAGAAGTGCCTCGAAAAATTTGATCTTTACAGACTGTTCAGATTTTGACAGATTCTGCTTTTATTTTGCATTTGTCTCTTTACCATCGTCATATGGGATACTCTAGGGGTGGAGTGCCATATTGAGGCTTAGTAAACAGTAGCTAATGTCTAATGAAGTTTGTTTGCAATTTGTCATGAGTTGAACACATGTGCATTTTAATTTATGAGCACTAACCCTCTAATCAAATTATGAAAAGTTTTGTGTGAAGTGAGTTTTTAAGTTCCAAAGGAGAGGAATATGAAGAAATCGAGGACGAATCAAAGCTCAATCTTGGGGATGCCCCCATGGCACCCCCTATGAATATCAAGAACTATCAAGAGTCAAAGCTTGGGGATGCCCAAGGCATCCCCTCATCTTCATCGACTATCATAAGGTCGTCTTCGTTGAACTTCGTTTTTATCACTTTACATATTATGTGCTATGCTTGGAGCGTCTTTTTACTTTCAGTTTTGTTTGTTTGTTTGCTGGTCATATCTTTGTTAGATCCTAGCTTTATTTGTGTGGGAGAGAGACACGCTCCGCTTTTTCGTTTGAATACTCCTTTGCTTCGCTTATATCTTTTTGAGTATTCTTAGCTACTGTCTGTTTTCTAGTAAGCTCTCGCTTTTAGCTTTTATCTTGTTTAGAGCTGCTAGTTGTTAAGTTAAACTCTCTTGTTCTTCACTTATACTTGTTGGAGAGTTGTTGTTGAAAAATTTCTTGAATTGTCAATGCGACAAAATGTTGTTTGTGTGATGATAGAATAAAATGAAAAGCCTGCATAGTTTTGTAGATCATGGTTTGGATACTTGATGCTTCTCAATTGTTTTTAAATGTTAAGTTGAATGCTTAAACTTGCTGGTTATTTGAGTGGAATTGATTAGTAAAGAAATATGGTTGAAAGCTTGAAATTGTGTGGTTTTTCACAGTTGTTAATTCACAGTGCTAATCTTTCCATCAAAAGAATTGTTTGGTCAACAAGGGAGACGGTGTAGAGTTTTTATGGTTATGACCGGTAAATGTCTTATGTTGTTCTGTTACCGGTTATTGTTAGATGTTTGCTTCAAACACCTTTTTTTTGCTAAGCCTAAAAATTCGTACTGAGTGTATGGTTCACTCGTGCATCCAATCCCCAAAGCCAAACTTTCTTGCCAGCTGAATCCACCATATCTACCTATGCATGGTATTTCCTACCATTCCAAGTAAATTTGTCATGTGCTACCTTTAAAAATTCAAAATACTTCTTCTTTCTGCCTCTGTTTTTAAGCTCATGAGGGAGCAGTAGAGAGCTAGATATAACTTGTGACAAGCGAGGTCATTTCCCCCCTTTCACCCGGTGTTGATGGATTACATCTTCACTTGAATCAACCCGAGAGCAGCTTAAGCAAAAATATAAATATAACTCACAATTCTCCTCCGCGCAATGCAAATCTGAGAAATTAGCCCAAACATTGGACAGTGGTCAAACCAAGGAGAAAGAAGAGCGTACTCGTTCTTCTAAGAACCAGCTGCTCTCACACAAGTCTAAAAACCTTGCTTGTCATGAGAGACTAGATAGTTTCTCTGTTGTGAAGTCGTTGACGAAAGCATGCATACCTCAAAAATCATTTTACTTCTATTTTAAAAACCAAAAAGCTCTAGCACATGACTAATCCCGGCTTACCTCTGCGATGGGCCTTTCTTTTACTTTTAATGTTGAGTCAGTTTTCCCTTTTTCCTTCTATCTCCACGAAAGCAAACATCTAGCATTGACCCTGTGTATCGTTGAGCATATTACATGAATCTTATTGACTTATCTAGCATTAAACATGAATCTTTATATTGACTTTATCTATAAGATAAGCCGCTGGAAGTTGACGCTCTTTGCTAATGCTTACATCTTCCTTTGTGTTGATTCTCAAACACTTTTGTCATGGAATTATTAACCTTGTGAATTAGTCAAATATGTTGATCACATTGTTTTCATGTCTTTGACATACTATTTATGAAAGGTTTTGCTTAGATGATTCAACTTGTTTATTCATTGCTGTCTTGCTATCAATTATAGACAATTGTTTTGTATCTCTTCATTCATATCCTTTGATTTGCATCACTATCTTGATCAAGAATGTGTTGGTCGCATGTCTCATCAAAAGTTATTTGTTATCACTTACCTACTCGAGGACGAGTAGGAGTTAAGCTTGGGGATGCTGATACGTCTCAAACGTATCTATAATTTTTGAGTGATCCATGCTAGTTTTGTGATATTGTCACATGTTTTTACTGTCATTTATATCTTTTTTATGCATTTTGTCGGACTAACCTATTGACAAGATGCCAAGTGCCAGTTCCCTGTTTTTGTTGTCCTTTTGTTTCAGAAATTTACTTCTGGAAATATTCTCGGAATTGGACGAAATTTTACGGGGAATTTTTTATTTGCCACGACGAAGTACCAGACCAAAGGAGAGCTGGAGGGGAGGCCCACGGGGCAGGTCCGCCCCCCTGCCGCGGGTCAAGGGTCACCCGCGGGTGGGGCCCGCCCCTGCCCGTGGGACCTTGCCTTGACGTCCTTCGACGCCTATAAATTGCCTTTTACCCTAAAAACGTCGAGGCGGCCATTATTTTCCAATCTGAAGCTGATCCCAGCACTCTGCCGGAGGGGAGATCGATCCCGCAGGGCTCTTCATCGTCATGCCTTCCTCCGGGATGATTTGTGAGTAGTCTCACCTTGGACCACGGGTCCATGGCAGTAGCTAGTTGGTAGTCTCTCTCTCTTGTGCTTCATGTCATATGATCTTGTGAGCTGCCTAACATGATCAAGATCGATTATTGTAATGCTATGTGATGTGTTTGCTGGGATCCGATGGATTATGAAGTTATGTTCAGATTGTGCATGATTCTTATATGAGTAATTTATGTTCTTGCATGCTCTCCGATGTGCGTAGTTACTTTGGCCAAGTGATTGTGTGTATCTCTAAGAGAGGGTATTTATGCTAGATAGTGGGTTCATGCCCCCTTTTGTTCCTGGGCACGAGTGACAGAAACGTCTAAGGGCGAGGGTGTGTTGTTGCTACTAAGGGTAAAACAACAGTGTTAATGTCTCTTTTGATATTAGTATTGCTTACTTCATGCAATTTACTTAATGCAATTGTCTGTTGCTTGCAACTTAATACCGTTGGGTGACAGGCTGGATAGCGATCCCACGGTGGACTTTTTAGACAAAGACGCAGTTGGACTCAACGGTCTTTGTTCCTTGTCGTGATGCCTCCATAAATATTATCATGTCCTTTTTGTCATAGCTAAATTGGGTTTGTATCATGATCTTGTCAATTGCCTAGCTGTAATTCGTTCACCCATCACATGCATATTTTATTTACTTGAGAGACTCCACTAGTGAACCCATGGCCCCGGTCCATCTTTTTACATTGTTTACAACCTCATTTACTTTCTTTTAATCATCATTACTCCTCTGGTCACTTTTCATATTTCATCTATTTCATCATACAATTAACCGCTTTGTTTTGTGCGAGACCGGAAAGATTGACAACCTTTCCGCCATTGGGGGCAAAGTATTTTGGTTGAGTGTGTGCAGGTCCACGTCTGTTGAAGGTAAAATGCCAGAGATCTTCAACATTTACCTCGTTGTTGATTTCAAAGTCCTACTGGTTCGATAAACCTCGGTTCGTTAAACGAGAGAAAACTGCTGCTAGCTGCAATTCCGCCTTCGCTTGGGGCACCACCCAAGTTATTTTAATACAGCAGCAAGATCCCACAGTGGAATTTTTAGACAAAGATGCCTACATAAATATTACCATGTACTCTTTGTCATAGCTAGATTAAGTTTGTGTCATAATCTTGTCAATCGACTAGCTGTAATTTGTTTACCCATCATATGAGTGTTTTATTTACTTGAGAGACTCCACTAGTGAACCCATGGCCCCCGGTCCATCTTTTTACATTGTTTACAACCTCATTTACTTGTTTTTCATCATCATTACTCCACTGGTATTTTTCCATAATTTCATCCACTTCACTATACATTTTTTTTCTTCGAAATGGGAACTTCGCGCCCGAGCCTCTGCATCAAAATGATGCATACTTCACTATACATTTAACCGCTTTGTTTTCAGCAGACCGGAAAGATTGACAACCTTTCCACCGTTGGGGGCAAAGTAATTGTTTGAGTGTGTGCAGGTCCACGTCCGTTGACGGTTAAGCGCCAGAGATCGTCAAGGTTCACCTCGTTGCTGATTTCAAAGTCCTACTGGTTCGATAAATCTCGGTTCATTAACGAGGGAAAACTGCTACTTACTACATCACCACCTTCCCTTGGGGCACTACCCAATGCTATCATTATACGCAATCACGGCCATGGTCGGATACTATCAAGTGGAGATGGACGGCTTCCGGAGTGTACTCCACAGCTTCAGCTTACCATTGTCAGTTCGTCGGAGCGGCCTAGCCGTTCAACATAACCAAAGTTTGGAAGGCTCAAGATAAACCGAAGTGCCGGTTCTTTGCTTGGTTGGTTCTCCACGGGAAAATACTCATAGCAGAAAATCTTGCCATTCGTGGGTGGCCGCACGATTCCATCTACAAACTCTGCAGAGTCCACCTGAAGACGGTGCATCATCTCCTTCTGGACTGCAGCTTCTCAACAGCGGTCAGGGAAAAGATTTTTGAGTGGAATGGCGTGATCGGCGTCGCCTCTTCTACCCTTGGTCGAAATATAAACTCATGGTGGGACGATGCAATTGCAAGCATCCCGAAGGAGAGACGAAGAGAACCGAGCAGGGCAATCATCTACACCATGTGGGGGCTCTGGAAAGAAAGGAACAAACGGGTGAAAGGACAACGATGTCGCCTAGAGGGGGATGAATAGGCGATTTAAAACTTTCACTCTTATGGCTTGATAATAAAAGCAAGATAATAACAAGGTGATACCAAGATATAATACTTCAAGCACGAAGGCTATCACAATGTAAAGTGCATAAGTAAAGAGCTCGGGTATAGAAATAACCGAGGCACACAGAGACGATTCCCGAGTTCCTCCTTTTGAGGGGAGTACGTCTCGTTGGAGGGGTGTGAGCTCGTCACAACAGGCCTACTCAACGCCACAAAGGCCTCACCCTATTCTCCGATGAACCACACCACAAAGGTTTGGTTCACCTTCCACTATCGGAATCCTTCAAGGCGGAATCCGAAGCCTTTACACCACTAAGCTTGGGGCACACATCCACAACCATATTGGAGGCTCCCAAGAATCACCACAAAGCCGTCTAGGGTCCAAAGACCCAAGAGTAACAAGCTCACAACTTTCACTTCCACGAATCTTCATGGAGAGAGCAAACCGATGCACCAAATGCAATGGCAATAGCACAAGTGCTCAAATCCTTCACTCTCAAATTCCAACAAAGCAACAAATGCTTATGGGGGATAAGAGAGGAAGAACAAAGGAGAACTCAACAAATGAGTCTCCAAGATCTAGATCCCAAGACTTCCCCTCACTTAGAGGAGAGATGGATTGGTGGAATAATAGATCTAGATCTCCTCTCTCTTTTCCCTCTAAGAGGAGGCAAAAATCATGGAGGAATAGAGAGGTAGCAAGCTCAAAGAAGGTCAACAATGGGGGCAAAACACGAGCTCAAGAGTTGGGTAACCGTTGGGGAAGAAGACCCCTTAAATAGACCTTAAGAAATCTTCTCGTTATGCTCAGGACAGTTTTAGGCCAGAGACTCCGGCCTACCTCCGGACTGGACACCAGAGACGTGCCGGCCAGAAATCTCAGATTGAGATTTCTGGCCCGGACCGAAGATTCCGGTGTGTTTACACCGGAGACTCCGGCCTAGGAAAAACTGCAGAAGCCCAAACATAAAAACAAACATAACTTCATCATCCGAACTCCATTTTCGATGTTCTTGGGATCGTTGGAATCGTGATGTCTAATACATGCTTCTATTCTTATAGACTTGTTGGGCCTCCAAGCCCAGAGGTTTGTAGGACAGCAGCAAAATTCCCTTAAGTGAGTAACCCAAGGTTTATCGAACTCAGGGAGGCGTAGGTTGAATGTATCCCTCTCAACCAACCCTGCAATTAAGATACAAGAAGTCTCTTGTGTCCCCAACACACCTAATATAATTGTCAGTTGTATAGGTGCACTAGTTCGGTGAAGAGATGGTAAAATGCAAGTAATATGGATGGTAAAAGATGGTTTTGTAATTCTGTAATAAAAATGGCAGCAAACGAACAAGTGGCAAAAGTGACTAAAAACGGTGTTTCAATGCTTGGAAACAAGTCCTTAGGCTTCATACTTTCACTAGTGGCAACTCTCAACATCATTAACATAATTAAACACATGATATGTAAGGTAGACGTTACTCGGAGATCATTCTTTCGTGGATCAAATAGGATGAGAATTGCGTAGGGCTACAAAAGCACACCTTAAAGTTCGTATTCCACATCTATGGACACTTCATGCTGTTACTATCCGCATCCAAAGATAGTACTAACAAACATCACAACCTTTTTCTTGAATAGTCTCTTTCTATTACATCCACGGCACGCGCACTGTCACTGTCGCACCATGGAGATTATACTAAACACAAGCATCAAGAAACCTCATGATCTATTCAACCCAACAATAATAAAGATCAAACTCATGATGAATATCCCTCCAATCTATTATCCATAGAGTCACACACGGCACGCGCGCTGTCACTTTCGCACAGTGATCACAAGGTAACTCCGGAAAATTGTACTAAATAACATCACTTGAGCATCATCATATCCATTACACAAAGGGAAATATCATGTATTCAACTATATCAACAAAGCTCATGATCACAACGAAGATCACATCATGGGAGAGAGAGATAACCACATTGCTACTCGTACAAGCCTCAGCCCCGGCGAGAGACTACTCCCTCCTCATCGCGGGAAGCAGCGTTGTCGATGGAGATGGCTTCCGGAGGTCGATCCCCGTCCTGACAGGGTGCCGAAATAGGATCAATCTGACCCCCGAAACTTGTCGGCGATGGCGGCGGAGCTCTGTTGTGTTTCTAGTAAAATTCTTCGGGGGTTAGGGTTTTTTCGTCGCGAGCAATTTAGAGTCCAAAGAGCGTCACCGCGAGGTGCCCGAGGGGCAGGGCGGCCCCCAGCAGTAGCCTGCAGTAAATCAGGTCCAGACAGCGACTCGGACCTCGGATTTGGCTGTTCTTGGGCTTAAATGAAAGCTACTAAAATTCCACACAACTTTTGAGAAGATTGATTTTTTATTTGACACTGTCTTCAATGGTTAAACTGATGATCTCTGAAATCCTACAGAGGGACAGATTTCAGCAAAGTCAGAATCCAATTCCAGCAAGGCTCCTTTTGCGTTTTTATCAATTTCCAAATGACTCCTACACATTAAAGTGTAAAACAAGAACATTGTGCACTTTTGCAACTATTAATAGGTTAGCCCAAATAAATCATAAAATTAATATAAAAACAAGTGGTAATGGTATAAAATAAGCATGGAACAATAAAAAATTATCGATACGTTTGACACATATCAAATCACAACGAAAAGCTCTACAAGATCATGCAGAGAAACATCATAGTCCATCATGTGAGGAGGAGGTCACAAGGAGAGATTTTGACCTCTCTAAAAAAGACAGAGCGGTAAAACCTCCAACATCAATAACGCAACAAGATGTGCATATGAAATCCGTTTTTGATGAACTAGAGCTTGGTACGGAGATAGACACAAGCTCTAAATCCTCACATGGATAAAAGCAAAATAACAACCAAGAAAGATGATATGCCAAGAATGCAAAGGTTTGAGCTCTCCACAAAAGTATGAGACCGGTAAAATATAAAACCTATCAAGACCATACCTTTGCCTTGAGCATTCCACTTGAGCTAGATGTTACGATCTTGACTCCGTCAAGTTGGAACACCTTTCTTGATCGTGCTTGCTAGAACATGCTTGATGAGGACTTCTCCAAATACTCCCCTATACTCCATTATGGGAGAGTCTCGCTTAGCTCCGTCTTCATGTACAATTGCAAGCTTCAATCAAATGATATCTTCCGATATGTATCATATTGAACTTGCGCTTCATAATCTTCTAAATGTGTTGATCTACTCGAATCTTTGTCTTGATCGACTTTCCACTTCATCTTCTTTTCTTAAGATATGTGATGGCTTGGAGGTAACATGAATATTCACTCAATCTTCTTTTCCATGCCACACATGCAATAAGCTCAACGCGAGATGACCATTTGTGTGGATCACACCTTGAATATTACTTTGGTCATCACTTTATCTTCTTCTTTCAATGTTGATACCAACACATGGTGTTCAAGCATTGTCAATGGACAAGCCCTACAAGAATAGCTCAATGCAACTATTAGTCCATAGAGATTATCATTAATTACTAAAACCACACATGAGGGCACATGCACTTTCAACGGGTCTTCCAAAACTCGGCGTTTCTACCATTGGAGGTGGCTCATCTCGTTTGGGAGGAGATCGCTCAGCGGACTTACGCCGACACTCAAGACTCGGGAGACATAGCGGTAGCAGTTTATACCTCCTCTTGGGGTGGCCGTGCTTTAGACAAAAACATAATAAAAAACCCTCTGTAAAATGACCAATCCATTCTATCTAATCGGATGGTAGAACGACTGCCTTTACCCTATAAAAAATAGATAGTCTTGCTCAAAAACAAATCACAAACCATGATAGTTCCTACGAAGTGGAAATTAGCAGACACTTCGAATATCTCAACGAGGAACTGACCCATCAAACTCTCCATGTCGGGTGGACTTGAATCTGCCGTAGGCTTGGATCCTTATGGTAATGTCCATTGCAATTTGAAAATTCTCGGAACAACACCAATAATAGAGCAGCGGTAGTAGGAACACAACAACACCTAGAGGATTACACTTCGAATGATGGGAAGGCTTTTCAAAAGAAAACTACTAATTTATTCCGTGTGTTATCATGGATATAATACGTACTCATTTTTTTTACACTGGATCAAGACAAAACTTTACTTGTGGGACAAATTATGCTTATTCCGCATAAAACAAAATAGGGTAATGCCAAAACAAAAATTTATCACCAATTCAATCATACTATAAAAATATGGAAATTCTCTAAATAGAGCCGCCAATTCCGCATAAAACAACCGCAAAAGGCAATGATTTTTCTTTTGAGAAGAGCAAAAAAAAGGCAACGAAAAAGTTTCCTTTTTTCAAAAAAGGAAAAGAAACCCAAAACGATCTCGCCAGCAGCCGGCCAGCGCGACCTCTGCCCAACCCAAAACCAAAAGCCGAGACGGCTCTCGTCCGAGCGGCCCAGAAAAATAGGCGACAAACAACACGGTAAAAAACTAAAAATAAAAAAAATAATAAAAGGAAAAAAGGAAACAGAGGCGCCTTGCCCTCACGGCAAGGAAAGGAAATTTCCCACCTCCAATCTCTCCAGTCTCCACCAATCTCCCTCTCTCTCCCTCCCCCCGCACAAATCTCTCCGCCTCCCCCTCCCCCCCTCCCACCCCCGCCGCATTGCTCACCGTGCACCGCCCGACCCCGGCGAGCAGCAACAGCGGGCGGCGGCAGAGCAGGAGCAGGAGCCGGAACAGGGCAGGGCGGCATGTGCGACCTGGTGGCCCGCACGGGCCGGCACCAGCAGCGGTACGAGGACGGCCGTCGGCTCGTGGCCGGGTACGGGGTCCGCCCGCTCAGATTGTTGCTCCTCCTGAATCCCTGATGCTTTCGAGTTTCCTTCCTCATTAGATTGGGTTGGATTGGATTGGTATGTGTGGGTGTCCATTGCCCTCTTTAGACCTAACCTAATGCGATGGAAGGGCATGGTACTAGTTTTTTTTATCCTCGGACGCGATTGGTGGCATTGGATGTTGTGGATTGCTAGGGTCTGTCTGTGCGGCCTGCTGCCTTACAGGGCTGGATTGTTTGTGTGAACCTGGTGGTGTCTGCATATGCTTCTCTGTAACAAAATCATGTATAGCTAGTTTAGTCTTCTCTGGATTGATGTGTTATTAGCACAGTACTACCTTAGTTGTAGTATCCCATGATAGCGACAGTATTACCATTTGGTGTTTGTTCATGATAGGTTTCCTTTCCGGGTTTGTTCCTAGTTCATTGTTGGATTTCTAAGCTAGGGTAGGCTTCTAAATTGTCGCGTCTGGCAGGCAGCAGTGCACTCAGAAATTGAGAACACTTTGACCAGAGGACGAGATGTTGTTAATTGACAAAGATTACCAGAAAGCACTGTTCAGTTAGTATGGTTGAAATTCTACCGCACATATAGTTCAAATAACACCTTTTTGTGTAGAGTTGTAGCTTAACGTCACGTAATTTCCGCCTTAACACATAGCTGCACATTCCAATCAATATTCTTTTTGGCGATTCCTGTGGACCTGCTTCCTCATTGGGCATGATTTGATAAAAATATTCGTAAATCATGGGGCCTAACAATTACACTGTGCAGCTTTTGCATAGTGGTTTACTTATGTATTTGTCTGAGTAAGTTCAGTTTTTCCAGGTGCATACCATTTAGGTACCGATCTAATAGTGATGAAACCTCTGGTGATGAACAGAAGAAACTTGTTGAAGTTCTCATGATAAACTCCCAAAGCGGACCAGGTCTATTGTTCCCAAAGGTATTTATTGCAGTCGTCCCTGTGATTTATTACAAAAAGTACTTGTTGTTTGAACAATGTGCTGCTGGAGACTGGTATCTTAGTTAGCTTCAAGATGTTTTTCCTGGCATTATATGTTTATTTCCTTTGAGAAAAATTGAGATGAAGTTCGAATGAAATGAGATTCAGGTTTGAATAGTGTGTTTGGTTGATGCACTAATCATCCCTACCCAAATTTTGGATATCTCAAGTTTGGCCAAGGGTTGGCAAGAATGTTAGAAAAATGGCCAAACAGCCATGGCATGCCGAAAATTGGCAACTCTCCAATTAAAGCCCAATACATTGGTGCTACCCAATTTTTTTGTGAGTCTGTTCTGGGCACAAACTAAACACACCAGAACATGCATGGGCTTACATGAGAAACATTCAACTTTATATCATGTTCTGTACTTCTATTGGTTCAACTTGTTTTACAAGTTGGTAGCCACATATAAAGGATGTCCAATCAGAATATGACGTACACCTAGTTTTCAGATAGCATATATTATCATAGTTCTCTGTATAATTTCTACTCTATGGTTCACTTGTCTACAAGTTGGTAACCACATATAAAGGATGTCCAATCAGAATATATCGTACACCTTGTTTTCAGATAGCATGTATATATTTTCTTTCTTGTGTGCTATTGTATTGTTACGAAGTTGTTGGGTAATTTTACCGTAATACAGTATCATGTACAGATTTTGTTATTTACTGCTTCCTATCACAGGGTGGATGGGAGAACGATGAAACTGTTGAACAGGCAGCTGCTCGAGAAGCTATAGAAGAAGCTGGAGTTCGAGGAGATATAGTGGTAATATACCTGTACCTGTATAGTTTATGGCAGCCTTTCATTTTTGTTGGGTTACGTATTTTTAGATATTTCATGTATGTCATGGACTGACATATTTACTTGTGTTTCCCTGTTATCTTAACTTAATCATTGTATGTTTTTGTCTCGTCGCTGAGTCATTATGAACTGTCTAAGATTTGATCTATTTTGACATCATGTTTACACATATACATGTTTTAATTTGATTATACGAAACTGTTAATGTGGAGTAATCAGTCCAGGTCTTTCTAGTCTGCTTAGTCGGGAGTCTTTTGGAATAGTCAATATCCTCTCGATGATGAATCATTGTAGTTAGTAACATCCAGTTGTGATATTAATGCTTGGAGTCTAACTGCTTTAGGACCTGGAAGCTATCTTACCAACAGGCACATTTATATCCCTTTTCCCCTCAAAATCCATCAAATCCCATGTTTTGGTGGATTTTTCTAGGGGTTGCATTAGCCAAACTGGAGTATTCCTGTGCTGTTATTCACAAAGTCAAAATTCAGAACCATATTTGTTCGCATGAACTTATTAAGAGCAGCACTCTGCTGCAATATCCTAGCTGCATGTGTTTATACTGTGCCAGCATGCAAGATTCATTTGCAAACACAGTACAACTGACAAAACATTGCGTCTCAGTGAAGAAATATACTGGCTAGTGTGCACGTGTGCCGTGTACAGCTATATTTATAACAACTAGTTTAGCAAGAAATGCAAGCAAAGCAGCCCTAATTAGTTCACACTTCACAGTTGAAAGAACCATTCCACATTTTAACATTGCAATTTAGCATAGTATGGCCTGCTCTTCAGTCGCTCCAACTTTGAAGTCGTTTAGCCAGTGTCAGTCAGGAATCTGAAGGTTGTTGTTAGCATAGATTCTAGGACTTGTAGCTAGTGCTACAATTTCTACTTGTGCCATTATGAATGCTTGCATAGTGGAAGAACATTGAAATCACAATGGGTACAACACAACCTTTCCGAAAGGATCTCAAATACTAATTTGAGCACACATGGCTCCATTAGAGATAATACTAAACCTGATTGCTGTTTTTGTTGTGTGCTCTATTTTAGACATGTTCATGAACTACCTACTGAAAGATTACTCTTCTCATTCACTTACAGTTATGAGTTATCAACATGCCTTCATATTGTACTTGAGCTTATATAGTGGCTTTCTTCTCTGCTTCAGCAATTTCTAGGTTTCTACGATTTCAAGAGCAAGACGCATCAGGATGCATGCTGCCCCGAGGGAATGTGCAGGGCTGCGGTGTTTGCGCTGCATGTGAAGGAAGAGCTGGCCTCATGGCCTGAGCAGAGCACCCGCCGGAGGACTTGGCTGACACTCCCCGAGGCCACATCGCAATGTCGTTACCAGTGGATGCAACAGGCGTTGCTCACCGGCTTCTCCGACTGGCATGACAAGTGGAGCAAAGGTGGTGGTGGCGGCGGCGATAACAATCACGACAACCCGGTCTAAATGCAGGAAGGTGTCGTTGTCATCCCGCTTTTGTTGGCCTTCTCCCCTCTCTCCTCCCCTAGGCTCCAACCTTTGCATGCGGATTGCAATAATACAGTGTGTGGTGCTTTTCCTTGACGATGATGCCTAGTAGGTAATTGACCCTCAGTTTCCGGGAAAAATTGATATCTTAGCTTAGTATATCTCATCGAAGACGAGAATTATCACAAATTTTAAGTGCCTGATTCTCGCGTCTATTATTTGCCTCCAAACTTTTCAGCTTGATTTCTTGCTCCTGATTCTGGAGATCATGCATACACAATGTATTAACTACACCTGAAATCGAAAGTGTACTTGTTGACTCGATCAACTGCGCCATCCATCCATCATGCGTGCCTCTGGATATTAAATTATAACATTTACTGTATGCTGAATGAAGGCAAATCTTTTGCCCCCCTTTCAAAAAAAGAAATTACTGTATGCGGAGGCTGAGTTCACGAATAGACTACAAACGGAAAAAAAAAATCTAGAGGCTAAACTAAATTTAGGAGAGAGTGTACACTAGAATTTGAGTTGAATCAAAAGAGAAGGTAAGAAAAAAATGTCAAGTGCAAAAATAACTGAGATGCTGAAGACGAGAATTATCACAAATTTTAAGTGCCTGATTCTCGCGTCTATTATTTGCCTCCAACTTTTCAGCTTGATTTCTTGCTCCTGATTCTGGAGATCATGCATACACAATGTATTAACTACACCTGAAATCGAAAGTGTACTTGTTGACTCGATCAACTGCGCCATCCATCCATCCATCATGCGTGCCTCTGGATATTAAATTATAACATTTACTGTATGCTGAATGAAGGCAAATCTTTTGCCCCCCTTTCAAAAAAAGAAATTACTGTATGCGGAGGCTGAGTTCACGAATAGACTACAAACGGAAAAAAAAATCTAGAGGCTAAACTAAATTTAGGAGAGAGTGTACACTAGAATTTGAGTTGAATCAAAAGAGAAGGTAAGAAAAAAATGTCAAGTGCAAAAATAACTGAGATCAAATCGAACTAGTAGAGCGGTAAAAAGGAACAATTGTGGGGTGAGAGAGGCTCGAACTCTCGACCTCAGGATCACTCGCAACTTAGCTATGAGACCTACGCGCTAGCCAACTGCGCCACCACCCCATTTTGCTTCAAAAAACACTACTCCCAGACTTCTAACCCTGGCAAATTCTGTAATCTCGTCGCTGTAGAAGCCTACGTACACCGTAACATTGTTAAATACGTATGCAGACCGATTGCAGAACTAATCTCAGAGAAGGTTGCTCGAAAAAATACAGAATTTGATTCGGAAGAACAAAGGCATGCAGGTGATGCGGCGATGATGGCGCACGTACGGCAACATTTGATATTGACAACGGTCCTTGTATATTGAGGAGGGTCTTCTTCAGTCTACAGATTCAGACAAACTCAAAGGCGCCGAAAGATTGCCGGCTAGCCGTGATGATTCGGTCATGATTATCACCGTCACGTCATAATAATCATGCTTAAATTAGAGCTAGCTAGGCCAGCTTAAGCATGTAGAGTACTCTAGCTAGTACGCTAAGCTATATATATATATAATATAGGCCAGCCCATGGTAATTAAACACGGATTTTCGGCGCGTGCATGCATGCAGGCGGGATTCACTCATTCGTTATCGCTTATTATCAAGTTGGCCGGCTAGCCTAGGGAGTTATAGGCTGCCGAAAAATCGGATGCTAGAGGACTATTGAGTAGAGAGTGGATGCAATGTTTACTGGGTCTGATGGATTACCCGCGACGTACTCCCTCCATTCCATAATATAAAATGTTTTAGTCATTTTCCACATTCACATTTATACTACATGTATCTAGACATGTTTTAGTGTATGTGTTCACCCACTTTCCATTCTTTTAGTCCGAATCTAGACAATATGTGAAAAATCTAAAACATCTTATATTGTGGAACGGAGGGAGTAGTACATTAGCAAACTGGGTCCCCCTCTCCCGCCGCTCCCCTCCTTGCCGCTACCAGAGGAGGCTGTCGGAAGCCGCACGGCCGTTGATAAAAATAGTGGCGAGGATCCCGTCGCTCCGCTCGCTCACGGGGGACCATGGAAATCGAGGCGGTAGCCTCTGGGCAGTGCGCGAGATGTAGGGTATTCTCCTCGGCGGTATGGACAACGAGGCGACGGGGGGTGTTGGCCGTGGTGTAGGGGCCACGGCATCGGTTCCCCGGACAAGATCTGAAGGTTGGCGTCTTTTGATCTTCTAGTGCGCCCCATCCTACCGGTGCTGTTCTTTGGTGGCCTCCGACTGCCAGATCTGTTGTCGGGCTGGGTCCCGGAGGTGAGGTTAGAGCCAAGAGAAATCCCAAGCTGGCAATGCTAGCCACGACGGTGGCGACGCTCGTGGGTGTCACCTTCTTCCTTGGAAGCGCCATTCAGGTACCCTACCACCTCCCTCCACCGCTTGTTACGTGGGAGAAATTCCAAATCCTTTGGATTGGGCGGCAGCGGCGCCGCCTTAGGTGAGTTGGGCTGTGGGTTTTCTCCTGTTTCAGGTGGCATGCATATGCACCGTGGTCAGAACCATGGTAGCGGTGTCGAGTTCTGGGTTCAGGTCCTTTGCAACTATCTTGGTTGTTCTTTGCTCGTTCTTTGTGCTCGCTCGCCGGCAGATCGGTGCCCTCATACATGGGCAGGGTGAGGAAGTGTTCCTCTCCCCGTTTGGAGCAATGTGGCGGGATGGCGGGAGCAGGGTGCTTCTTCCTTGCTGGGGATGGTCCGAGGCTCAACATTGTCGCAACCGTTCTTGTACAAAGCATCTTCTCATCGGCGTCCTCGCCCTACAGCTTCGTCTCTTCGAGGGTGGGTTCATGGATGGTGGCAAGATTCTCAAGGTAAGCTCGATGCAACAATTGGTTCGTCTTAGTTTCTAGCCCTGTTTGGCAGTATGGTTCCTGGCCCCTTCTCTGCTCAGAGTGAATTTCCCCAATGATGGCGGTACGGCGCCCCTCGAGGCAGAGCGAGGGGGAATGGGTCCCTCTCCGGTCATGGAAGAGAATGACCAGGGGCGATGGCTTGCCTCTCCTTGTTCAGACGGGGACAATTCACTTCGATGTCGACTTTGACCTCAAGATCTTCCTTCATCGCTCACTGGTGCTTGGTTCGCGGTGGAGGGCATCGATGACTCCATCTGGACTTCTCTTTTGTATCTTTATATCTTCTGTTTGCTTGTGTCCTAGTTGCTTGTAATTTGTTCATTGTCATCAAGTAAATCTGGGGCTATATTTATTTAAAGCCGGGCACTTTTGTGTCTTCGATCTAAAAAAAAGTGTTAGTAAAATGTAGTTCGTTCTACTCTCTCCATTAAAAAAATACAAGGACAAAGTCTCCAAGATATAAATTATATTCGCATAAAATGCCATCTCACTTTGAGTGAGCTTAACTAATCGGAGCGGGTTTATCTTCTGATCGAACGACCTTCATAGGTACCGTCCTATTGAGGCAAAATAACATAGTTTTGTTCAATTAGCACCTTTAGGTACTAACTATATATAGACACTTTTATAGATGCATTTCTCGCATTACATATATATCCCGCTGGGTTCTATCAAATTCCTCTCTTTCGTTTTCAAGCTTATAATAAGATATGCTCGATGACTGATTGACCAGCACCGCACCCGATACTACTGACTGGCCGGGTTTTTAATGCTGCAATTCCCTCCTTCTAGGTTCTGGCCTAGCCTTCGATCCTATTCCGCACCACTGCAATGGGTTGGTATTGTGGAATAGGATTCCTCCCAAAGTGAATACATCTTGTGCATCTTGAATTTGTTATATTTGATGCAAATGGAGAGAGTAAGAATCATCCTAGTAAGAAAACCACAGTTATCTTTAAAAAAAGAAGGAAACAACGGATACCTTAGACATGACATATATATGAACTGCTCCAAACCTAAAAGACACCCAAGCAATGTAGTCCAATCCAACATCTTGAAGTTAGCCGTGCGGATTGTAATATGGGAAGAGGTATGCATATATTTTTGTGGATGCAAATAAAGAGTTTACGCTCGGCCTCTGCACAACAAGATCGATGCACACAACCGCAAGGAAGAAAAGAGGTAGA
The DNA here is from genome assembly GCA_012064385.1 of Puccinellia tenuiflora. Taxonomy (NCBI): domain Eukaryota; kingdom Viridiplantae; phylum Streptophyta; class Magnoliopsida; order Poales; family Poaceae; genus Puccinellia; species Puccinellia tenuiflora. The sequence continues at coordinate 805,579 of QRDG01000065.1, read as the reverse complement.
GGAAAAGAAAGAAAAAAGGTAAAATATCCAGAGGCATCATGGCGAACTTAATGTCTAGTAATAGGGAAATCTGATCTGTAGAGTTTCGTCATCCACATGTGGTGAGCACGTCCTTCGTCATTACGCCGTTGTAATGTGTAGAGAGGTTGTGGGCAGATCTGTAGACTATGTAGCCATTTCTCCAACCGCGAGCAAACTTACGCAAATAGGATGGGGTTTAGCACATAAAAAGTTAACTGTGCATATTGTAATATGTGCTGGTTTCTACGTAATAGACCATGCCCGGATGCGAGTGTGCACATTAAAAATAACCTGCAAAGAAGATGTATGTTTACCATTAAAAATAATATAATTTTTACATAGCCATAATTAACGACCATAATAAGACAATCACTCCCACCCTTATGAGGATTCTATCATTGTGTTTTATTCCTTGCAACAAGTTGATACAAGTTCGAAATTATTTGGATGACTCCCCATATAGAATGCGCTAACTTGCATTGGAAGAACTTTATATTCTAAACAACACTTTGTACTCTCTTGTCAGTTATGATTTGTGAGGTTGTCTTTGTTTAGAAGAATAACCCATATATACGCCGTATATTTTTGACTTAGATGCAAATATGTGTAGATGATCCCTATTCCCCTTGCACCGAAAGAAAGAATCAAAAGAATTATGTATGGGTTTTAGTCAAGGCCAGAATCTGATGCATGGGAACCCCAAGCTCGGAGACTACTGGATGTTTTCTTAACATTACCTGTCTTCCAAAGCTCGAAGAATAGTTTTAGAAAGAGACGGCGTGACATACGAGTGTGATGATTAACATGTGTCCCGGTGGTTAATGAGTACCAATAAGTTAAAATATGGGCAAGGTAGGCTCACGCTGCAGCTGCAGCTGCAGCTGAAGTGATGGCATGAATGGATGGACATGCAAGATGCCACCTTTTCACATTTCTATGCTCAAACAAAACCCAGAGTGATGTTCCTTTCTCATTCAGTGGAAGAATTTGTACCTTCTGATCTTGCTTGGAGTGGTTTCTATAGTTGAAATTCTGAAACTCCATGTATTGGTTAACCAGTTCAACCGAACATTATCAGTTTCTATGTAGCTAAGGTTGATCTAGCTTTCGTATGATACAAAGCTTATCTTCATATATTCTTAAAGGGTATTTAGTTTTTCCTTTGTTCTTCAAGACTAGTTAGTTAGTTCGATGAAACATATATAGACATCCCTTCCAAAAAAATATGGAACATATATACATAGTATTCATTTCTTAATCACTGAGTATTTATATTCGAGTGTGGATTCTTTGCATGTATCACATTATTTTTGTTCCTTAGGCAAAAAGGTTTAAAGGAGCACACAAAGGGATCACAAATTTGTCCCTGCCTCTTCGAAGTCTCAGAGGGTCGTGATAGTTTAAACTTAAACTAATTGGTCCCACAAAAATAATTCTCGTCCAGGCAACCTAAAGGTAGTTTAGGACTAGTTTTTCAAATCGGGAGATTATTCCATTTTCCATATACAACAAGTAGAGCGGCTCAACAATGTAACATTGCGCTCCCTAGCTTGCTCAGGTGATCACTTTCCATGATTCGTAATCAACGTCCTAAATATAGTTTTCAGCATTCATCTTATTTTACATTTTATTGGTATACCTGTGTGGAGATCACATCAAGGCTTGGCATGTCCGAAAACGATAGGTAACCGCAACTTCTCCAGAAAACTAGAATTAAAATAGTTGATACTCTGGGCACAACCACAGAAAGGAAGTAGAATCACTCATGCTTTTATATCTTTCGGCTCTAGGGTTAGAGTGACCAGTGGCGGAACCAGAAACTCACTTGGGTACAATGTAGGGAAAGTGGCCAATTGTGCAATCTTCTTTTGGTTATTGGAAGAAAGATAACTTGAAGATAGCCACAAGTGGTGAATACTAAGAATCCTTGAATTCAGTGTGATGATGGCTTTAGCAAAAGGTATTCCTTAGGTACCCTATGGGATCATCACAGGTGCAGCAAACTTTGGAAGAAACATCATTCCAACTTCCGGCCATGACAATGAGAATATATCATCAGTCAAATGGCAAATCAACGAAATCAAACCGTTGAGGTTATCCATACATGGCAATCGATGAAATCGGACCGCCGAGGTGATCCTTATATGACAAATTAAATGTATCTCGTAAAAAAAATCAACTAGCTTTTGAGGCGGAAAAAGGAGGCTCGTTTTTATCTTGTTTAGTATGAGTTAATTTGCTGGACTGCTTTTGTGGTCGAATCAGAGAGGCCAACTGGTTAGCTATATATAGCTAGGCACCTACATGCACTAGCACATAGTTTTCAGCTAGATCGATTCCTATTTCCTTTAAGATAATGTGTGATAAGAAAGGCTATTGTTAGAAGCATAATGACCTACGAGATCAGGATCAGCTCAAGGTTTCACCACTTTGCATCGTTCCAACAATTGACCTATTTGTCGTTACATAGGAAGCCAAGTATTAAGTGTAAGTTTTTGCAATTAGAATTTATTTCTACTATTGAGCAATTTAAATGACGATGAGAAAATTTTAGCCGCTGGAAAATTAGTGAAAACACAACATATACTATATTATATTATAGGATAGGTTAAAAAGTCCTAAGCGGATATGTGCATGTTAATCAGAGAAAATGTATTTTATACTCTTTGTTCCAAATTATAATATGTTTTGGATATTTTAGTGTGGACTACATACAGACAGAAATGAGTGAACAAATACACTGAAACGCATCTAGAATACATGTGATTCAGAAAAAAGTCAGAACATCTTATAATTTGAAATGGAGGGAGTATTATTTATCTTGATGGGCATAGACTTAGCCAATAATATTTATGGTTTTATGAAATCCATTTCTATTAGTTTGTCAAATCTTAAGTCCGAGCATTGTAGAGAAAATTTTACATCCGTCTCGGAGAACCAACATGTGGTTGTGTGGCTAGGAGGGAGGATGGTTGTAGACTTGTACCCATGGTCTATTGAGGATCAAACATCAGGTTTGATCTCATGTGTGTCCCGCTAAACTGAATTGTCCTTCTTAATCTTGAAACTCCGAGACTTCGGTCTTCAGTAGACGTTGTGTGAGTGTGTGATGTGCGTCTATGTTATACTTGGTGTACGTATATGAAAATGATTTATCTATAAATAAACATAGGTCGTCTTAGTATTCTTACGAACATGAACTCCCATAATTGATATATATATTTATTATTTGGCTAGCATATTCTGTTTGAAATAGTAGGAATCATAAGTTGGCATATTTGTTGACAGAGAGAATGCAACTATTTGCAGAAAAAGTACTTGGACTGCACGGCCTAGCAAAGCAACCGTCCCAACCCACCCCAACACCCAGAAGAAAACAGGTGGCTCGATATGATAACAAAACCAACTTTTGCATCCTATTGTTTTCTGTCTTTTCGAGCGAAGAAGCTGCACAGAATTTGCCAAGGAAATGCAAATAAATAGTATGGCTGATGTCAGATGAGACGGTTGAAGCATAACATCAATAATTTGGTCATATTTGCACCGACATATATATATATATATCCTACCTACTAATTAAATAAATCTTTGAGAATATTTGTTCGCATTCAGATTTTCTTACTCGATTTGTCTCACATCTATAGCATTGCTCTTTTCTTTGTAGGGTGCACGAGCGATAAGGAATGTTTGACATTGTTTTTGCAAATGGCTCTAATGAAGTAGGTTTAGTGGTGCGTGTGTGGTGTTGCCCTACATACTATAATTTGTCCCTTGTGAGTTGCAATGACCAACTTCCTTGCAGGCTCTTGGGCAAGTACAAGCACAATGATGCATATCATTTTTTTGTTAGGCTAGTCACAATGGGATTAACTTAGCTAGTAACTTGCATGCCACCTAAGAAAAAAAGATGATGTGGCAGCTAATTAATGAGGAGAGAAGTAAATAGGGTACTCCCTCCGTCTAGGTTTGTTAGGCTCCTTATGAAAAACTATTTGTCCTGAAATTGCTATGGATTAAGGCCCGTAAACATTTATTACGCAGTTAATGCCCTCTCTCACCCCCTAGAATTTCTCTTCACCGCAACCTCTCATCCCCTCCATTAAAATCAGTGGCTGCATAAAACCGTTTCTGCATGCGGTGTGAAATCGGATCTGCATGCATTGCTAGCTATTTTTCCTTCCGTGTTCACATGTACGCTCGCAATATCTGCATGCATGCATTCCTCCAATTACTGCCGCAATTAAGTGCAATATCCTAAGTAAGCGCTGATAGGAGGAAGCTAAGGAGATGACGCGGTCGACTGCAGCCAGTAGTTTTCTACCTTGGTCGCGCTGCTCCTCCTAATAAGCCCAACAAACCTAGACGGAGGGAGTAACATAGCTACTTACTGTAACATCACGTTTCCCTAAATAAGATGAGTCTATAAGATAATAAATGAGACCATCTATGTTACTCTCTTTATGTTACTTTGCACTATAATGGAAGTAACTAAGACTAGTAACATACCCACTGTGACCAGCCTTAACGAGATACCAACTAGAGCTAGATATGATTATTTTCCAAGTGCATGCATTTACTAACTACCCTATATGATTATAATAATTAAGGCTAGATGTCTTTCGAGCTTTTGAACCATCCTAGCTAATATATAAAACAGGCTCCGGTTATCTCAAAACCGCAATGATCTCCATTGGACTTAGCTAGGCCATTATACAAATATGCATAAGCAAGATCAAAAGGATGAGACAAATGCTAGTTTTTTTTAGATAAAAGGCTAGAGTAGCCCAGCTTTGAGTTAACAAAGCAGAGACAAATGCTAGTGTCACCATCAAATAGAAAATAAAAAGGATCAACATAGGGAATTCCTTTTGACCGTCGCTTACGGCCAGGGACCATGCACGAAGTGGAAGACGTCCTATTTTATTTAATATTAAATAGCTTATGATGGAAAAGTACATATGGCTAGCTTTATTTAAACAAGATATGGCTAGCTTTGTATTTTGTATTCCGTATATCATGTCCTTGGATTATATACATGCAATTGCTTTCCATTTGTGTGGTCCTGAAATGTCTTCTTATTTACGAATGGCCAAATATATATCATGGAAAAAACTAGCGCGCTATTCCGACGGTAATAGCATGTTATAGGCAACACAATGCGTTCTTCTCAATTAGGCAATTATGACACCGCTCATCTCCCACCGCTCTGGTCTTTTTATTAATGTGCATGCATGCCTCCTCGGCACCTACCAACACACTCTAGTGCCATGTGCCATTGCTTCAGATCATGTCCGTGCCACATCTCCCTTGCCGACATCGGTCACCCCATTGCATAGAACATGCCATCTTTCGATCTGGTGACAATGCCTCATTGGAGGCAAAGCTCGAGCGGGCGCAGCCACAGCGTTGATTGGTCCGCACATCGACGCTCCCATGCGCTCATAGCTAGGCGACCTCACGCAGCGCCACACCGAGCCCGTGCATCGCATAGTTGTCATGGCACATGACACAGGGGCGGGATCATCGTACGTCGCCGCGGACGTGTCAGACGTGGTTGGGTGAGGTGGAGACATGTGAGTAAGCCGCCGCCAACCGCACAGGTAGCACTTTAACCCTAACACGGTCCCCGTTCCATCACATCCACATAGTCGTGAGTGTATCTCTTTGCGGGCCGCATCACACCGGAAGAGCGTGCGATCCGTACAACACCCTCTATTCGGTTGAGTGGGACAAGTGTTTCGCTGCCAACACCCTCTTTCGAGTCGCTAGAATTGTGGCGTCAAGGTGACGATGAGAAAGCCGACTCCGACGACCGTGATGCCACCAAGAACAACGACGAAATGTATGTGTGCCTTCCTAGCAAGGGTGCCTCGAGTAGGAGTGGAGGGTGCATCATAGGAGGAGTGGTTGGGATTAGTGAACGCAATTCATGAGTCCGAGATGGCCATGGTGGCCCCTGATGATGGCGTTGATTGTTCAAATTGGGAGGATGAGGACGCACCGCCACCACCGTACTAGGAGACAGGTATGTGTTCGTTTGGGGGCGATAATTGGTGCGACGGCGGACACTATTGTGGCTTGTGGGCGGCGGGGGTGGGTGTTGAGTATCCCTAACTTTGAAGAATCATAGCATCCATGGTTAACTTGTCCAAAGGTTCTCTACAATTTTTTTCCAAGGGTGTTTTGTAGTATAAAAATACTATAGCAGCCATGGATCCGAAGGTTCCTTTTGGAATGCTTTCACGCGTATAGTGTATGTAGTTGAGAACATGGCAGCCATGGTTAATATCACTGTTGAAAAGTAAATTTAGATTCCACATCGAGTACCATGATGACAACTGCAAAAGACAATACAAGTTGGACACAGAAAGATGGCTAGCTTATTTATACATTAGCTCGTTAACGGAGCTTACTGTCTTTTGTCCCTTCCAACTACTGTTAACGTCAGCTATTTTTCTAGCATGCATATAGCAAAATGCTTTCGGGCAACGACTCGAACGAAGATGTATTTAATATGAATGGATAAGAAGTGTGGTAACTAATGATTGGATCAGTGTTGCATGAAAACCAAATATTCATTCACTGAAACCGTTTCTCAACTATTCATCATAAATATCATCACCATACTTTTCGACGTAAAGTAAAAGAAAACATAAGGGAAAACAAGGCACCACCCAATTAGTGGTTGTGCTACATGCATAGTTTTCAAGCAAATGATAATACCGTGGACTGGCTTTGGCTGATCTAGGTGCTAATTACTCTAATCTTGAAAATAGTAGCACTTACGTACCTAACAACTACCCTTATATACAAACTAAGTATACAATGGAAAAGCAATGGGCCCAATTAAGACAGTTCAATGGCTTACAACAACAACAGATATGATGCAACTTATTTTAGTTAATTCTTACTATATTCGGTGGTGCACTATGAAATGGAACCATTGCCCACAAACAAAGTATTGCAAGTAATGTTGACATTACCTTTAATAATTATAACATTCTCATTACTCAATTGATTATTTCCATCTTATGTCTCTTCGGTCTTCTCTTTTCGTACACCATGATAATGGTTTGACCCTCTCTATTATGGAGAACAGTTGGAGCTTATTCCTTACAATTTTTTTTGACTTTATTCATAAAAATATTAACTTTATTCACAATTTTTGGACTTTTTAAATTGCATAATAAGTTTGACTTTCTCAGCATCATGTTTACAAATGATAAATTTGCAAAACTTTATAGCACATTGTACATACACCGAAATTATTATTAATGGTCGTTCTCATTTATCAGTTGTATTAGAGGCTCCGACCAACTGGTCATGGCTAGCTAGTGCCGAACAATAGAATTTTTTTCTAGTAAAATGAATGCAAAAAAGGGGGTGTTTATTGCTTAATTATATCTTCAAACATTGTAATCATGGAGTATCATATTTATGATCTTTTATGATAGCGTAGTCATAAATTAGTTGAAGAATTTTGGCTTGTGCATACCGGTGTAATTTGGTCAGCGATGTGTTGCGGTTTTCACTTTGATGTGTCGTGCCTCGAAAAAATGCTCCTAAATCGGTAGTACTAAATACATATGGAGTGAGCCAACTTCCACTGGTTTTACACCACATCTTGATTCGATAATAACCCGACTCAAGTCGAGTTGTTTTAAAGAACCCAAAAAAAGGATACTATTAATCGAGAGAGTGGAGTTTTGAATTAAGCTCGATTAATTGCCATTTTCGTCCAATGTAGTAATGCATCAAGATCATACAAAATATACCTTTACAACAACATGACATACGGATATGTCGGAAATACACACCCACATATTATTATGTATATTAAAAAATAAAGCATATGACAACAAAATGGAAAGCCATGCTTCTTAGCTTCAACCTCCTAGGTTGGCAACACCCAACTGTGAGAATGGCTTTCCAACATGAACACCTCTAAGAAGGAGATGACGTGCATGCATCGCCAATGACGTATCAAACCATTGAAAGTCGGATCATGAGTATTCACCCTGGAGACAAGCTGAAGAAAACTCGAGGCATTGCCTTAGAACACAAAAAAAATCTACGGTTGTTGCCATTCCCAAGTACACCCACTAGTGGAAAACGCCTCACTAGTCCCGGGTCGTGAGGGCCTCTAGTCCCGGATCTGCACCCGGGACTGTGGAAGCGGGACTAGAGCCCCCCCCCCCCCCCTCTAGTCCCGGGTCAGTTACGACCCGGGACAAAAGGCCCCCCACGTGGTCCATTCTTGCGCGCCTGGTCGAGGACCTCTAGTCCCGGTTCGTAATACGAACCGGGACTAGAGTTCTTCCCCCGTGGCAGCCTCTGGCTCACCCTTTTTTGTTTTCCCGCCAAATCTCAAATTTAAAACTAATTAATTAGAAAACAGAATAATACATATAGCATATCAAAATGTTCATAAAAGAAATATCTATCTGATAAAAATATAATTTGTTCTTTATGATAATTAAGAATTTTAATTACAACGAGATCACAACCGGGGGAAAAGCCCGTATAGCTATTCGATTACATGGAGATCATAACCGGGACTAGCGCCTCTTGTTGACATTGTATTTTCCCTCAGGGTTTATGACGTGGTTCACCAAAAATCCCGCAATTTCCTCTTGAAGCGGTATGAAGCGCTCCTTTGGTTGCAGTTTACTCCACATTTCATCCAACTATAAAAGAAGGAGATCAATATGAATATCAATCATCATAATAATTATGAATGACACTCAACAATGGTAATAAAATAAAATTGTGAATATATTTGTTCACGTACCTCTATAAATTTCGATGGATTCCGCTCACTGACCTCCCCGCGAATCCACTCGCAAACGAAGAATCCACACAAATTGGATGACGATGGCTGCCTCTCGCACTTTACGAGAATAGAATTCAATAAAATAATAATCAAGCATGATATAATGGTACTGAAATTAGAATTAAAGAGATGCGCGGACCTAGCTCGTACTACTTACCTTGACTTTATGAAACGAAAGCTCTTTTTGAAAATCACCAGTTGTCCTCTCGGTGAAAGCTTTCCAAATCCTGCTCGGCAAAAACAATGAATAAATGAGTTATTAGTTACTTGATATCTCAGGAAATGAACAAAAGAGACCGATATAGTGCGATAATGATTGAAATTACTTTTGGAGCACATCTTTAATGATTTGGTACTTCTCTTCGGCTGTATCCAATGAGTCGTGGAGTTCCACTTTTCCAACGTCAACTTCAATGATTAGCAGAATGTAATGGAAGCTGCGGACACGTTTATATACGTCGGTAACTCATCAGTTGCAACTAATTACATTCGAGTAAGCAAAAATTAATATGTGCAAGACAGTAACAGTCTTACCCGAAGTTGTAAGGAAACAGTATCTTCTTTTTGTAATGTTGCCTTTGTATGAACCTTAGCAAGTTCCTCTCCGTTTACTAAGGGAATTGTAGTAGCAATTTTTCATTAATTCGTACTGGGTCAACGAACCCAATGTCAAATATTCTTTTTACGTCACATTCATGACTCTTCATTCTGCATAAATAGCGTAGTGAGCATAATTATAGGCAATAAACGAGATGTGCTACAGACTTTATTATGAAAACAAATGAATTGAATCACTTACAGACAATAGGTACTGATGATACTCAAGTCGAGGGCATCAAGCTTGTATAACTGATAGAGTTCTTCAAAATCAATCATCATCTCGTCTTTACCAATGAAATGGTCTTCTATAATTTTCACAGGGATCATTCTTCGGTCTTCCTTTACGACTTCCAAGTACCAGTCATGCAGTATTCGCATTTGTGTTGGTAGACGATTGATCTGATCAGGTGGCACCAGCGACTTCCCGTATATCCATGGCCATACTCTTTCCAACTCCATATCTCCGTCGTCTATTCCCACTTCTAGTTGAGTAAGAGAAATACCAGCGTCTGCAGCAAATACCGCCCTCATATGGGCTGGTACAGCTGCAATGTCCGCCGCCAAGCCCTGATTAGTGGGTAACACCTTGAGCGGGGAGATCGACTGTTTTGCCTGTTGTCCGAGCTGGGCAACGTCTCTTTTCCCGCTGGCACTACTACTTTTCTTTGGGCGGGTGCTAACTTTCCTCATACATCGCAAATAGTCATCAGCCTTATTTATCTCAGATTGCGATGGCTGTTGAAGAAAGTCCTTACCCCACTTTATTGCTTCCGGGGTAAATTTTTGCTTTTCCTCGGGCTCAAACTGTCTTTTCACCTCGGCGTCCACGATCACGGCGTTTTCCTCAGGAGTCCGGTCGTAAGCTCGGACGGGAGGAGCCGGCGGTACTTTTGGGAGGGGCTCCTGTCCTGGTCCATGCTGATTACCCATCAAAAACGAAGGGGTGTGCTTCCTCTTTTGGCTATGATCCTTAGTGAGCGGAGGTGGCGGAGGAGCCGGCCTCGGCTGAGGAGTCGGGTGATGCGGCGGCGGAGATCGATATGGACTCGTGTTGTGGTGGTCGTCCCTCTCGTCATCATGTGGACTTGGAGGTGGCGAATGGCGACTCGGAGGAGACGATGGTGGCCTTGGCACCGAGCCAGGAAGCACGATGTATTTCTTGCGCCATAGAATGATACCACCCCCGACGTCTCCCAGTGTCTTCTCATCATCAGCTCCAGGAATTTCAAGCTCCATTGATTCATATCCCGGGTAGAACTTGATCCACGCCGACACGACCATAGCCATCTGGAATCGCATTGCAATGCCACCGTGTTGTAGATTCACAAGTTAAAGCATATCCGTCCGCCACCTTGAAGTATAAGTTCCTCACTCCCACATGTAGCTCACAACTTGTCTTCTCCCTAATATCATCCACGGGGTAGCGATCCATCGGTGCCTGATGAGCATCGACCGTCGTGGAAGCCACTGAGCTTCTCCGCTGAGATGGGCCGGCTTCATGACTATCTTGCTGCAGCTGATGAGTTGGCCTTTGCTCGCGCAATTCCTCTATTTGCATTTGTTGGTGCTTTACGATAGTAAGTATTTCCTCGTTCTGTTTTTCCAGGTTGTTCAACCGGGCTTCCTCCTCCTGCTCCCTCCTCTTCTTTGCTCTCGCTCGGCTTCTATAAGATTGACGGTCCTCGGGAAACCCAATACTCCACGGCACATCTGGTCCAAAGCCTCGTGTTCTTCCCGGTTTTTCAGGATTCTCGAGGGCCTTTGTCAGCTCGTCCCACTCTCTCTCGGGAATAAACTTTCCTGATTGAACCTTAGCGATTGCTTCAAAAAGAGCTTTCTGGGGTATAGAATTTTTTTTCTTTTCATCATATTTTAACTCTCCTGTTTCCATGTCATACTCCACCCCATGCCCAAGTAAGAAATTTCTTGCCCTATGGGGCAATGAATCTCCAGCTGGAATGATCCCTCTTTCGCGCATGGCGGCCTCAGTTTGATCCCACTTAGGCTCGGCAGATCTGTAGCCACCTGTCCCCATCTTATGGTGATATTTCTTTTTCTTTGCATTTTCCTTATTCTTTTCCGACCTTTGCCTCGCTAGTTCCGAATTTTTGTACTCCAGAAATGAGTCCCAGCGAGGCCGCTGCCTCTCAAGTGTGCCAGTGAAATCTGGAGCTTTTTTATCTTTGACATACGCACGGTATAATCTGTTCTTGTACTTATTGAATTGTCCAGCCATCTTCTTAAGAGCAAAATGCTTGACTGCTTTCCTCATGGCTATTGTCTTTGCTTCGTCATCTTCGAAGACCGGTAGGGTGAAATGTGCAATTAGCTTGTCCCAAAGATCATCTTTCGATCTGTCTTCGACATAAGTAACTCCCTCTAGCTTCTTTGGCTTATGCCATTCCTGAACGCTGATCGCGACGTTGTCCCTAACAACAACTCCGCATTGATGCACAAATTTATTTGCGTTCGTCTTGGGAAGCAACGGTTGGCCATGTGAAGAGACGACCTCGATTATGAGATGCTCATCTTTGTCCATCCCTTTTGCATGGCCTCATTTACTTTTAACAGATTTGGTCGATGCGGAGGTCTAAATTAAGAAATATTCGTTAATACATATATATATATACAATTCTATTATTGCATCTGATCAACAGAGACTTAATATATCTCGCCAGACGGCGGATGTCCACCAGTTTCCGAGTTGTCATCGCACTCATGGCTCGTTTACGCTTCGTTTTCCACCTCCATTCCCTGACCGGACTCATTCAAAAATTGTGAGCCTTCTTCTGCTCCGATGTCTTCTGCTCCATCGACCTCGGATTGCCGTACGATGGCAAAAATGTCCTCTTCATTGTCTCTGTTGTTGAAATGATCCATTGCTTAACTATTACAAAAGTAAGATAAAGCAATGTTAGCATTAGCCGAGAACAATAAACTAAAAACATCTAAGTCAAAATTTCTATTTGTACACTAAAAAATTAATACTAAAAAAGTAATACTAAAAAATTAGGTTAAAAAAGTAATACTAAGAATTGAGAAAGATTCCAGGAATTGTCATATTAGAAACCCTAATGGAATCTTTCCCGATTTTCTAACCCAATTTTCTGCTAACACTAATTTTTTAACCCAATTTTTGCTAACACTATTTTTAGCTAACGTTTGTTAACACTAGTTTTGTAACCCAATTTTCTGGTAACACTAATTTTTTCTAACAAATAGTAACTACAATTTAAAATTCATAGCTAATAGCCTAATAATTTATCTTCTAACAAATTACTTCACACAATTTTTTTTCTAACAAATTACTTATAACAAATTATAAATAACATCTATAGAATTATAGATAACATTTATCTTCTAACAAATTACTTCTAACAAATTTTTTCTAACAAATTGTTGATAACATTTATAGAATTACTAGCTAATAGCCTAATAGCCTAATAATTTATCTTCTAACAAATTACTTCACACAATTTTTTTCTAACAAATTATAGGTAACATCTATAGAATTATAGATAACATTTATCTTCTAACAAATTACTTATAACAAATTTTTTCTAACAAATTACTTCTAACAAATTGTTGATAACATTTATAGAATTCCTAGCTAATAGCCTAATAGCCTAATAATTTATCTTCTAACAAATTACTTCTAACAATTTTTTTCTAACAAATTATAGATAACATTTATAGAATTCCTAGCTAATAGCCTAATAGCCAAATAATTTATAGAATTACTTCTAACAATATCTTCTAACATTTATCGAATTCAAAGCCTTAAATTTCATATCCTATATAATTAAAATACTAAAATATATACTACATTTCCTATAATCAAACTTACCGAGGGGCGGCGACGGCGGCGTGGAGGCGACCGTGACGACGGCGTGGAGCAGGGGCGGCCGGAAGAGTGGACGCGGCCGCGACAGCGTCGTCGAGCAGGGGCGGCCGGAGGAGTGGAGGCGGCCGTGACGGAGGCGACGGCGGCGTGGCGACGACGGCGGCGGCGTGGAGGCGGTCGCGACGACGACGGCCGGAGGAGAGGGCGGCGCGGGCGTGGAGCAGGGGGCAGCCTGACGGCGTCTTTGTCGACGGCGGGTAGTGCTCCTTCTCTTTGTCCCGGTCTGTGGCTCGGGCCGGGATGAGGCCTAGGTATTTATAGCAAGGACCTCTAGTCCCGGCTCTTTCCACGAACCGGTACTAGAGGGGTCCCCTCTAGTCCCGGATGGTGCCACGAACCGGGACTACAGGTGTTTTCGGGGGCAGCCAAAAAGGGCGCGCGCAAAAACACATCTAGTCCCGGATGGCGGCTCCAACCGGGACTAGAGGTGTTTTTTTCGCCCAAAATTTTATGTGACAAGTGTTTGAAAGTGAATTTGAAAAGTGTTTGAATATGAATTTGAATAACTTCTGCATACTTTTGAATCTGACAAAAATTTCAACATGAAAAGTGTTTGAATTTAAATAACTAATCCAAAACCATTTTCTGTTTTCCAAAATAATTATTCAAACTATTCAAACTATTAACCATTTTGCCATTTTCAATTAAAAATGCATTAACTAATATTTTTTGAATCTGACAAAAATTTCAAAATGAAAAGTGTTGGAATTTGAATAAGTAATCCAAAACCATTTTTTTTTCCAAAATAATTATTCAAACTATTAACCATTTTGCCATTTTCAATTAAAAATGCATTAACTAATATTTTTTGATACGCAGGCTCTCAGGAGCCACCGTAGGGCTATATGATGGGGAAACCGTGTGTTTTGTTCCCCTCTACAAATCATCCAGTGCATCGACCGTATACAAAGCATTCGGATTCCTTGCATACATCCAAGCTAGTCCGAAGGCAAAGACAGAGGACATCTCTATATAGAAATCTTTCAGTTCATCGACCGAATACAAATCATTCGAATTCCCTGCATACGTCCAATGGTGCATTTGATATGCAGGCACTCACGAGCCACCGTTGGGCTGTATGCAGGGGAAACCGTTTGTTTTGTTCTATATAGAAATCGTTCAGTTCATCAACCGAATACAAATCATTCAGATTCCCTGCATACATCCAACGGTGAAGTTACATAAAAGGTTTAATACATTATTACACATCACAACACCTCTATCTAGTGTTTGGGTTTTTTCTACGCCGTAACCATGGAGCATCTTCATTAATTAGCAGGAGACTTGGGTCATCCTTCACTGCGAAGGGCGGAATTTCATGAAACTTATCATAATCTTCTGACATGTCTGTCTTGTCCTCCACTCTCACGATGTTTCTTTTACCTGAAAGAACTATGTGGCACTTTGTGAAAGGGCATGGTTGCCCCCATGTGTTGTTTTGGTAATTAATGACAATCTCTATGGACTAATGTGTGCTTTGAGTTATATTTGCAGTGTTGGTCCATAAGGAATGCTTGGACTCCATATGTTGGAGTCAAGGCTAAAAGAAGAAGACTATATGTTGATCAAGGCTAAGTGCAAGTTGATCAACATACAAGATTAGGGCATGTGAAGAAGAAGATCATTTGTTGATCAAGATCCTATGTTGTCCATGGTGGATGGCGTCACGTGGTGATCATCAAGATAAAGGCCATGTGAAGATATGTCGAAGAATGTCTCTCCCATCTTGGTGTATGGGGGAGCAATATGCGTGTCTTCACCAAGCGGAGCAAAATCAAGAAAGGTGATCCACTTGAGAGTAGATCAAGATCGTAATCATCTAGCTCAAGTGGAATGCGCAAGGCAAAGGTATGATCTTGATAGGGTCTCTAGTTTATCGGTCTCGCGGTGTAGTTATGAGACCGGGTTTTAGGATTGGTAACCGTACTATCAAGAGGGGCTCTCAAGTGAGCTTTAGCGTATCGGTCGTAGAGAGCTCAAACCTTTGCATCCTTGGCATCATCTTTATTGGTTCCTATTTGGCTCTTATCGTGGTGTGGTATTGGTGCTTGTCGTGCTTGTCATGACAAGGCCAAGGTCACCGAAAACGGTTTTCATATGTGTTCCCTATTGAGTTTTCGGTGTCGGAGATTTTGTCGGTCCGTCTATGCGGAAGGTTTCACTCTTCCGTTTATTAGCAAAATCTCCCTTACTTGGTTTCAATATTCTCACATGATATAGGGTAGCATTTGTCGTCCTCTTTCCAACAAAGTTGGTTTCACTTCATTACTTCATTTGCAAAAGATATGGTTTTCCGGTTTTCAATAGAAAGGTTTTACCTTTCATATTTTGGTTTTACCATATCCTTTTGAACAATGATGTTTCTCTGCATAATCTTGTTGTGCTCGTTGTGACGATTCCAACGAGTCCAAGATTATCGAAAACGGAGTTCGTATGTGGAAGATATTGCATTTCCGGTTTGCAAGAAAGAGGTTTAATATTTCCTCATTTGTTATTATAATATATTGTTGGACTATGATGTTTTTATGCATAATCTTGTAGTGCTTGTTGTGGTGATTCCGACGAGTCCAAGATTATCGAAAACGGAGTCCGGATACAAAAGTTATTGCATTTCCGGTATCGGCCGTTTTCTAGGCAGAAAAAGAAAAGAAAAGAAAAGAAAAGAAAGGAAAAAAGGGGGGGAGGGCTGCCCAGCATGGCCGGGGCATGGCCGGGCCTCCTCTGTTGCCAGGCCGGCCATCATGGCCGGGCCAGGCCGGCCAGGCCGGCCTCCCCTTGGCTGCTGCGCGAAAATGGCCCCAACGGCCATATTTTGGGCTCCCCTTTTAAGGGGTCTTCTTCCCCATTTCTTCCTCTACTTTCTCCCACCTCTTGAGCTCTCTTTCCCCCATTGTTGACATTCTTAGAGCTTTGCTATCTCTTAATCCCTCCAATAGTTCTTGCTAGTTTTTGAGGGAAAAGAGAGAGGAGGTCTAGATCCACGTTTCCACCGATCGGTTTCTCCTCTAAGTGAGGGGAACACATTGGATCTAGATCTTTGGAGTTTCTTTGTGTTTCTCCTTGTTCTTCCTCCCAAATCCCTCCCAAGAATTAGTTGCTTTGGTTGGATTCGGGTTGGAAGAACTTGTCCACTTAGTGTGTTCTTGCCATTGCATTAGTTGCATCGGTTTGAGTTTCTCCACGGTGATTCGTGGAAAAGTGAAGTTGAGAAGCTTGTTTCTCTTGGGTACTTTGGTGCCCTAGAGCTTGTTCCTCTAGGGCACGTTGGTACCCTAGACGGTTTGTTTTCTCGGAGTCTTGGTGGCTTACAGGATTTGTTGGGAGCCTCCAATTGTGGAGTGTGGCTCAACCTTGTTGCTTCAGAGCTTTGGTAGCTACGAAGATATTGCCGGGAGCATCAATTTGAGTTGTGGTGTGTGCCCCGGCCTTGGGCATCGAGTCTTGGCGNGATCCACGTTTCCACCGATCGGTTTCTCCTCTAAGTGAGGGGAACACATTGGATCTAGATCTTTGGAGTTTCTTTGTGTTTCTCCTTGTTCTTCCTCCCAATCCCTCCAAAGCATTAGTTGCTTTAGTTGGATTCGGGTTGGAAGAACTTGTCCACTTAGTGTGTTCTTGCCATTGCATTAGTTGCATCGGTTTGAGTTCTCCACGGTGATTCGTGGAAAGTGAAGTTGAGAAGCTTGTTACTCTTGGGTACTTTGGTGCCCTAGAGCTTGTTCCTCTAGGGCACGTTGGTACCCTAGACGGTTTGATTTCTCGGAGTCTTGGTGGCTTACGGGATTTGTTGGGAGCCTCCAATTGTGGAGTGTGGCTCAACCTTGTTGCTTCGGAGCTTTGGTAGCTACGAAGATATTGCCGGGAGCCATCAATTGAGTTGTGGCGTGTGCCCCGGCCTTGGGCATCGAGTCTTAGCGGCTCGGTGCATTTGGTGAAGACCCTCCAACTTGTGGAGTGAGCTTCACCCTTGTAAAGGTTCTAGTTGTCAACCTCAACGGCAACATAGTGACAAGTGCCTCGCCACATTGGTGGTAAGACACAACGGAGATACGGTGTGCCATATCAAGGCTACTCGGTGTTTCACATTGGTGAACACCGCGCCGCTCCAACGGAGACTAGCTTCCATTGGGAAGTGAACTTCGGGATAAAATCATCGTCTCCAAGTGCCTCGGTATTTCTATCCCGAGCTTCTTACTTATGCTATTTACTTTGTGATAGACATTAAGCTTAAAGTCATATATCTTGCTATCACCTAGTTGATCATATTGCTTAGCATAAGTTGTTGGTGCACATAGGTGAACCTAGCTAGTTTAGGTTTTGGCTTGATAAATTAAACGTTAGTTTTATTCCGTATTTATTCAAGCCTTAACCATAATAATTTTAAATCGCCTATTCACCCCCCCTCTAGGCGACATCCGTGTCCTTTCAATTGGTATCAGAGCCGGTTCTCTCTTTATAGGGCTTCACGGCCTAGAGAGTAAAGATGTCGTCTAGTGGTTTAGTGCACAATGCTTCTTTAATATTCGTTGGCACTAATTATAATGATTGGAGAAATCGCATGCTAGATTATTTTCGGGACATTGATCCATATATAGAGCAAATTCTAGATATGGGTTTTTCTCCTCTAGAGAATGAGGAAAATTCTTATCTAGATGATGAAGCTTCTAATGTGATTTTCAAGTCTTTGAGTAATGCAGTTGCTTTGTCGATCTCTCCTTATCGGAATGGCCATGAGCTATGGACCAAGCTTCAAGACAATTATGGTGTGTCCATGGATAGTGAGAATGATTGTTCTCACTCCACCTCCGGGCGTAATGAGTTCTCAACTTCTTCTACCTCACCTACATGTGGCAAGCCACAAAATAATGCAATGGTGAGTAGGGATAAATTTCGCAATAATGATAGTGAGCTTCCTTTAGATAATATTTCATCTCTATCTTATTGCAATGATTTATCTTTGGACTTAAACACATCTAGAACTATAAATGTTTCACATGCTTGTGTTGATAGTCCTTGCATATCTTCTAAATCATTAAGTAGTGATGATCATGAAAATAATAATGATGATGAAGAAGATGATGCTTACTTTAATAAGAAAGGTCTAATGGTTCTTAACGATCTTTCAAATAATGAAAATGCTTGTGAGAACCTACATGAAATTATGAGCACCCTTATTGAGCGAGGGGTTACTATTGAAAATTTGGAAGCTCGTGAAAATGAAAGTCTTAGCCGCGAACGTAATTATGCGGACACAATTGCGGATCTTGAGCAAGCTCTTGAAGAAATCCAAACCACCAAGAAATCTCTTGAGGAGACCTTTACTCTAGAGTTATCTAAAGTAAATGAAACCCATGATAGAGCTCTCAAGGTGGCTAATGATTTTAAAATAAAAAATGATGAGCTTGTTGTTGAAATTGTTAGACTCCTTGAGGCTAATGTGAAATTTGAAAAGGATGCCAAGTCCTTGGAAGATTCTCTTGCACATCTCACTAAGTCTCATGATCAACTCCAAGCTCAATTATTAAAAGAGCTTCCTACTTGTTCTCCCATTGCTATTAATGTTGATGCTTGTGCTACTAACTCTATTTCTTGTGAAGCATCCATTTTAAAGGAGAATGTTGAGCTAAGGGCTCAACTTAAATTGCTAACTAGCAATTATGAGATATTGGAAGAAAGCCATGAGAAGCTCTCGAGCTCTCATGAGGATCTTCTAGTAT
This sequence comes from Puccinellia tenuiflora, assembly GCA_012064385.1. NCBI lineage: Eukaryota > Viridiplantae > Streptophyta > Magnoliopsida > Poales > Poaceae > Puccinellia > Puccinellia tenuiflora. The sequence continues at coordinate 786,504 of QRDG01000065.1, read as the reverse complement.
CTCATGGTAAGCTAAAGTTAGCTCATGAGGCTATCGCTACCAAGGTAATATCTAGTGAGCCTCATGTGGATAATGGCACGACTTCTACTAAGAATGCTATAATACCATGTGCTAGTCCTTGTAATTCTTCATCTCAACCTAGTGGTAAATCATATGTTGAATTACATTTCGTGCCTAGTTCCTCTAACAATGAAGCCTCAACTTCCACTAGTGCTTGTGTAGCTACTAACCTTGTAGGGAAGTCTAAAGAGCACAAGGCACAAGCCACCTCTTTGAAGAAAGATGTGGAGAAGCGTCATAAAGGGAAGGCTACACTTGACAACATGTTGAGTGTGCAAAAATCCCCCAATGACAAGAGTGGACTTGGATTCAACTTCAATATCAAGAACAAGTCCAAGAATAGCAAGAAGGAGGGTCAAGAACAAGTCAATCACTCGACCAAGATTGTTTGCTTCAAGTGCAAAATTGAAGGGCATCATGTTAGAGATTGCCCAATGAAGAAGAAGCCTCTTAGTGAGAAGCAATTAGGGAAGCGGCCTATTGTTCAACCTCATGCTCAACCTCGGGTTGAACAAGGGCCACCTCCTAAGAAGACTCAAGTCATTGCTCCTCAAGTTAAGGAGCCTATTAAGAAGAAAGAAAAGAGTCGATATTGCTACTTATGCCGTGAGAAGGGTCACTTGGCTTCTTCATGCACAAACGGTACTCTATCCAACCCCATAATTATTGATGATGTTTATTCTCTTAGAAAGGATAGGGTTGGCAATGTGTTTGCCAAATATGTGGGAACTCAAAGTGGTGTCAAGAAAAGAACCATTTGGGTTGCCAAGCCTATTGTGACTAACCTCTTAGGACCCAACTTGGTTGGGGACCAATGTGACATCCCAAATTTAAAATAAGAATTAACGAGACCCAAAATTCAGAACCAACAAAAACTTTTTTGAAATATTTCACTAATTATTGTTTTTCTCCGTATATTGTTCTGTTTGACCTTGTGTGATCTTGGTTGTGATGATAGTTTTCTTGTTTGCTTTGTCTTGTTGAATGGTTTGACTTGTGTTGACTTGCTTGTGTTGAATAATGTTAATAACTAATTTCAAAAAAAAGACTAAAGTTGATTATTAAATTATTTTGTGAACAAAAGTATTTCCTAAAATCTTAAGGGAGATCCCTAGCATGCCTATGGTCATGTAAATGAGCATCAATATCATTTTTCCTAATTCAAAATCTTGAAGAACCTTGACCAAAACATCTCTGGACCTATGTTCATTCTTATTACAAGATAGCATCTTTGGAGCCTCACAAATATCACAAATCTTAATAATTTTCACAATGCACCATCTTAGATCCCTTGCATTCCATCTTGTCTTGCTATCCAAGCTAGAACTTAAATCTTTAAAACCGTATTGCTTACCTTTCCATGTCCACCTTGAAGCTTAATAAAAACAGTGACCTCCCACTCATGTAATTAATACCATTTTCTCACCTCTATATTTATTCTAAAACTTGGCCTCTGAACCAGTGCACCACCGCATCCATCCTTGGTATAATGTCTCTCACCACAATGTTTTGTTTAAGCCTTTCATGCTTCGAGCACCCTTATTTCATGATGGTTTTGTTACCAGCATAATAACAGTTTCCTGAAAGCTGTTATTTTATTCTCTTTTTATCCTCCTGCAAAACCATCCAAATATTTTTGTACCTCGAATCTTTTGTGTTACTTGTGATATCCATAGTTAGTACATCACCCCTGTACCTTTCTCCTTGGTAATTGTAGCCATTTGGACACTTAGCCATGAGGGTTTTTTGACCATCATAATAATAGTATTCTGAATTTTCTGTTAACATCTAAACCTTGCCCTAACCTTGTCTCCCTCATGTCCAGCACACTCCCAGCACTCCCCTACACCTGCTGGACACAACCCTAGCCACCCCATACCCGAAACCCTAGCCCTAAGGCAGCCATGGCATGGTATGCCACCCCCATGCCCACTTGTCCCAAACCAGCAGTAAAGCAGCACCCCACCTTGTCCTGGAGCTGCCCCTTGCTCCCTAGATGCTCCCCAACTCGAGCTCCTTGCTCCAGGCCCCCTTCCCTGCCCGCATTTGTCGGTGCACTGCCGGCCGACATTCTGTCGAGCAGTTGCTGTGCACCGCAAGCTCTGCACCATGCCGCACGACCATCCCGCGCCCGAGACGGAGCCGACCACCCCCGGACACGCCACGACGCCGCCGACCCGCTGCACCCTCGCCCTTGCCCTACCTAGCCCCGGACAGGCACCACAAGCATGCCACCGTGCCGCCCGCGGCAAGCAGAGACCACCTCGTGCCCCCCCTCGAGCCCGACCGCTCCGGCCTATAAAAAGCCCTCCCCTGGCCTCCACCCTCCACCATACCATCACCGCACCACTCCCCCTTCACCCAGGTGCAGCCGAAGAGGAGCTCGGTGCTCCACTTCAAGCAGCTCGGCCACCAAGCCGCGCCGCCGCTGCAGCTCACCGCCGGCGACGCCTCCGGTACCCAGACACATCCCCCGACCTCCTCCGTCGATCACCGCCCTCACCGCCGACGCTCCCCGCCGGCAGGTAGCTCCCCCGGCCATCTTCCCTCCGCCTCTGTCTCTCTCTCCAGTTCTCTGCCCATCGGGATGGAGAAGACGGCTGTGAGCCGTCGATCTGTTGATCAACGGCCACAGTTCGTTCCCGCCCGTTTCTGGAATCTGATGAAACTGCTAAGTGTTGAAATCTGTTTAGATTAGCTAACTTTGCATGCAAATTCTGGTAGATCTACTGCGCCAAATTTTGTGAAATTGATATGGTTGGAAAGATCTAGTTCCATAGATTCAGATGCAACTTTTATTTTTCCAAAACCACTAGTTTAGCATCCTCGAATAAATCGGCAAAGTAGCTATGTTCTGTCTGTTTTCAGATACTTCTGAAAACAGATTACTGCTTAGGCCTTTTGATCCAACCATAGAAATTAATATATATTTATTTGGATGGTAGTAGTGGCATGTGATGTTAGTATGGATAGTATACTGCCATGAACAAGTGTTGATAATCCCAAAATAAAATCTGTGTAGAAGTTTTAAAATGAAAAAGATAGCTAACCAGTTTAGCTTAGCACATGAAATAATAAAGATAGCCCTTTTCCCATGCAAATCACTAATTAAACAGAGGCCTAAAAACAGCAAACTAAAATGATTTAGCTAGTATAACATGTCATATTCACATAGATGCAGGCCATAATCTTGTTGGATAAATCCCGGATTCAAAATAAAAATGACAAATGTGCTAGCTGTTAAACTTAACAGAGTGAAACTTTCTGTCAGAAATTTGATTAGAACTTTGAAATTCAATATCTTGAGATCTAAGAATCTAAAAATAACAAATGAAAATGTTCTGGAAAGCTTATGAAAATATCTAACTCACTAAAGTGGTTTCACCCCATTTAGATTAATAAATAAATAATGATATCCAAAATGCCACAGAAGGTATAAAACCTAAACTTGTTTGTTTCTGATGCTCTACTAATCCAAATGAGGTCAAACCAATTTTGTTAGATCACATTTAAGCAATACTAGTTACCCCTAAAAGGATTTAATTTTTTAATACAATTAAATTGAGTTGTAGCAAAAACTAGGAAATTGACTTTCTGGATTAAAACATTTATACAGGGAGTTTAATAACTCAAATTGAATTAAATCCAATTGGGTTAGCTTCTACACCTCAGTAGCTATCCACAGAATTTTAGTTCACATTTTTGTGACCAACAGAACAAAAGTTATGTAATTAAACATGAAACCCTTGTTTCTGCCATAATTGTGACACATTTGAATAATGGGTAATTAAATCAAATTGAATTCAAATTGTGTGGCTTTATGAGTGTAGTAGCTATGTGTGATGCTTGATAGTTGTTGTGATGCTTGGTTGAGTAATTTAGAAATGGTATATACTGCTTGTTTATCTTGATGATTAGATTACTTTGTGTGATTAATATAATTGCTTTGCTTGTTAAACTTGGTTGTCTTAAGTTGAGTACTAGCTTGAGTATCTAGCAATATCTCTACCATAGCTTGGTAAGATATTTAGAATTAAAGAAAGTAATTGGTGGATTAACTTTTGTCTGAAGTATTTCCTGTTTAAATAAAGATGCTTAATCACAACTTTAACCATATTTTTATAAACATGAGTAGTGAGGTGACTGCCAAACTTGTTTGTTAACTAATAGTTTTCCATCATGATTGTTGTTTGTTAGTAATTGTTTGATGATTGTTGTTGGAGTGCTCTACTGTATGTTGATTGTGATCTTTCCTTTTTACGACGTTAGATACCAACGCTATCGGAGTAAACCGTGGGAAGGATTTATTGGCAAGCAATCAGAGTTTATTTCTTTGATCAAGAGTATCAAGTCCAGAGACATTATGCTGGAAACAGGCAAGCTACTTCACTGAGCTTGCATTTATATACGTCTATTTTGATTTACCTAAAGAGCATAAATGACTTAAGTGGTTTTTGCCACCAAAGCTATGATTTTGAAAACCCTTTTCCAAAATACAAGTATATCACTTTGACACCCTATATGGAAGTATTGGGTGGAAAAATTCCTTTTCAAACTACAGTATGGGAAAAATTATGGTTTATTCCAAACTCCTTTTTAAAGTACCTAGTTGATGATGACATGCCGAATGGTCGGTATGGAAGTGGAGAAGTGATAAATGGTGATGTTTATGAAAAATGCACATTGTGTCCTAGTACTTACGTCGACCAGCCGATAATCTGTGCGACCACATCTACCCAACTATGGGAACGGGCGTAGTCATATAGTTTGCTCGTGTTAGTACTGGATACCTCATCGACGGAGACGACTCTGTTATGCATGAGGGGATGAGCATGGCGACTCTAACCCCTGACCTGGGTCCCGGCAATATGTTGGCTTGCGGGATTGAAGGGCTTCGTGCTCGCCGGGCAAAACTGCGAGTCCTTACATCTAGGTTCCTCGACGGGGGATCCTGTACTAGGTGTGAAGGAATGGTGAAATCGTAAGGGCAGGGTCCTATACTAGCATGAGCAAAGGAAAGGCTATGGCCGGTGGCTCAACTTCGCATACACCTTGTATGGCGGGACGTGGCAGACACGATGAGCTACCGGATGGGTGTGGGAAAAGCGTGCTACCTCTGCAGAGGGTAAAACTATTCGAATAGCCGAGTCCTCGGATATGGACAGTTGGGAGGCCCTACTAGACCATGTGCAAAGTTTTACAAAGATGTGCAAGTTTTGGAAAAAGGTTTGAGATTTGAGAGAGAAAATGATGTGAAGGATGTTTTATGCAACTATGCCAATGTGCTGGTATAAGTTGTTGGAAATAATTGGACCATGATGAGACATGGTCGGGAAAAAGGAGGAGTTTTGGATAAATAAACAAAATGATGATTTCCAGGAAAAACGTTTTTAAAAAGGGACTTCTTATTTTAACAAACAGCTATTTTTCGGGAAAAATGTTTTCAAAGAAAACTCCTTACAAAGACAGTTTTATGAAAAAAAGAAAAGGGGAATCTAAAGCCTTCTTTTCGTTTTCTTTAACAAAGGCTATAGATATTTTGAAAAATATACAAGGTTTATGAAAAGTTATAAAATTTCTCTTATTTTACTTCAACCAAAGTTATAGAGTTTTCAGACAAAGCTTTAATAAACAAAAGTCTATCATTCTCTTTTCAATAAGGATAGAGTTTTCAAAGCAAACAATGTTTTACTCAAACTATAAAAAAAAAGGGGTAGTGCATGCTCTTTCGGGGGTAGTTTGCGAGTACAATTCCCATTGTACTCATAATGGTTTCGTCCCTGGCTATTGTCTTAGCCAGATTTTAAGGAAGAGCAGCTTGAAGAAGGAGGCGGAAATGACGTCAATGCGAACTAGGGCGCTTCCCAGTCAGTTGCCTGTAGGGTTAAGGCGAATGACTTGGGCTCCACGTTGTTTGGTGATTTCCGCTGCAAGTACCTATTGAAGAGTATGACTTCAATCAAGTAAGTATATTCCTTCGGTAATTATGGATGTTCCTTGATTACCAGTTTGATTGTGCTCAGCGACACACTGATCATGGGATCGCTGATGTAGGCACAAGGGTATTTCGGACGGCTAGTCCGGGGTCCCCACAGACTTGGTATCAGAGCAATCCTGACTGTAGGAGACCTTAGTTAGCATGGACGTTAGTTAGGAAAGCAAATATTTTTGTTAAAAATATATTACTACCAAAATATATTTTATCTAGTGAAGTCCGAAAATGGCTTCGCTCTTCTCATCTCCTCAAATATTTCAACGTCTTACCCCTCTATTTTAAGATTTTCAAAGGCATTCTTCTATTATCTTACCTTCATTCAAAACCTACATATATACTCGACGATGAACCCAAGTGAGACCTAACTGACCAGTAGCTAGAAGGAGAAGAAGGTTCCATCCCAAATCCTCGACATTCAACATCAAGGTGATTGATTCACAAATGCCAAGATCGTCAGTGTCAACAAAGCAACAAACCTCCGAAGACCTCAGCTCAACATCAACAATTCTACTCAAGTTGCAACTTCGACAATCTCAATTTCTCCAGCAGAAGGCTAAGGCGATAAAATGGAGACTTCACCAACCAGGTTTAACAAAGACCCATAGGAAAACTTAAGATAGGAACTTTGGTTACCCCGGCTACCACGAGTATTAGACGTCCGTTGGTACTAGACGTACCTTGTGTGCACCTTGCTTGTGTGAACTCTGCTTGTGTGTTGTTTGTGAGATGGAAAAGGAGTTTTGATAAAAAGGAAAGTTTAGTTTCCCTTTTGCCACCTAACAAAAAAAAAGAACAATTTTTAACTCTTCGCCATAGTTGTACCTTGTTGCGGATGTAAACCCGCCAAGGAAAATCTTTCTAAACTAATTTTCCCTCTCATCTCAAGATCTGACAGTTCTGCAAGATACAAAAGACCCCCGATCCTTAGCCAAATAGCCGAAAAGTTTTGTAACCTAACCGGCAAGTCAGACCATGGACTTCATGCACCATCTGGAGCAAGTGCGTCGAGATCTTGAAGGAAACTGCAAGTGTACGCCAACCTCGTGAAGACACGAGCCCCCACCTCACAAAATTAACCTGTGAAATTACAAGGATACTACACTAACTTACCGTATCTAACTTAGGTTAACAACTGACTCTAGTCCATGATAGTGCCAACTAATCTTCTAGGACCACAAACCTTGACATGAAACGAGGACATAAGGAGACTCATTTAGAATTGGTAACTAGAGGAACTCAAGGAGTGCATAAGAGTTGCTATGAAGATTCGAGCTCAGAGACCGACAGTAATGCTGGGTTTCAAAGAGGATCATGTACCTACCCGCTTGACGAGCAGTTTTGACCCACCCAAATTTTGTCCCGAGAAATAAATCAAAGAAAAACCTCGACTAACTCCTACCTATCACCGCAAACTTGGGAAAGATGGATGAGAACCCTAGCCTGCCGCTGATTTTCTGAAGATTATATGAAGCCTCAAGCACAAGACCCATCCAAGGGAGATTGCCACCAACCAACCCGAAGGAAACCAACTTCAAAGATCGTCAACACGAAGTTACCCTAGGAAAAAAGGACGCCATCGACGTCATCTGCGGAACAAAAATCTTAGCTCAACACGGCTCAACTAGTCGAAAAAAGAAAGACAAAGGCACCTATTTGGAAAACAACTGGTGTGAAGATTCTTCACTAATTTTTCTAAGGTCCATTAAGCCGTGACTTTTTGAACAAACTTACCAAATTCTAGATTAACATCTAACACAGTTTGTGACGGTACTAACTGGCCTTACCTAACCACAAGTTTTGACAAAAAGAGAGGTGATATAGAAAGAATCACATATAGTTGGTAGTGAGAAGATCGCCATCATCAAGACCGAAGTCGATCAACACTGAAGACCATCTGTGCGGAATTGAAACAGGAAGCAAGCACCGTCAACGTTACCTATCTAGCAATCATCCTTTTCCACTTACCTCGACCAATCACACCGAAGGAGGATTCAAGAAAGCACGAACATCGACCGCTGACATGAAGCTCTTTCTCTAACTTATTAAGACTAAATGAGAACGCGACCCTTGCACCCTCGTAAAACAGCAAGACCAAACCACTTACCTTTAGGGTCCTTGTACTGACTTTTAGATTCCTCTGGAGGCTCGATAATTTAGAATGCACTTCTTACCAACGCTTCATGAAGCTCAAGAACCAAGGAAGTCAGCAATGAAGTTCCTCCTTTACTCAGCTGAAGAAGGACAAGCATGAAGACAAATAACCAATGGAATACCCAGAAGAATCAAACGACGTAAGCACCTGCTGTGGACAACATCAACCACCAGGCAAGTCCAGATGAATTTAGACATTTATAGCATCCTTTTTCTAACTAGAAACCGGAGAGAGTCAAGTACGCAAACCCGGCGCATCCTGAAAACCACGCGTCTCTTCCTGCAATCCTCGTAAGGCGACAATATCAGGAAGTGATATCTGCACCAACCCCAAACACCAAGGAGTGGAAACCGAGACGGAGATCGTCAAGAAGTACAATGCCTCCAAGTCAACTCCGGCTGCAAACTTTAGCAAGACCGATTAAAACAAAAAAAAACCCCTTTTTAAGGGGGGAAGACCTGCAATAGGTATACAAGAACATGGTAATAATTAGTTCCTTGCGCCTCAGCCTCGTAGAAACTGGAAACAGCCAACCAAGACTATCCATCAGCATCGATCGTCAAGTCAACCCTAACATCTAGGATCTGAACCCACCAGAGAAAATTATCGACAAGGAACGACCTCGCAACATCAATTTGTCAAGATCTAACCTGGCGACCTCACTGAAGAAGCAACGACCTCGGAAGTATAGACAACCCAAAAACCGTGCCCTCATACTCCCCTATACCCCGGGCAAATCTCGGGACGAGATTTATTTTAAGGGGGGAAGGATTTGTGACATCCCAAATTTAAAATAAGAATTAACGAGACCCAAAATTCAGAACCAACAAAAACTTTTTGAAATATTTCACTAATTATTGTTTTTCTCCGTATATTGTTCTGTTTGACCTTGTGTGATCTTGGTTGTGATGATAGTTTTCTTGTTTGCTTTGTCTTGTTGAATGGTTTGACTTGTGTTGACTTGCTTGTGTTGAATAATGTTAATAACTAATTTCAAAAAAAAGACTAAAGTTGATTATTAAATTATTTTGTGAACAAAAGTATTTCCTAAAATCTTAAGGGAGATCCCTAGCATGCCTATGGTCATGTAAATGAGCATCAATATCATTTTTCCTAATTCAAAATCTTGAAGAACCTTGACCAAAACATCTCTGGACCTATGTTCATTCTTATTACAAGATAGCATCTTTGGAGCCTCACAAATATCACAAATCTTAATAATTTTCACAATGCACCATCTTAGATCCCTTGCATTCCATCTTGTCTTGCTATCCAAGCTAGAACTTAAATCTTTAAAACCCTATTGCTTACCTTTCCATGTCCACCTTGAAGCTTAATAAAAACAGTGACCTCCCACTCATGTAATTAATACCATTTTCTCACCTCTATATTTATTCTAAAACTTGGCCTCTGAACCAGTGCACCACCACCGCATCCATCCTTGGTATAATGTCTCTCACCACAATGTTTTGTTTAAGCCTTTCATGCTTCGAGCACCCTTATTTCATGATGGTTTTGTTACCACCATAATAACAGTTTCCTGAAAGCTGTTATTTTATTCTCTTTTTATCCTCCATGCAAAACCATCCAAATATTTTTGTACCTCGAATCTTTTGTGTTACTTGTGATATCCATAGTTAGTACATCACCCCTGTACCTTTCTCCTTGGTAATTGTAGCCATTTGGACACTTAGCCATGAGGGTTTTTTGACCATCATAATAATAGTATTCTGAATTTTCTGTTAACATCTAAACCTTGCCCTAACCTTGTCTCCCTCATGTCCAGCACACTCCCAGCACTCCCCTACACCTGCTGGACACAACCCTAGCCACCCCATACCCGAAACCCTAGCCCTAAGGCAGCCATGGCATGGTATGCCACCCCCATGCCCACTTGTCCCAAACCAGCAGTAAAGCAGCACCCCACCTTGTCCTGGAGCTGCCCCTTGCTCCCTAGATGCTCCCCAACTCGAGCTCCTTGCTCCAGGCCCCCTTCCCTGCCCGCATTTGTCGGTGCACTGCCGGCCGACATTCTGTCGAGCAGTTGCTGTGCACCGCAAGCTCTGCACCATGCCGCACGACCATCCCGCGCCCGAGACGGAGCCGACCACCCCCGGACACGCCACGACGCCGCCGACCCGCTGCACCCTCGCCCTTGCCCTACCTAGCCCCGGACAGGCACCACAAGCACGCCACCGTGCCGCCCGCGGCAAGCAGAGACCACCTCGTGCCCCCCCCCCTCGAGCCCGACCGCTCCGGCCTATAAAAAGCCCTCCCCTGGCCTCCACCCTCCACCATACCATCACCGCACCACTCCCCCTTCACCCAGGTGCAGCCGAAGAGGAGCTCGGTGCTCCACTTCAAGCAGCTCGGCCACCAAGCCGCGCCGCCGCTGCAGCTCACCGCCGGCGACGCCTCCGGTACCCAGACGCATCCCCCGACCTCCTCCGTCGATCACCGCCCTCACCGCCGACGCTCCCCGCCGGCAGGTAGCTTCCCCGGCCATCTTCCCTCCGCCTCTGTCTCTCTCTCCAGTTCTCTGCCCATCGGGATGGAGAAGACGGCTGTGAGCCGTCGATCTGTTGATCAACGGCCACAGTTCGTTCCCGCCCGTTTCTGGAATCTGATGAAACTGCTAAGTGTTGAAATCTGTTTAGATTAGCTAACTTTGCATGCAAATTCTGGTATATCTACTGCGCCAAATTTTGTGAAATTGATATGGTTGGAAAGATCTAGTTCCATAGATTCAGATGCAACTTTTATTTTTCCAAAACCACTAGTTTAGCATCCTCGAATAAATCGGCAAAGTAGCTATGTTCTGTCTGTTTTCAGATACTTCTGAAAACAGATTACTACTTAGGCCTTTTGATCCAACCATAGAAATTAATATAAATTTATTTGGATGGTAGAAGTGGCATGTCATGTTAGTATGGATAGTATACTGCCATGAACAAGTGTTGATAATCCCAAAATAAAATCTGTGTAGAAGTTTTAAAATGAAAAAGATAGCTAACCAGTTTAGCTTAGCACATGAAATAATAAAGATAGCCCTTTTCCCATGCAAATCACTAATTAAACAGAGGCCTAAAAACAGCAAACTAAAATGATTTAGCTAGTATAACATGTCATATTCACATAGATGCAGGCCATAATCTTGTTGGATAAATCCCGGATTCAAAATAAAAATGACAAATGTGCTAGCTGTTAAACTTAACAGAGTGAAACTTTCTGTCAGAAATTTGATTAGAACTTTGAAATTCAATATCTTGAGATCTAGGAATCTAAAAATAACAAATGGAAATGTTCTGGAAAGCTTATGAAAATATCTAACTCACTAAAGTGGTTTCACCCCATTTAGATTAATAAATAAATAATGATATCCAAAATGCCACAGAAGGTATAAAAACTAAACTTGTTTGTTTCTGATGCTCTACTAATCCAAATGAGGTCAAACCAATTTTTTTAGATCACATTTAAGCAATACTAGTTACCCCTAAAAGGATTTAATTTTTTAATACAATTAAATTGAGTTGTAGCAAAAACTAGGAAATTGACTTTCTGGATTAAAATATTTATACAGGGAGTTTAATAACTCAAATTGAATTAAATCCAATTGGGTTAGCTTCTACACCTCAGTAGCTATCCACAGAATTTTAGTTCACATTTTTGTGACCAACAGAACAAAAGTTATGTAATTAAACATGAAACCCTTGTTTCTGCCATAATTGTGACACATTTGAATAATGGGTAATTAAATCAAATTGAATTCAAATTGTGTGGCTTTGCGAGTGTAGTAGCTATGTGTGATGCTTGATAGTTGTTGTGATGCTTGGTTGAGTAATTTAGAAATGGTATATACTGCTTGTTTATCTTGATGATTAGATTACTTTGTGTGATTAATATAATTGCTTTGCTTGTTAAACTTGGTTGTCTTAAGTTGAGTACTAGCTTGAGTATCTAGCAATATCTCTACCATAGCTTGGTAAGATATTTAGAATTAAAGAAAGTAATTGGTGGATTAACTTTTGTCTGAAGTATTTCCTGTTTAAATAAAGATGCTTAATCACAACTTTAACCATATTTTTATAAACATGAGTAGTGAGGTGACTGCCAAATTTGTTTGTTAACTAATAGTTTTCCATCATGATTGTTGTTTGTTAGTAATTGTTTGATGATTGTTGTTGGAGTGCTCTACTGTATGTTGATTGTGATCTTTCCTTTTTACGACGTTAGATACCAACGCTATCGGAGTAAACCGTGGGAAGGATTTATTGGCAAGCAATCAGAGTTTATTTCTTTGATCAAGAGTATCAAGTCCAGAGACATTATGCTGGAAACAGGCAAGCTACTTCACTGAGCTTGCATTTATATACGTCTATTTTGATTTACCTAAAGAGCATAAATGACTTAAGTGGTTTTTGCCACCAAAGCTATGATTTTGAAAACCCTTTTCCAAAATACAAGTATATCACTTTGACACCCTATATGGAAGTATTGGGTGGAAAAATTCCTTTTCAAACTACAGTATGGGAAAAATTATGGTTTATTCCAAACTCCTTTTTAAAGTACCTAGTTGATGATGACATGCCGAATGGTCGGTATGGAAGTGGAGAAGTGATAAATGGTGATGTTTATGAAAAATGCACATTGTGTCCTAGTACTTACGTCGACCAGCCGATAATCTGTGCGACCACATCTACCCAAATATGGGAACGGGCGTAGTCATATAGTTTGCTCGTGTTAGTACTGGATACCTCATCGACGGAGACGACTCCGTTATGCATGAGGGGATGAGCATGGCGACTCTAACCCCTGACCTGGGTCCCGGCAATATGTTGGCTTGCGGGATTGAAGGGCTTCGTGCTCGCCGGGCAAAACTGCGAGTCCTTACATCTAGGTTCCTCGACGGGGGATCCTGTACTAGGTGTGAAGGAATGGTGAAATCGTAAGGGCAGGGTCCTATACTAGCATGAGCAAAGGAAAGGATATGGCCGGTGGCTCAACTTCGCATACACCTTGTATGGCGGGACGTGGCAGACACGATGAGCTACCGGATGGGTGTGGGAAAAGCGTGCTACCTCTGCAGAGGGTAAAACTATTCGAATAGCCGAGTCCTCGGATATGGACAGTTGGGAGGCCCTACTAGACCATGTGCAAAGTTTTACAAAGATGTGCAAGTTTTGGAAAAAGGTTTGAGATTTGAGAGAGAAAATGATGTGAAGGATGTTTTATGCAACTATGCCAATGTGCTGGTATAAGTTGTTGGAAATAATTGGACCATGATGAGACATGGTCGGGAAAAAGGAGGAGTTTTGGATAAATAAACAAAATGGTGATTTTCCAGGAAAAACGTTTTTAAAAAGGGACTTCTTATTTTAACAAACAGCTATTTTTCGGGAAAAATGTTTTCAAAGAAAACTCCTTACAAAGACAGTTTTATGAAAAAAAGAAAAGGGGAATCTAAAGCCTTCTTTTCGTTTTCTTTAACAAAGGCTATAGATATTTTGAAAAATATACAAGGTTTATGAAAAGTTATAAAATTTCTCTTATTTTACTTCAACCAAAGTTATAGAGTTTTCAGACAAAGTTTTAATAAACAAAAGTCTATCATTCTCTTTTCAATAAGGATAGAGTTTTCAAAGCAAACAATGTTTTACTCAAACTATAAAAAAAAGGGGTAGTGCATGCTCTTTCGGGGGTAGTTTGCGAGTACAATTCCCATTGTACTCATAATGGTTTCGTCCCTGGCTATTGTCTTAGTCAGACTTTAAGGAAGAGCAGCTTGAAGAAGGAGGCGGAAATGACGTCAATGCGAACTAGGGCGCTTCCCAGTCAGTTGCCTGTAGGGTTAAGGCGAATGACTTGGGCTCCACGTTGTTTGGTGATTTCCGCTGCAAGTACCTATTGAAGAGTATGACTTCAATCAAGTAAGTATATTCCTTCGGTAATTATGGATGTTCCTTGATTACCAGTTTGATTGTGCTCAGCGACACACTGATCATGGGATCGCTGATGTAGCCACAAGGGTATTTCGGACGGCTAGTCCGGGGTCCCCACAACCAACAAGCTCAAACTTGATCAATAGGTTGTGATGGAGGACATTGGAGACTTGGCTATCCTTGAAGAATTAAGGGATCTTCATGATTATTATTTACACAAGCCAAGTCATTTGGATTATATTGTCATACCTCATATCCAATGCTCCTTCTTGCGGTAACTTATATTTAAATTATATATACATTGAAAGTTGCTTGCCCCCTAGCATGTGTTAGTTTGTTCCTAGCATGTGCTTGTATATGTTGTGCTTATTACTTACCATTGAGAAATCAAGTTTGTGTATGTTAATGTGCGCTCCATATATGTGTAAACTTTGTTTTGAGTCCTTATTGGATCTTGTGTTGATTTCAATGGGCTCTTTTGAGAAATTAATGGACTATCCCATTTTGGGGGAGTGATATGCTTTGTGATAGACATTAAGCTTAAAGTCATATATCTTGCTATCACCTAGTTGATCATATTGCTTAACATAAGTTGTTGGTGCACATAGGTGAACCTAGCTAGTTTAGGTTTTGGCTTGATAAATTAAACGTTAGTTTTATTCCGCATTTATTCAAGCCTTAACCATAATAATTTTAAATCGCCTATTCACCCCCCCCCCCCTCTAGGCGACATCCGTGTCCTTTCACCCTCCCCAGTGGTGCGGCATGGAGGCGAGCCTCCGGTGGCGCGACATGGAGGCCGGGGACGGCGCGGGATGTAGTCGGGAGCCTCCCAGCAGCGCGGTGTGGAGGTCGGGCCCCCCGGCGGCGGGGTAGGGAGGCCGGGGATGGGGCGCGGCAGGCTCGATTTGGTCGGTCGGCTCTGTGCGGCAGGTGGCGTTGGGGAGCTCCGTCGTGAGCGAGAGGTTGCAGACGAGGGGAACGTGGGGAACTGGGGATGGGGTAGGGGTCGGGTCGGGGTGGTAGGTGGCGGGTCGGTTGGTTTTTTCTAAAATCAGAATAGTTCCTGTTTAAGTTCCTGTTTAGTTAAACAGGAACTCTTAAGGGTAGGTTCCAGTTTAGTCCTGCCCTATATATATATATACTAGCACATATGCCCGTGCGTTGCGATGGGAGATAAAAAAAATTAACATAGGGTCCACTTGATTTGTTTAAAAAAATCGACATATTAGTCAGATTCATAAAATGTTTTGGTCGGGAGAGAAAATCTCGCTCGGTTCTCCGTTTATAGCATTTATTCGTATTTTGCCATGAAACCCTTAGAAAAACTCACGGATCGTATGCTACCTGAATGAAATCGGCAAGAATAGAGAGACATGACTACGGCGAGGGTTTCGATGCCCGTTGGAGGAATCTCCGAAGCGCTATGTGCGTCCCCGTTTTCGTTGTCATTCTCACCACAATTCTTTCTGAATTCGTCATAGGCGCCACAATATGTCCGTGCGTTGCAATGAGAAAATAAAAAATCAAGTTTCTAATGAAAAACATTGGCGCAACCCAAAATTTGCTCTAAAGTCTACCGACATGTGTGACCTAGCACTTAGTTCGCCCTTTTCCATTAAATAGTTCTATTTCTATTGTAATCATATGATTGATTTTTTGGAGAACATGCATAAATTTTTATTACAATCTAGAGAACTATCTTGCCCAACATAAAAAGATACTATTTCCATGAACCATGATGTGCTCAAGATCATGACAAGTACTACGTTCACCTGAAAGATTAAAATTGTGACGACGCTTATGTATAACAAGCATATACTACTGAATACTTACCATGATCAGCATCAACTTAGTACTAATCTTTTTTGTTGACGCTAACTTAGTACTTATTACTAATCTAGTCAGGGGAAAATCTACCTTCAGCACAACAATTCATTAATTGCAGGAAGAGATGGCAAAGGTACATTATAATATTAAAAAACATCTGACGTTTCTATCTCAAGAAAGTAAGAAAGGTTGACTTTATAATCAATAAGGTGATGGCATAATGCTTTCACCTGAATTGATTTGTTCGACTTATTCAATAAAGCTTTTTTTTATTCGAGAAATTAGTGGAGTCACTATTGACTAACCTGTAGCCTAGCAAACCCATTCAAATAGTCCTGATCATTTGACAAATCTTTCTTCGGGACTTCAGGTCATCCATGCACCTCCAGCTCTTCATTGTCCGAGTGATTCACAATCCTAGCTGCTGGAGTAAAATATATCTTTCTTTTCCAATTCAACTCCCTTTCAACTGCAAGCAAGACTCCCTGTCAAAGGCAGCACCCAGGCACCTCCTCCTATCCAACCTCATCGCCATGGCCCATGGGCATGCGAGCACCTTAGCCTCCCCCCATTCTGATTCCCCACACCAGAAGACCCTAGCAGCCACCCGGAAGCTTTCCCCATATCAACTCGTCATCTGTAGCATCAGAAGCAGCAGCCCAGCGGAGGCCCCGCCATGGCCGAACCAGTGAGTTCAATTGCGACAGCCCCGTGGCTCCCCGGCTCGAAGGACCACCACCCTCAGCACGGAGAGGTGCGGAGGCCTCGAAGACGACCGGACACGCGCAGAAGAATGTCATCGCGCCTGCCGACCGGTGGTCGCTGTCTGTCACCCCTTGGCCTGGTTGGATTGGATATTTGGATGAGGGGAGCCGACGGAGGTCTACCACCTCGCCGGGGCCGACGGCACACCAGGATGAGGGGAGCCGACCGGAGGCATCGGTAGCTGCAGTACGCTTCAGTCGATCCGTTCGCGAGCCCACTTCGGCACGGACGAGCGGAGGAAGGAAAACGTGACGAAACGACATAATCCGTTTTTGGAGTACTCGCGGATCACTTCGTCTCCCTTGGTAGCGATGACCGGCCGCCGGTGACGGAAATTAGATCGATCGAGAAATCAAAGTCTCTCCGCCCGCTATCACACAGGCCGGGGTATATGTAGTCCGGGCGATCTAGTTCGGAACGGAGTCCTCTTCTTGTCCTAATACAGCTCTTGCGACGAAACAAAAAACGGCCTCGATCGCGGACATACGAACGAAAAAAAACGGACGAAAGTTTGGGAGGACGGACGAACCAAAGAAGGTTTAATGCCTTTATTAGTAGGTATATATATATATAATATAATATATATATATTATTATATTATTATTATAGTAAATATGCCCGTGCGTTGCAACGGGAGTGTAAAATAATAGGGTAATTTGAAAACCCATTTAACATGCAGTGATTTAACATATAGAAGAGGTGTCTGCATTTTATCAAGTGGTCAAGGGGGTATTGGATCGATTGCAATGTAAGATGAGGCGATTCATCTAGTGACAAAGTAGGGTTTATTTCCACCACTTAATGGCAAATTAAGTTGTGACATATAAAATATTCGTAGGATTTGTTCTCTCCAAAATTTCAATAATGTAGTAGACATCTGAGTGGAGTGGAATATGATTGGTTACATCCGAATATTCAGTTGCATACAATATAATATCTCCAGGTCTTCTTGCTTCATTAAACAGTCAATCTACTACTAATGCAGAGTGACAGGAAAAACTCTGCCATCATCTTTGATCTGACATTACGATGAGCAACAGATAAGTAAAGTTGGCTCTAGATAAATGCATACACTTTCAAGGTCCTCCTGACATTCTATTCTTGCTCCCCTTTAGGCGGATTGATGCATGAGGAGAAGATACCAGCGATATATGTCTTTCAACTTGTTAATGACCATGTTCTGTCATAACAATATTAGGTGATCGAATAGTGAATGGTACCACTTGTTGTAAACCAACAACAGTATATGCTATGCAACCTATGATGCCAGAGTGTCCATGCTGAACTTTAAAGGAGCGACATTATTTTGACAATCTGAACTGCAGATAGCTCTAGAAAAAAGTGCAAAGTGAAAATACCTTGATTTGGTACAACTTAAGCACATGCGCTTGTGCTTTCTTCTTCTGCGAGGGCTGAGGTCGTTGTTGGCCTCGATGCCCCCTGTCCTTGAGAGGCTGAGACGTCCCGTTTATCCTTGTAGGCTCGCAGCTGCTGCTCGCCATGGGGCTGCCGCCCATCCTGCGGTACTCGATAAAAAAGAAGGGGTAAGGGATGCTTGAGGGGAGCTGGGATGCGGGTGAAAATACCTTGATTTGGTACAACTTAAGCACATGCGCTTGTGCTTTCTTCTTCTGCGAGGGCTGAGGTCGTTGTTGGCCTCGATGCCCCCTGTCCTTGAGAGGCTGAGACGTCCTGTTTATCCTTGTAGGCTCGCAGCTGCTGCTCGCCATGGGGCTGCCGCCCATCCTGCGGTACTCGATCAAAAAGAACGGGTAAGGGATGCCTGAGGGGAGCTGGGATGCGGCGGCACGGTTCGAGTTAGTGGGAGCTCGGGCGGTGGCAGGTGCCGGTCGACGAAGGCATGGAGCACGATTGCAGACAGACTTGGGAGAGGAGGGTCATGGCGGCAGGAGCTGGGCTTCTCCGGATCCGGCGTGCGGCTGTAGTCGGGTGCGGCGGCGAGGCTCTATGGCGGAGCCCTAACTCTAGGGCGACTTAAGTTTCCTCGTCTGCGGTGGACAGATGGAGATGGCGTCGTGCGGGTTGCGAGGTCGGGCGATCGGTGCCAGCTGCGGTGGCGGTATCCTTTGTAGCCTTGCACAGCCTGGCTTGGTTCGTTCCGTGGCTGCTAGGAAGGAGTTCGTGGATCCGTTTTGATCATCGCGTGGCTCTGCTGTTTTCGAACTGAAAGCAACACGTATTGGATGGGTTGGCCTGCCATCAGCTGAGTTGTCAATCGATCGACGATGGATAGAAGAAAGGGAACGGATGGAAAGATCCAACGAAGGTGTGCGGGACAGGAGGTGCGGAGCAGACGACGTCGTAGGAAACAGACGAACGAAACGGTAAGATAACTTATCAATGGCACTGGTGGGTAATTCCTCTGAACTTTAGGGGCAATTGTAATGACGAACCAAACCAAACCGCGGAATCCTTAACGCTTTTATTATTAGGTATAGATAATGGACATTGTCATCCGGTAGTGAGATACTGATAAGAATCCAGTGATACCTTAGTATTAACTGGCATTTTAATCGTAGGATAACATGTTAATGCATTGTCGTTTCATGTTTTCTCTTTTCTTCAGACGGTTGATCCATGTATCAACTCTATGTGATCCATGATGTAATTCTTTGTAAGAACATACTTTTAATAAAATAATAAACTCTGCATGCATCGATCGATGTAGAGGCTGGGATACCCCATTTAAAAAAAAATCTACAAGTTGAACTAATTAGTTGGGTAAACGTAATTATAATTGTAAACTAACATGCGACACTAGCTTAGTCTTTCTTAAAAGGCCATAGGAATAGGATTAACTCCTTATCTTTGCTCTTCTCCATCACATGAGGTAATCCTCGACAGTCTTTTCGCGGGAATCGATGGACTGTTGCGAAGCAAGGTGAGGGTCGACGTCGACATAGGCTATTTTATACCGTAGTCCCTGGCTCGAATAAAATTATACCTACATATATATATAAATAGACATATATGAACAAAGTGTAGACATATATGAATAACGTCTATAGATAGCTGCTAGTACGGAATTGACGCATATTGTTAAATACTCACATTGAATAATATCTCGCTATGCTGGCGTGCAAGGCTTTCAAGTTCATCATGAGAACAAGTCGTCCCAGTTGACTGGGAACTCGCACACTTTGTCATGTTGGAAGATTTCAGGTTTGACGGTAACCATGATTCTCGATACTTGCTCACTCACCGGCTTCTTGAAATTATCCATGTAAAAATTCTCCAACTTTGCACAAGCAACGCCAAGCTCTGCGGAAACAATCATAAAATTTGTGTACAAGTTTTTCACCGGGCTTGTATGTCGGGAATATATGGGTCATCGGCAGAGCACCCAAATCAAACAATTTTTTGCAATTGCTGCTCATTTCACTGGGATCAATCGTCTTTTTTGGCCTTGTCCTTCAAAGCAGTGGTGATAGGAGCTTTGGTTTTCACAGCAACTGCCAGTGTCTTTGCTATCTTGGCTGACGCATTTGAGCGCGTGACCCTAAGG
Source organism: Puccinellia tenuiflora (assembly GCA_012064385.1). Classification (NCBI taxonomy): domain Eukaryota; kingdom Viridiplantae; phylum Streptophyta; class Magnoliopsida; order Poales; family Poaceae; genus Puccinellia; species Puccinellia tenuiflora. The sequence continues at coordinate 766,237 of QRDG01000065.1, read as the reverse complement.
GTATGTTTGGTAGCCTGGATAAGTTTAGAGATTCTCACTCCATACAATTTTCAGCTGTTTGGTAGCCTGTGTGAGGCTTCTAGGCCATGCTCACCTCATACAATATAGACCCCTCAGCCAGGCCCGGATCAGAAGTGGAAATCGAGCTTCACAACTCAGCCAGGCTGAGTTCATCCCGAAAAATCCCCCGCATATGCGATTCAGCCCGCTAGGGGTCACTGCCACGCACCCCTCCTTCTCTCCCATTCCCCCCTGCTGTCGTGGTATTGTTGAATCTAGCCTCGGCAGTGGTGCCATCGAGCTAGGTAGAGAGAGGGGTTTTGGAGACGTGGGGTATTCCGCCAACGGGATAGACACAAGTTTAACCAGCTTCGGATCACACGACGGTGGCGTGGTCCTACGTGCTGCTATAAATCACTATAAGCCAATATCGCCGGGTTACAGTGATAGTTCTCGCCGAGACAGAGGTTCTCGCCGAGATTGCTATGTCTAAGCTGGATCGTCTTGAGTTGTGCCCTAAGGCGTCCCGTAGGCGGCTTATAAAGGCGTCCGGCCTAGGGCTTACAGGAGGAAACCTACCGACTAAGTCACAGAGTTCTAATCTAATCCGGCTTGGGCATTGCCTTGAGGGCTAAGTCTTTCGCAATGCTGGCCACCTTCTGGAACCTTCCCTTAGCCGGATGGGCCTCCTGCGCTTCATCATACTGGGCCGCCCGGTAAGCCGGATTTCGGCTTACCACCACTATGGGCCACCCTGGTATGCTGGCTTTACTTCACATCTGTGAGGATACCTGTTCGGCATAACCCCAACAGTAGCCCCCGGAAAGTTTCAAGTACTTGCACGGTTGGCTTCATTCTCCCGACAAAGCATTGTCCGAGAAACTCTTCATCCGTTTTCAGTCTTGGAGCATTCCCAGAAACCTGCAATCATGCCGAACTTGTTTGTTGATCTCAACGTGCCGGCTTGTTATGCCGGAAAAACACTCGAGTGCACTTTGACACGCGTCCATCGATTTGACGGCTCTGTCAGACCCGGCAGAGTGAGTGGAGAAGCATCTTTGAACGTAGGGCTAACTTCCGTTTTCCCCACACAAGACCCGAGGCGTCGGAGGGAAGAAACCTCCCGTAACGGCTCGATCCGTGACGCGTGGCGAAAATCTCGGCTCCGGACCGTTGCACGAATCTCGGCGCGTCCGCTATAAATTCGGGCCGCCTCGCCTTCGCCACAGTCACCGCACCATTTGCAACCCTAGCTCCTTCCTCCTCTAGATCTCATCTCCCGAGCTCGAGTTCTTCATCTCTGCGTGCTCCATGGCATCCAGCGCCCCGAGCTCTCCCGTCATCGACGCCACGCCGCTCGACTCAGCGCCGCCGATGGGAGGCTCTGCGTCCACGGCTGCCGCCGCCGGTACCGTGCCATCTGCCGCTGCTACTGCATCTCCCTCCTCCACTCCGTTGGATTCCTCCGCTGCAACAAGCCGCGACGAAGTGGCTCTAGCAAAAGCCACAGTCGAAGCCGCTGCCAAGGTGGCCTCTGCCTCCGCTGCCGCTGAAGTTGCAACTGATGAGCTTAGCGCCGATGAAGAAGAAGATGCTGAAGAAGGCGGCAACAACAAGGGAGCCGCCAGCAACCCGACCCACAACTGGGTCTGCTCAGTGGTGGATGATGTCGAGCTGATGGGAATGACGGCCGATGGGGCCATTCTCCCGTCTTCAGAGTCGGCGCCGTCTTGGCGGTCCGCCTTTGGTGACCCGTCTCCAACTCCTATCAAGGATGAACAGGTACTTCTCTCTTCCCACGTTGTCAGGGGGTTCTCTTTGCCGCCCTCGGCTTTCTTGATCGAGATACTGGACCATTATGGTCTCCAGCTTCATAACATTAACCCCAATAGCCTCCTCTATATATCCGGCTTTGGAGCGCTGTTCGAAGGCTACTTAGAATTAGCTCCTAGGTTAGACTTCTTCCAGTACTGCTTCGGAGTCAAGAGGCAGACAGTTCAGAAGGAACTACTGGTTGCCGGCTCCATCAGCTTTAATTGACACCGGGATATAGATTGGTACCCTCAGGTGCCAATCGTGGATTCAGCTAAGGGGTGGGCGTACACCTTATTCTACTGCAAGGACTTAGCGCCTCCAAACCGGCTGCAAGGACTTGCTCCTTTTGAAGATAGGGCCGGAACTCCCCTCCCCTCGTGGAAGAAGAAGCCGGCTGCAAGAATGCCGGCAGAGCTTGCCGCCATCAAGGCTAGGATCACAGAGCTGACCTCCGGCACTCCTCCCCTAACTGGGGAGGACACAATAATCTACTGGATGAAGAGGCGGATCCAGCCCCTCCAACATCATGCTCGGCTTTTATGCGAGTACACGGGAAACTCTGATCCCATGCGGATCAGTGAGGAGGACCTGGAACAAGACCTCTTTGAGGCTCGCTTCAACAAGCTCATCAAAGCCTGGCCTAATGAAGGCCGGCAATACGAAGAATCGCTGCCGATGTATACGGCATCCAACCCTCCCCCAAAGGTACTTTGTCGAACCAAAGTTCAATTCTTTAAGGAATTCGAGTTTGCCTTTAATGCACTAACATGTAATATGTCAGATTTCCGGAGTATCCGCCGCTCGTCCTGCTGGCAAGCCATCGTCCAGCAAGGCGTTGTAACGCCCCAAGATCGGTACTATGCAGACTTGAGCGTTCCAGCCAAATCCGCATAATAACGATCCTAAAGGACGCCCACCAGGCCTAACGTGCAGGTCGCAACACACACGTTATGCGGGTGGAATTGTGATAACATTACAACAGTTCTCGATGGAACCCACAAAAGAACATATATACAACAACGACTCACCGAGTCAAGAGCAAAGATACAATACAAAGATCCAGATAACAACGGAAGCGGGTAGCGTCCGACTACGGACAAGATACAAATTGGACTAAGAGTCCCGAAGATAAGCAAAGGCACCATATCCCTGCCCAGGCCAAGCCTAGCCGGAGGGATTCCCAAGCTAACGTCGTCACACTTCATACCTGTTGGCTGCCATGGAATAGCAGCCCCGAAGGGGGTCAGTACTATGAAGTACTGGCAAGTAATACTCACAAGATATCAAAGCTGTATTCCGATGGAACAAGGTTAGCGATTGAGGCGGCAGCAAGCAGCACTATGAACTAATAGAGACACGCTACAAACTTTCGTCTAACATAGACAAGGTAAGGGAGCGCATAAGGAGCCAGCTATACTAGCACCAAACATAACCCAGCCGATTCCTTACCAGCCCGTTTATCCCACGAGCAGCAAGCCCAAAGGCACTCACACAGTTGGCAATTTTATAGGTTATTATTGAAGTAGCTCTATCTTACTAATCAATTTATTATCATTAGCTGCAAGTTGTCTATGATCTTGTTAGCCAGCACATTTCACCAAGTCGTCCATAACCGCGGACACGGCTTTTCGAAAAGATTTAACCCTGCAGGGGTGCACAAATGTAACCACACGCACTTCAACCCTTGTTGCCATGCAATTAGCACACTTCCGGGGTATGCTGGCAGGGTATCCGACGCTACACTTTCCTTCACTACCACACAAGTCCAGGGAACCACCTAGCTAAGTCTGACCCACCTTGAAAGTCCGGCCGAAGCTCCGAGGTGGACTCAGCCAATGCGAGGACGGTGTCGGGAGGGAACACTCATACGATTGCCCCTCCTTCCACATGCGATAAACGCCACGTGCCGCAAGCCCTACCGTAAGTAACCATCATCGTATCGGAGGCGTCCCATCCGTACCTGCAACAAAATAATAAAGCGCCGCGCAAATGGAAACACCCGAACTACGTGTGGCGCCCTGGACAAGGCTGCAGATCCGGTACTAGGTCGAGGGGAGTCCCATTTCCTCCCACATGTGGGTAGTGCGCTCATTCTTGGATCAGAGGACAAGAACTCGGGTCCTAGGCGACACTAGCAGAACAAATCACCACGATTGGCCTTCCGCCGGTGCCTTATCTTTATTAATTATATCCCATCGCCAAACATTAAAGACTATCATGTGAATTTAACCCAACTATCATATTAAAGCAAGACTAGCTAAAGATAGCAAGACTCGAGCAAGACAAGGCTAAGCATGCGCTACGACTCGCAGGGCCAACAAGGTAAACAAGCAACAGGGTAATAGGATGTGGGGTGGGGCATATCATGGCTGCAAGGTAAACATGCAAATAGGATCGAGACACAAGCATCGCAATATAAGGCTAGCAAGGAACAAAAGATAGGAGGTGTGAGAGGCAGAAGACAAGCAAAGATAGCAAGGGAGTATCACTTGCCTGCAATCCGGTAGAGGTAGCAGAACCAGTCGTTGCTCACATCAACTCAACGTCCTATTCCCGAAAAAGCAACGAACACTGGAAGCGCAAAAGATGCATTTTACTTCTACGGCAAAAGAAGCGGCATGTTTATGCAATGCATGCATGCCATGGCAAAACATGAGAGATGCAACTATAACAAATTTAAATGGAACCGAGATTCCAACATTTAAATATATGGTTCAAGTTATTTTTCTAACCAACAAAATTAAATGTTGATTTAACAAGGTGGGACAGGGCATGGGTGAGCTAATCAAATTAAATGGAATAGGGACAACAATTTAATTAGGACCCACATATTCCATATGTAATTATTTAGGTGATAAACAAAACACAACTAAAATGCAAGCTACATGATGCAAACATGAGCATGGATGGCATATTCAAATTCTACACATTTTTCTGATTCAAAAACATATATTACACTTTGCAATTAGAGCTATAGATTTAAAGATATGATTTTGGACAGATTTGAAAAAAAAGAAAGAAACAAAAAAAAAGGAGCAGATTTAATTGGGGAGAAGGGGGATCGAACTTGGGCTGATCTGGCGGTCAAGGGAACCAGGCCATTGGGCTGCGCTTGGGTTTGGTGATTGAAAAGAGGCTCGGGATTTACAAGAAGTAGAAACACGCGCTGTTAACTGAATTTGTAGACAGAAAAGGATGAAACTTCAGGTTCAGGCGACGGAGAAGCTCGGCAGCGGGCTGCTGGTTCCCTAGCGCGATTTGGAGGTCGACGATGCAGCTGGGTGCGACATGTTGGTGACCAGCTGCAGGAGGGTGTGGTGCTTGGTGTGTGTGAGGGGAGTGGGCAGCGTGCAGGGTGCAGAGAGAGTAGCAAGATAGGGAAAAGTTTGAGCTTGCTGCCATGGCTATCGGCGACCGACGGTGTCGCACGAAGGCGGAGCACCCAGAGCAAGGGGAGGAGGAAGATGGAACCCAGTTGGGCAGTGTGCTCACCGAGGGGAGGTAGGCGACGGAGATCGGCCTGAAGACGACGACGGCGATCTGTCGGAGGCGGGGAAGTAGATAGCGGCGAACTTGGGTGTTGAGGAAGACGTGCTCGGCGGAGGCGCTCCTGGCGGCCTAAGCTCCGGGTCCCTTCAGCGATCTTGACGCGTATGAACCCCTGATTCCATCCCCAGCATCGGACGTCCTTCTTGGTGGCCACGGCGTCGTCTTGGTGCTCTTCAAGTTCCGGCCATGGAGGTGGTTCTCGGGATCAAGGTGGAGAAGAAGGTGAGAGGGAGGGGAAGAGGGAGATGGCGGCGCGAGATGGGGAAGGAGAGGGGCTAGGGTTAGGGGATAAGGGGCGACCAGCAGCTGCTTTATAGGAGGGGGAAAAGTGGAGGTGGCGTGGCATGGCGACGGCACCATGTGCGTGCGTTCGCCCCTGCTCCCTGACGGCAGAGAAACGAGAGAGAGGGCTGTTGGGCCAGGGAGAAAGAGAATGGGCCGGCTGGTGGGCTGTTTGGAGAAAGGAAGGTGGGCTGCAGCAAGAGAAAGAATTAGGCCCTTCAGAAATTATAGGATTTTTTTCCCAATTGAGAATTAGGAAAGAAAGGGAGAAAAGGAGAAAGAAAAGAGGGAGGGGATTTTAGCAAACTTTTATAATTCTATTTTAGATTAAAATTAGTGTGTCAAATATTCCCAAATAATATTTCGAGAATTATTGTAAAATAGAAAAGAGAGAGAGGAGTTGATTTATTAAACCCGAGGATTAATTGCAAAACAAAAATAAGGTTTTTCTAAAATAATATTTTTATTTATTTATTTTGGAAAAAAATGCAAGGTGATTGAATGCACGATGACATGGTGATGCAAAAGAAAAACAAGCAATTTCTAATTTGGGGAAAACCCCGGGCATTACAACCGACACCACTAACAAGGGATCTCGCCCCGAGATCCACGCTACTGCCAGGGGGGAAAATAGCAAGGTAACTATCGGATCTTCTCGCACCATGTTGTTCTTCTCGACACCACTAACAAGAGGTTCTTGCTCACGTCGATGGCGATGTTCGTCTGTCGAGACCTTTCCAAAGATCGAACCTATTAGGATAGAAGGCAGAGATCGTCCACCCACGAAGATGCTATAACCGGAAGATAGATAAGATAGAAGATTTAAAACATATAAGGCAAGAGGGAAAAAGAATAGAGGTAAGGAGTAAACAAGAATCCTATTGAGATCTTTCCAAATAACTTTTAGTAAAATAGTTTTGGACACTCTACAAACAACGACAATTAGCTAGGGTATCCTACAGGCTGACTGGACCCGTGGGGTATCGAAAAACCAAAGCTCTGATACCACTTTGTAACGCTCCAAGATCGGTACTATGCAGACTTGAGCGTTCCAGCCAAATCCGCATAATAACGATCCTAAAGGACGCCCACCAGGCCTAACGTGCAGGTCGCAACACACACGTTATGCGGGTGGAATTGTGATAACATTACAACAGTTCTCGATGGAACCCACAAAAGAACATATATACAACAACGACTCATCGAGTCAAGAGCAAAGATACAATACAAAGATCCAGATAACAACGGAAGCGGGTAGCGTCCGACTACGGACAAGATACAAATTGGACTAAGAGTCCCGAAGATAAGCAAAGGCACCATATCCCTGCCTAGGCCAAGCCTAGCCGGAGGGATTCCCAAGCTAACGTCGTCACACTTCATACCTGTTGGCTGCCATGGAATAGCAGCCCCGAAGGGGGTCAGTACTATGAAGTACTGGCAAGTAATACTCACAAGATATCAAAGCTGTATTCCGATGGAACAAGGTTAGCGATTGAGGCGGCAGCAAGCAGCACTATCAACTAATAGAGACACGCTACAAACTTTCGTCTAACATAGACAAGGTAAGGGAGCGCATAAGGAGCCAGCTATACTAGCACCAAACATAACCCAGCCGATTCCTTACCAGCCCATTTATCCCACGAGCAGCAAGCCCAAAGGCACTCACACAGTTGGCAATTTTATAGGTTATTATTGAAGTAGCTCTATCTTACTAATCAATTTATTATCATTAGCTGCAAGTTGTCTATGATCTTGTTAGCCAGCACATTTCACCAAGTCGTCCATAACCGCGGACACGGCTTTTCGAAAAGATTTAACCCTGCAGGGGTGCACAAATGTAACCACACGCACTTCAACCCTTGTTGCCATGCAATTAGCACACTTCCGGGGTATGCTGGCAGGGTATCCGACGCTACACTTTCCTTCACTACCACACAAGTCCAGGGAACCACCTAGCTAAGTCTGACCCACCTTGAAAGTCCGGCCGAAACTCCGAGGTGGACTCAGCCGATGCGAGGACGGTGTCGGGAGGGAAAACTCATACGATTGCCCCTCCTTCCACATGCGATAAACGCCACGTGCCGCAAGCCCTACCGTAAGTAACCATCATCGTATCGGAGGCGTCCCATCCGTACCTGCAACAAAATAATAAAGCGCCGCGCAAATGTAAACACCCGAACTACGTGTGGCGCCCTGGACAAGGCTGCAGATCCGGTACTAGGTCGAGGGGAGTCCCATTTCCTCCCACATGTGGGTAGTGCGCTCATTCTTGGATCAGAGGACAAGAACTCGGGTCCTAGGCGACACTAGCAGAACAAATCACCACGATTGGCCTTCCGCCGGTGCCTTATCTTTATTAATTATATCCCATCGCCAAACATTAAAGACTATCATGTGAATTTAACCCAACTATCATATTAAAGCAAGACTAGCTAAAGATAGCAAGACTCGAGCAAGACAAGGCTAAGCATGCGCTACGACTCGCAGGGCCAACAAGGTAAACAAGCAACAGGGTAATAGGATGTGGGGTGGGGCATATCATGGCTGCAAGGTAAACATGCAAATAGGATCGAGACACAAGCATCGCAATATAAGGCTAGCAAGGAACAAAAGATAGGAGGTGTGAGAGGCAGAAGACAAGCAAAGATTGCAAGGGAGTATCACTTGCCTGCAATCCGGTAGAGGTAGCAGAACCTGTCGTTGCTCACATCAACTCAACGTCCTATTCCCGAAGAAGCAACGAACACTAGAAGCGCAAAAGATGCATTTTACTTCTACGGCAAAAGAAGCGGCATGTTTATGCAATGCATGCATGCCATGGCAAAACATGAGAGATGCAACTATAACAAATTTAAATGGAACCGAGATTCCAACATTTAAATATATGGTTCAAGTTATTTTTCTAACCAACAAAATTAAATGTTGATTTAACAAGGTGGGACAAGGCATGGGTGAGCTAATCAAATTAAATGGAATAGGGACAACAATTTAATTAGGACCCACATATTCCATATGTAATTATTTAGGTGATAAACAAAACACAACTAAAATGCAAGCTACATGATGCAAACATGAGCATGGATGGCATATTCAAATTCTACACATTTTTCTGATTCAAAAACATATATTACACTTTGCAATTAGAGCTATAGATTTAAAGATATGATTTTGGACAGATTTGAAAAGAAAGAAAGAAACAAAAAAAAAAGGAGCAGATTTAATTGGGGAGAAGGGGGATCGAACTTGGGCTGATCTGGCGGTCAAGGGAACCAGGCCATTGGGCTGCGCTTGGGTTTGGTGATTGAAAAGAGGCTCGGGATTTACAAGAAGTAGAAACACGCGCTGTTAACTGAATTTGTAGACAGAAAAGGATGAAACTTCAGGTTCAGGCGACGGAGAAGCTCGGCAGCGGGCTGCTGGTTCCCTAGCGCGATTTGGAGGTCGACGATGCAGCTGGGTGCGACATGTTGGTGACCAGCTGCAGGAGGGTGTGGTGCTTGGTGTGTGTGAGGGGAGTGGGCAGCGTGCAGGGTGCAGAGAGAGTAGCAAGATAGGGAAAAGTTTGAGCTTGCTGCCATGGCTATCGGCGACCGACGGTGTCGCACGAAGGCGGAGCACCCAGAGCAAGGGGAGGAGGAAGATGGAACCCAGTTGGGCAGTGTGCTCACCGAGGGGAGGTAGGCGACGGAGATCGGCCCGAAGACGACGACGGCGATCTGTCGGAGGCGGGGAAGTAGATAGCGGCGAACTTGGGTGTTGAGGAAGACGTGCTCGGCGGAGGCGCTCCTGGCGGCATAAGCTCCAGGTCCCTTCAGCGATCTTGACGCGTATGAACCCCTGATTCCATCCCCAGCATCGGACGTCCTTCTTGGTGGCCACGGCGTCGGCTTGGTGCTCTTCAAGTTCCGGCCATGGAGGTGGTTCTCGGGATCAGGGTGGAGAAGAAGGTGAGAGGGAGGGGAAGAGGGAGATGGCGGCGCGAGATGGGGAAGGAGAGGGGCTAGGGTTAGGGGATAAGGGGCGGCCAGCAGCTGCTTTATAGGAGGGGGAAAAGTGGAGGTGGCGTGGCATGGCGACGGCACCATGTGCGTGCGTTCGCCCCTGCTCCCTGACGGCAGAGAAACGAGAGAGAGGGCTGTTGGGCCAGGGAGAAAGAGAATGGGCCGGCTGGTGGGCTGTTTGGAGAAAGGAAGGTGGGCTGCAGCAAGAGAAAGAATTAGGCCCTTCTGAAATTATAGGATTTTTTCCCAATTGAGAATTAGGAAAGAAAGGGAGAAAAGGAGAAAGAAAAGAGGGAGGGGATTTTAGCAAACTTTTATAATTCTATTTTAGATTAAAATTAGTGTGTCAAATATTCCCAAATAATATTTCGAGAATTATTGTAAAATAGAAAAGAGAGAGAGGAGTTGATTTATTAAACCCGAGGATTAATTGCAAAACAAAAATAAGGTTTTTCTAAAATAATATTTTTATTTATTTATTTTGGAAAAAAATGCAAGGTGATTGAATGCACGATGACATGGTGATGCAAAAGAAAAACAAGCAATTTCTAATTTGGGGAAAACCCCGGGCATTACAGGCGCCCACGCGGCCCATCTCCTTTTCTTCGGCTACTGCAGAGAGACGGAAGAGGAAAAGGCAGCCTACTACGATTGGCGCCAAGTCATCAGTGGATGACGACGCTCTCGCTGGGCTCAATATCCCCAGCAAGAAGTAAGTCGGATGACGACATCTCCTCCTTACTCCGCAGCATTGCCGGATTTGCTAAGCTTGACCCTTTACCTTTGCAGGATAAAGAAGGGTCCTTCCCTTAAACGAAAGGTGTGTGCCATGCGGAAGAAGACATCTCCCGCTGTTGCTCCTGCTACTCCTTCTATCCCAAAGCCGAATCTAGTTGAAGAGAGCACCCGCACCATGGCAGCAGGCCCTACTCTGGGAAGAGCCGGGATTATCCCTCCCCCGCAATGGACGGAAATGACGGGAAAGGCGACAGCACCTCCTTCCCCACCAATGGCTGAAGCTCCGGCTAATGATGCCACGTCCTTTCCTCCGATCAAGGCAGAGGCCTTTGACGAAGAGGGATACATCAAGCCGGAATTCATGAGCCGGTTCATATGCGCCCCTCGCTACCCCAGAAAAAGGGAACAACCGTCCGGGATGATGAACCGGAACAAACCAAGGCCTATGACACCTTTGATGTCATAGAGATTCTCGAAGACCAGCAGAACTACTTTGCTGAGAGCTTTGAGGCCGGCATGTCCCTTCTCCGCGAGCACTACCAGGTAAATAACTTCCCCAGTAGCCCCCGAGCACTATGCCGGGTTAAGTTATAAGAACTAGCCGACATGGTGGTCCGAGTCAATGCGTACGCATATGCTTAGCCCCCTAGCCCTGAAATGTCGTCCTATAGCCACCTTTGTCAATATAGCTTTAGGCTTTTAGCAACTCCTTACGCAGATCCATTGAAAAATTGGCGCTGAATCAATTGTTTGGGTATGACGAAATCAGGAGATGCGCCGGCTAAAGACCGAGCTGGTGAACAAGGATGCCATCATCGCCGGCTTTGAGGCGGATCGCGTCGCATACCAAGGTATGAACGCCGAAAACCTTTATCTTCTTGTATCTGGCTTATTGTTATACTGCTGACATTTTGTCTAACACAGACGCCATCGACAAGGCCAAGGAGTTTACTGAGAATATTGGCAACATCGACCGGCTCCGCAATGAAAACATCGAGCTAAACAAGCTTAATGAAACGATGAAGGCGGAGCTGGAGACGGCCAAGAAAAGCCTTGCCCAAGCCGAACAGACCCTGGAGACGGAGAGGCAGAAAACAAGGATGCCCTCCGTGACGTTCAGGACCGTCTTGACAAGCGTCTTGATGAATCGCTGGCCATAGACAACCAACTTTTGAGTAAGTTTCACTTAAGAACCCAAATTCGTTGCCTTTCAACTTAGCCATTCTTATAACTGAACTTCGCCTTTTGCAGCTCCGGCGGGTTATGGCCATGAGCTGACAGCGGAAAACCGGCTTGACCGGATTTTGGAAGTAGGGAAACTCCTCCCGAAGATTCTTTCTTCGGGAAAGAAGCTTGCCGAGAATTTTTTTCCCGGCAACCCCGAACCCTTGACGGACCATGCAGGTTTGGCAGCCGAACTGGACGAGGCGACTTCGTTCTTTGACGAACGGCTGTGGTCCAGTGCTCGTGGAGGCGCAAAGACGGCTGTCGTGGGGTTGTCACGGCAAGTCCTTCCTCCAGGAAGGTGAGTTCGGGGGCCATCGATGCTTGAAGTACGTAGGAGAGATTAATCTCGCCTAAGGACACAGATTTACCCAGGTTCGGCCCCTCTTGGTTAGAGGTAAAGACCTACTTCCTGCTTCTCTTTATTGCTCTAGATCTGATATCGATTACAGGATACCGGCTCCTCTCTGGGGAGTCGGCGACTTGGTCTATCTCTTAGGGTTTCTCTCTACTGGTTGGACTTGTGAGACTTACCGATCTAAGGTCCAGGATCCCGCTTATAAAGGCTGCCGGGTCCCTGGACTTACAGGTTACACCGAGTCACACTAGAACACGGAGTGCTACTCTACGTCTTGGCCTTCCAAGTTAGGGCTCTGGGCTAACTTGCTGACGAGTCCTTTCTTCATCATGGGCCTTGGTCGGCTTGTCTCCAGCCCAGCCCATGCGACTTGACACGTGACTCGGCTTTGGCCTTCTTGGTCTTGGCGGGTCTACTTTCCGGGTCGATGGGCCTACCTATAAAGTATCCCCCCATCAGTAGCCCCCGAATTTATCTTGGGCGCAGCTTGGCGGCTTCCTCCAACTCTCTGGTTCGACTCCCTGGGTCGACTCCTTCCACTTGAGCCACAGGCTCCAAGTCGCTTGCTGCTTGCTCCAAGATGAATTCCTGCACGAAAACATAATACACATATAAAATGAGTCCATCCCCATTCCTTGTTCAAGCCACCACTCTTGCCTTTGCACTAGCAGGCCGAGTTCTGACGTGACTCTTGCAAACAAGGACTAGATAACTTAACTTTCACTGTCACTGGACTCGTCATTCTGAGACAAGCCGACTCCTTCCACTTCTGTGACTCTGTTTTTTCTCTGTTATAATTTCCTTTCTGGCTTTTAGCCGCTGAATCACTTATCACTGAACCGTTATCCACAAATTACTGTGGACCAGCGCTGTAACTTATTAGGGTTTTTACCCCTTTATAAATCGCGAAGGGTTAGGTCTTGAAACCTCACTTGCCCCTTCAGCTCAAATCCTCTCCTTTCTCTTTGCGCTCATCCTTTCCCGCGCTCAGCACACACCGCCCGCACACCATGGCTCCCAAGCGCGCAAAGACCGCACCCAAGGCCAAGGCTTCCTCGTCGAGCAGGACGGTGGACATTGCCGCCGCGGCCGCCGCCGCCGCAAAATCATCTTCCAAGCGATCGATTTCTGCCGATTGGGGCGGATCTACGGTCACGGCGGAGCAATTGAAGACACATCGGCTCACAGGTCTGATTCCTTCCAACGCTCAAGCTCGAGCCCCAGGGGATGAAGTTGTTCCCGCTCCCGCTAAGGGCGAGGTAGTGGTTTTCACGGAGCATCTGTTCCGCGGATTTTCTCCCCCCGGTAATCTCTTCTTCCGCCAACTCCTTGAACTCTATGAGCTGCGGATTCATGATCTGGCTCCTAATTCCATTCTCACTCTTTCCAATTTTGTGACTTTGTGTGAGGATTACCTCCAAATTAAGCCTGATCTCAATCTCTGGCTTGAACTCTTCTACTGCAACCCTCAGCCCGAAACTTCTGGGGGCCCTCTCCTCCAATGTGGCACCGTTGCTCTTCAACGGCGCCTCCACTCCGTATTTCCAAAGCCAGTCTTTCCCAACCGCATCAAGGACTGGCAGAAAACCTTCTTCTACTGTAAGGATACCTCCCCTGCAGGTGAACCCAAACTTCCTTTGTTCTCTGAGGATCGCCTCCAGGCGACTCCTCTTATGAAAGCTAGGTGCTCAGAGGCCGCCCGGCCAAGAGTCGAGTCTCTGATCACTCGAATCCGGGCCCTCTTGTCCCATAATCTAGAAAACATGGATCTGGTCCGCTGCTGGACCACTTGGAGAATCCAGCCTATGAGTCCTAGGACTCGGCTGATCTGCTCATACACTCGTTGCGCTGGTGATGACCTCCGGGTGACGGAGCAACTGTCCGATGGACCCGAGCTTGGTCGGCTTATCAAAAAGCTGACTGGGAAACCGGTGAAGGACCAAGCCCATTTTGGGCTCCAGCCATTTTGCTCTACCAACCCAGCTCCCGATGTAAGCCTCATTCTCTACCTTATTTCTATCTTGATCTTACTTGTATTGCTTACTAACTCACTTTTGCTGACTCTGTTGCAGCTCACCGATTCCTTCTGGAAGCCGGCCTCTGGAGCTGGTATTGAAAATAAAGCTGAAGCCGAGGCTGAGGCTGAAGAGGAGACTCCTGCCACAGATCAAACTGCTGTGGCAGAAGACACTGATAACGACGATGAGGAGTCCTCCCAGGAGGCTCCTGCTGAAGATGATGCTGCTGATGAGGAGTCCTCGCCAGAGGCTCCAACTGAAAACGTTATTGAAGAGGAGTCCTCTCAGGAGGCTCCCATTGTGGAGGAAACTGAAGATGACAAGTCCTTTCCGGAGGCTCCCGCCACTAAACCAACTCACACCACCTCTGCTGCTGCCCAGCCATCACTATCTGAGGAGTCCTCAGCCAGGAGTCATTCTTCTTCTTCCCCAGCCTCTAACAATAATGGATCTCGAGAGGCTGTTCCCAAGGTACCGCTCTCACGAGTCCTTGGGTCCTCTCGCTCACCTACTAAGCCTGAAGAACACATGCAGAGTGTTATCGCCGCCAGGAAGAGGAAACTGCGCTCCGATGGGCCTGCAGATGCTCCTGAGCCTCTGCCTGTCTCGCACCAGCGGAAATCGGCTTCTCCTCCCCACAAGGACGACTCCTATCACTCCGGGATGTCAATGCCTTCCTCGGACTCTCAGGCCTCCTTGGACCTGGAGACCAACGTTGGGTAAGACTCCTTTGTTTCTGTACTTGTATTCAAATGACTTCTGCCTTTTCCTTTCGCTAGATTTATTGCTGACTTCTATCTTTTCATATTTCAGGGCTCGGCCTTGCGCCAAGGTAACCAAACTCCCAGGCATGGCTGATGTCACCTCTGGTTGTGGACCTGTCCCTCCTTCGGCTTCTGAAACGACAAGCACAAGGACAGGTCCTTCCATTGCTGCATCTGCTGGTGCAGCTACAACTCCTACCATTCCCGAGTCCCCTTCAAGGACTCGGGTGGCGACTCCAACTATAGTCCAGCCCTCCTCTGGGACTGGGACTCCTGATACTGCACCTCAAACTCATCCGGCTCCTGTGAAGCCGACTCCTGCAACTTCTCCAAATATCAAGATCAAGTCATCTACTGACTACAGCCGACTCCGGGTGGCTGATAACATGTCATTTTCTGAAGCCTTTGCTGAAGCCATCGACTTGAACGATCAATCTGCGAGGCTGAAGGATGACGAGCAAGCGGCTCTTAGATCTCTTCATATGATTCACAATGTAAGCTATTTGACTTCTACCCTTTATGCTTTCTGGCATCCTCCTATTCCAGTAGCCCCCAAGCACCTGTCTGTGGTGACTTGTGACTAGGATAGGTGCTTTGATTTGAAATTGAACTCAACTGCTTTATAGGAAAATTTGCACACTGTAGCCCCCAAGCACTGAGTCCTTAGCTCTACTAGGACTCGGGGCTGCTGATTAGTTATCTGTCGGGTCCTTAGACCAAAACTTTTCCACGAGTAGCCCCCAAGCGCCGAGTTGTTAGCCTGCGACGACTTGGAGCGACAAATATATGTAATTTACTCATACTTAACTTGGAGAAAAAATGCTGATCTACCAGTAGCCCCAAGCGCCAAGTTGTTAACTTGCGACGACTTGGAGCTTATGACTTGTCACCTAGGACCCATGCCTGCTTTACTGGTAGCAAAAAATGACTCCTGAGTAGCCCCCAAGCGCCAGGTTGTTAACTTGTGACGACTTGGAGCTCATGAGTTCTATATTTGACTTGTGTAGCTTACTTGTGCTCTATGACTTGTCCATTCTGATTTGCAAAAATCTGACTTGTGATTGCAGTGCGTTATCTCCAAGATGAAGAGAGATATGAAAGAACTTGAGGACCAAGCCGCTGCTAGTGCCAGGTCTGCCATAGCTGAAAAAGAACACTCCCTTCAGCTTGAGAAGGATATGAAGGCTTTGTCTGCTCAACAGGAGCAAGTCAAAAAAGAATCTGCTGAGGCCAAAAGGGTTGCCCAAAAGGCACACAATGACCTAAAGGCTGTTTTCGACACTTGCCGCAAAGGCATTGGGGCCATGTGCCAACACATATTTGGTGAGTTTATAACTTGCTCTTTGCTTCCTTTTTGCACCTTTCTGAATTGCTTTTAGACTGATCTGATTCTTTCTGCAGGGCTGACTCCAAACTAAGCTGCCACTAGCAAGCAACTGTCTGAGATGCTTGACCACTGTCATGGGCTGCAAGAGGGAGCCCGTGTAGTGGTGAGATATCTGAACCATAAAGGCAAGTGCCCCAAAGAGCCTGAACGTCTGGTGGACGAGTTGTCCAGGGCACCAGGCTATATGCGGCTGTGGAAACAATCTTCATTGAGGAGAGCCTCCATCAGGATCTTGGCTTTAGCCCACAGCTACTATCCAACTGTCATAGAGCCAGCAATGCTTACAATGGGGAAGCCGGAGCAACATGAGGATGGCAGACCTTTTACTCAAGATGATTTCAAGGCTGAAGAGAAGCTGGTACGGCCGTATGCTTGCGAGATTGCCAATAAGATGGACCCTGAGGTATGGGTTCATCACTATGATTTGGAGAACAAAAGAGTTGCTCCAGAAACTCCTGCGATAGTAAACTTTGGCCGCCCATCACAGGACCCAGCTGGTGTCCCATCCTCTTCTACCGGGCCGAGTTCCTCATCACCGGCGGCTCCTGTTCCTAGTGCTAAGCCCACTCTGAGGACTCCTGCTGCGCCCACTCCTTCGAGAGCTATCTCTGGAGACGCCCAGAAACAAGCAGAGCTTGCTAAGCACATGAAGAGTCCCAAGGGTACTGGCTTTCAAACGAAGAGAGTCGCCACCAAGCCTCCTTTGAAGCCGGCTCCTCCTTCTACTGTTCGAACAAAAGACAGGTCTCCTGCAAAGAAGGACTCCCCAGTTCCTGCCGAGAAGTCGACTCCTCTGGAAGACCATCCTTTGAACTGATTTTTGATAACTATGTAATGCTGTGCTGCTGTTGAAACTTTGTAATTATGCACTGCTGGTGCTTAAACCTTGTTAGGTGTTTTGAACTACTTTGTTCTGAAATTATGCCAATCGGCTTATAATGACTTGCCTGTTATGAGATTTGATATGTATTATCTATGCAAGTCATTCTATGGTTCTTATAACCCATCTAATTATCCACTGATGAATAAGTAGGCCCTGCATGACTCCTCTTACAGCTTGTGCTGACAAGCTCCTGACAACTCATGTCCCTTAGGATTCATAAGAGCCAGGAGACGAATCATGCCTGTAGATTAGTCATATTGTGCAGGATGCATCTAACTTACCAGCGAGAAAATTAGGAAAAATTTGGCTGCTGTGCCGGGTTCAAGAGTCTAAGCTTAACTTTTTTCACTGAAAAGCAAGCCCCCAAGAACCTGATGATCAAAGTTAAAGAATAAAGCGCACTCACTGGGTGACTCGACTAAAGGACTCATGTTCACAGAAGCCGGCTTTATTTGATCATAATAATTCGATTACATCTAGGCATGGCTCACTGGGCTCTTTGCCTTGCAACTCATAAAACTTTTACAACTTAAGTATAATATGGACGTAACTGAGCTATGTTCCAAGGCCTCTTTGCCTCTGCATAAGGATCTAGCGTATGAGCTGTGTCAGCTCCTTTACTTTCACTTGCCGGCTCTCGCACATCCATTAGATAGTACGATCCGTTGTGCAAGTTCTTGCTTACGACGAACGGTCCTTCCCATGGTGGAGATAACTTGTGCATCCCTTCCCTATTCTGAACAAGGCGAAGCACTAAGTCTCCTTCCTGGAAAGTCCGAGTCTTGATTCTGCATGCGTGGTACCGCCGCAAGTCTTGCCGATAAACTGCTGATCTCTTAAGGGCTAACTCCCTTGCTTCCTCGAGTGCATCCACCGAGTCCTGGCGAGCGAGTTCATTTTCTGTCTCGACGTAATTGGCGACTCGTGGCGAGTCATGCAACAAGTCGCTTGGCAGGACGGCTTCTGCTCCATATACCATGAAGAAAGGTGTGAAGCCAGTGGATCTGTTAGGAGTCGTTCTGATACTCCAAAGTACTGCTGGCAGCTCCTCAACCCAAGACCCGGCGGCTCTTAGCAAGGGGACTCGGAGTCGAGGCTTAATACCCTTCAGCAACTCCTGATTTGCTCTCTCTGCCTGTCCATTGGACTGCGGGTGTGCCACTAAGGCTAGGTCGAGTCTGATGTTGTTCTCACCGCAAAACTTGGCCATCTCTCCAACTGATAAGTTGGTACCATTGTCTGTAATGATGCTGTGAGGGTATCCGAAGCGTGTTGCTATGTTCTTGAAGAATCTCACAGCTGATGCACCGTCGACTCTGCTGACGGGTTCTACTTCCACCCACTTGGTGAACTTGTCAACTGCTACTAGCAGATGGGTCTTCTGACAAGGCGACTTTGAGAAAGGACCAACCATGTCAAGCCCCCAAACCGCAAATGGCCAAGTGATAGGGATGGTTCTGAGCTCTTGGGCTGGCACGTGGTCTTGCCTTGCGTACCTTTGACATCCATCACAGACTCGAACTATCTTCTCTGCGTCCAGGTGTGCTGTTAACCAAAAGAACCCGTGTCTGAAGGCTTTTGAGACCAAGGATCTAGTGGATGCATGATGACCACAATCACCTGCATGAATCTCTTGCAGTGTTTGCTTGCCCTCTTCTGGAGACACACACCTCTGGTAGACTCCAGTGACACTCCTTCTGTACAACTCGCTATCAATGACTGTGTAGGACTTGCATCGCCTGATGAGCTGCTTTCGCTTGACTTCATCCTTTGGTAGTTCACCCCTTAGGAGATATGCAAGGTAGGGCTCTGTCCATGCTGGGATTGCCCGTACTGCTGCCACAAGCGCCGACTCTGGATCTGGGAAGGCTAACTCCTCCTCCGTGGGCAACTTGACTGATGGGTGGTGAAGCTCATCCACAAATACGTTTGGTGGTACTTTCTCTCGACGAGAGCCGAGTCGTGATAACGCATCTGCGGCCTCGTTCTTGCGTCTGTCAATATGCTCCACTTGATAACCAGAAAAGAACCCGGCTATCTGTTCGACTGCTCTTCTATAAGCTGCCATGTTTGCATCCTTCGAGTCCCAGGTTCCAGACACTTGCTGAGCTACGAGATCCGAGTCTCCAAAGCACCTAATACGCTTGACGTTCATCTCCTTGGCCAAACGCAGGCCATGTAGCAAAGCCTCATACTCTGCCATGTTGTTTGTGCAATCAAAATGTAATTGAAGGACATATGCCAGCTTATCTCCTTTTGGTGAAGTTAGAACCACGCCGGCTCCTGAGCCCTCTAACTGTCTAGACCCGTCGAAGTGCATTGTCCAATATTTGGTGCAAGGTGAACTCGGCGAAGATGTACAATCAGTCCAGTCATTGACGAAGTCGACCAAAGCTTGAGATTTGATTGCTGTCCTTGGCTCATATGTGATATGGTAAGGACCCAGCTCGATTGCCCACTTGGCGACTCGGCCTGTTGCATCTCTGTTGCGTATGATATCTGCTAGCGGTGCTGAACTCACCACTTTGATTGGATGCTCTTGGAAATAATGCTTAAGCTTCCTACTTGCAAGGAAAACTCCATAAACTAGCTTTTGCCATTGAGGGTATCTTTGCTTTAATTCTGTGAGGACTTCACTGATGTAATAAACAGGTCTCTGCACTGGGTACTCCTTTCCTTCCTCTGATCGTTCCACCACTACTACTGTACTGACCACCCTCTCATTGGCAGCCACATACAATAGCATGGGCTCCTTATCTGTAGGAGCTGCAAGTACTGGTGCTGATGATAGGGTTTTCTTCAATCCTTCAAAAGCATCATCGGCTTCTTTGTCCCATATGAATTTGTCTGACTTCTTCAAGAGTCGATAGAGAGGACCCGCCTTCTCCCCGAGTCTTGAGATGAATCTGCTAAGAGCTGCTACACAACCAGCGAGTTTCTGAACGTCCTTTAGACAAGTCGGCTTCTGCAGATTGTGAATAGCCTTGATTTTCTCTGGGTTTGCTTCAATGCCTCTCTCTGAAACAATGAAGCCTAGGAGTTTGCCTGCAGGGACTCCAAGAACACACTTGGTTGGGTTGAGCTTCATCTTGTACTTGCGTAGGTTATCAAAGGTTTCTGTCAGGTCTGCTATCAAGGAGTCGGCCTTCTGAGACTTGACCACTACATCATCCACATAGGCATGAATATTCCTTCCAATCTGTTTTTTGAAACAATTCTGGATACATCTCTGATATGTAGGTCCTGCGTTCTTGAGTCCAAAGGGCATTGTTGTGTAACAAAATGCTCCAAAGGGCGTAATGAAGGATGTCTTCAGCTCATCCTCTATGTTGAGTCTGATCTGGTGGTACCCTGAATAGGCATCCAAGAAGCAAAGTAACTCTGACCCCGCTGTGGAGTCAATGATCTGGTTGATACGAGGTAAAGCAAACGGGTCCTTAGGGCAATGCTTGTTAAGTCCCGTGAAGTCGATGCACATACGCAACTCTCCTGTTTTCTTTGGTACTAACACTGGATTGGCCACCCACTCTGGGTGAAAGACTTCCTTGATGAACTCGGCTGCGAGGAGCCGAGCCACCTCTTCTCCAATGGCTTTCCTCCTGTCATCATGAAACTTGCGCAGACCCTGCTTAACTGGTCGTGCATTAGGGTTAACATGTAAGCTGTGCTCGGCGAGTTCTCTTGGGACTCCTGGCATGTCAGATGGCTTCCATGCAAAGACGTCCCGGTTCTCACGGATGAACTCGACGAGCGCGCTTTCCTATTTATCAGAGAGGTGTGCCCCAATGGTGAACTGCTTGGAAGAATCACCAGGGGTAAAGTCGACTTGCTTTGTGTCCTGAGCTGACTTGAATTTCATCTTCTCCTCCGTGGCCGGCTTCTTAAGGACCGAGTTGTCCTCCAGGTCCACGTTCGCCTTGTAGAATTTCAGCTCCTCTTGAGCACAAGCTGTCTCAGCCATAGCTGCATCACCTAGTTCACACTCCAACGCCATCTGTCTGCTGCCATTAACTGTAATGACCCCTGCTGGACCTGGCATCTTGAGCTTCAAGTAAACATAGCATGGTCTGGCCATAAATTAAAAAATATGCTGGTCGACCAAAAAGAGCATGGTATGGACTCTTAAGATCCACTACCTCAAAAGGCATAATCTCTGAACGAAAATTCTCCACTGTGCCAAAAGCAACCTTAAGATAAATCTTACCGATTGGCTTGGCTGACTTCCCTGGTACGATTCCATGAAAAACTGTCTCAGTAGGTATTAGCTGCCTATCTTGCAGCTGCATCCTCTTGAATGTGTCATAATATAAGATGTTGATACTACTTCCACCATCCATGAGCACTTTGTTCAATGTATAGCCCCCAACTTGAGGTGCTACTACCAAGGCTAGCTGCCCCGGGTCGTCGACTCTTGGTGGATGATCTGCCCGACTCCATGTGATGGTTTGCTCTGACCACCTGAGCCACTGTGGAAGCGCCGGCTCTACTGCATTAACAGCTCTAACCTTTAATTTCTTGACACGTTTGGACGTGCTTGTTGTGAAGACATGGTAACTGCCACGACTCGGGTTCTGTGGCCGAGTTGTGACATAATACTGCCCATTGTCATCGTGAAGCTGCTTCGGGTTCTGCTGGAACCCGCCCTGTTGGTTACCTCCTCCCTGAGGTTGGTTAGGGTTATTGCCGACTCCTCCACCCTGGTTGCCAGGTCGTCCACCATCATTGTTTCCTCTATACCCGTTGTTGTTACCTCTGTTTCCTGGTCCTTGGAACCCGGCACGCTGCAAATCTACGCACTGTCCCAAGGTATGACCGCATCTACCGTTTTTGGCATGTTTAGGACACGGAATCCTCAACACCTCATCTGTGCTTGGAGTACGACCTTGGTATCCACGCGAATTGTTGTCCTTGCGTCTGACCCCAGTATTTGTGTTAGCCACTAGGTCAGAGTTATCTCCATATTGCCTCTTGCTACCACCTTGGTTCTGGTTTTGATTCTGGTTCTGATTCTGACCATTGCCACCTTGTCCTTCCTTTGTTTTGTCTCACCAATCGTAAGGGGAATACCTTGATTCAGGCTCTCCTTCATACGACCTAGCTTCCAGCTCAAGGGATTGTAGCTGCAGTTCCTCTCCATTGCCATTAGCACTGAAATTGTTGGGAGTCCCTGCGATGAGTTAATGATCTCCGAGACTCGCCTCATCCAATGTCTTGCAGACTCGCCCTTTCTCTGAACACATCGCTCCAAATCCTCTATGGTACTCAACTTTTTGCATGTTCCCTGGAAGTTCTGAACAAAGGCCGACTTCAACTGCTCCCAAGAATTGATTGATCTAGGAGGCAAGTTATGCATCCACACCTTGGCTGCTCCCTCCATCATAAGATACATGAATTTGGCACACAAATTACCTGTGGCATTGCGAATACTCATCGCCATCTCGTATGTACCCAACCAAGAAGTCGGGTCCATGTTGGGCTCGTAATTGGGAACTTTGCGCGGCTCCTTGAAGTCGCTGGGGAAAGACTCGGACCTGATGGCATCTGACAGGCACTCTGGTCCTGTTAGCGAAGGAGAGGTGCCAGGAAAAGTCACCTCTGTGTGCGCCCGGGTTGGCTGAGGCTGGTTATCTGCACCAGCTAGGGCTCTGTCCCTCTCGGCCTCCCGAGCCCTGGCCGCCTCCCTCTCTCGTCGCTGTCTTGCTTCATCAACCACTAACTAAGCTCGTGAGGCAGTTGGTATGATAACCCTGTTCCTCTCTTGCTCACGGCGCCTTGCACTTGTAGAATTGGCCGGGTGAGACTCGTCATGCCGACTCCTCGTAGCCGAGTTGAACGGTGTCGAGTGCAGCCTGCTTGCGTCTGGAAACGTTGGATAAAGAGCTTGCTGAGTCATGGCTGTCTTCAACAGCTCAATAGCACGGCGGGTCTCCTGGCCCGCTGGTCCTTCTGGTATCTCGATATTCTCTAATCTCATTGTTGCCGCATGAACGTTGTCCATTGGGTTAGAATAATGCCCCTCTGGAGTACGAAACCTACCAGGTGGAGGTCCCATACCACCTGTTGCTCCTCCTCCGACTCCTCCTTCAGGTGGTGGTCCGTAGGTACGGCTGCCACCGGGTCCTTCTGGTGGTGGTGGTGGTGGTGTTGCTCCCACCCCTGCGCCGCCTCCTGCAGCTGATGAGCTCCCTAGCTCGGCTCCTGCGCCTGGACCAGTAGGTGTGGTGAACAAAGCAGTAGGATTGACGTTGACTCCTCCGCGCAGGCGACTCCTGGCTCTGCGATGCTGGATCGAGGTGAGTTCCTCCTGGCGACTCCGCACGACCTGGGCCTCAGACTGGACCCGGGCCCGCTCTTCCGCTAACCTGCGATTTGCCTCGTTAATCTCTGCTAGTTGCCTCTCCATCGCAGCACGTGCGCTGGCTAACTCGGCCGCCCGTTCTGCTGCGTTGCTTGCATTGATTTCCTTTGTCAACAGACTTGGATCAAACTGGTTTCCGCCGTTTCCAGACATGTAAACTCCAACGATACGGGTGCGTACTGGCGAATCCTCGTAGTCCTCTTCCTCAATTCCATACCCAAGCCGATCCTCGAACAAGGGCAAGATAGACTCTGAATCGGCGTCGTAACCTGGCTCCATACATGGCTCCGCCAGCGACTCCTCTTCATAGTTGATAGCCGGATGCTCCTCTGACTCGGCGATGATGCCGAGTTCTGACGTGCCGACCGACTCCTCTCCGTCGGACTCGACAACAACTGTTGGCTCTGATACAGATTCCGCCAAGTTCGCGCGAAGACCCGACGCGCAAACCATGCCGACGAACACGTTGATTCCTCCAAAGACAAGCTGATAACCCTCGTCGACTTCATGCATATCTGAAGTCCAACCAGAGTCGTCGATTTCTGTTTCTCCATGCTCATCAGTGTGGACTCGCCCGATGGCGAGTTTCTCCATGGCCCGGCGAGCAGCTCCCACGATCTCAACTCCTCGCATCTCCTGCCCCACGGTGGGCGCCAACTGTCGTGGGGTTGTCACGGCAAGTCCTTCCTCCAGGAAGGTGAGTTCGGGGGCCATCGATGCTTGAAGTACGTAGGAGAGATTAATCTCGCCTAAGGACACAGATTTACCCAGGTTCGGCCCCTCTTGGTTAGAGGTAAAGACCTACTTCCTGCTTCTCTTTATTGCTCTAGATCTGATATCGATTACAGGATACCGGCTCCTCTCTGGGGAGTCGGCGACTTGGTCTATCTCTTAGGGTTTCTCTCTACTGGTTGGACTTGTGAGACTTACTGATCTAAGGTCCAGGATCCCGCTTATAAAGGCTGCCGGGTCCATGGACTTACAGGTTACACCGAGTCACACTAGAACACGGAGTCCTACTCTACGTCTTGGCCTTCCAAGTTAGGGCTCCGGGCTATACTTGGACTCCTTGCTGACGAGTCCTTTCTTCATCATGGGCCTTGGTCGGCTTGTCTCCAGCCCAGCCCATGCGACTTGACACGTGACTCGGCTTTGGCCTTCTTGGTCTTGGCGGGTCTACTTTCCGGGTCCATGGGCCTACCTATAAAGTATCCCCCCATCAACAGCCTTGGGCCTAATGATGGCGCACTACCCGGAGGCAGAAGCCTGGCGCGTCGCATCCGGCTTTCCTCTTGAAAAAGAGGACGGCTCACCGCTGGACAATCAAGAGCGTAAGAAGATCCTCCACTCCGTCTCCGGCTATGCCAGCAAAGTCGCCAAGATGGTCTCCCTCACCACTATCTTCAAGGAAGTGCCGTGCCCGCCGACTCCCGTCCAGTCCGATGATGACGGCGAAGAGGCGAACAAATCTGCATAAGCCAAAGTTGCTCCTTTGAGCCGGCCTTCCCGAAAATGTAAAGTTTAAGGTGTAAAGCTGTTCAAATAGTATGAAATGCTTGTAAACAACTAAGTCTTTTGCCGTGTTAGTTCGGCTTATGTATTCTGCAAGTTTGCAATTTTTATGCCTCAGTTTATTCTGGCCTTGACACCTTAGCCTTTAAGCACCGACAAACCTATTGCGAAGCAAACTTGCTGAGTAACAGGGTATCTGTTTAAACCCAGATCAAGTGCCGCCTTTCGGTGTCGAAATGCTTTGAAGCAACCCGGCGCAAAAAGCTACCAGACAAACATTAATTTGGCAAAACGTTGTTTTTCATCACCTTAAGGCGGATTCAACATGAAAGACAGTTTACCAACTAGCAACACAGGCAATTTCGGGTAAACAGATGATAACAATAAGATCATTGGGAAATAAAGGATGGTACAGATTCTCGAATTTCACATGAGAGAAACCAATTTTTATTTCATGATCACATTGACATGGTTACAATAGAATTTGCTAAGTGTAAAAGGGACGTAGCTGAGCGATATTCCACGGACGTTTCGTCTCATCTAAGTCGTCATTTACAAGCCTTTTCCTCTTGCGACCTTTCTTCCTGAGATCTTTCTTTGAATCCCTTAAGTCGAGGAGATAGTTTGACCCGTTTTTCAGTGCTTTACTGATAACAAAAGGTCCTTCCCATGGAGGGGATAACTTGTGCTGCCGGCTTTGCACAAGCCGAAGCACTAAGTCGTCTTCTCGAGAAGATCGATTCCGCACTCTACGGCTCTGATAGTGTAAGCCCCACTTAGCGGAAATAACATTTTGCCAAGTAGAACCACAATTGGATTACATCACATGCACAAGTACGACACAAAAAAAAGATAAATAAACATAGTTCGAAATACTTTTATTACATTACAGGGGATCATATGTCCCGAGTACAGCGGAAGCAATCACTCGTCTGAGTACAGACTACATCAACGGCCATAGGCCAGAAAATAATAGAGGACCCGCCCACGGTGGTCTCAGGCTACCGCCTAGGATCTCGATCTACTCGTCGTAGTCATCGTCGAACTCTACGTAGTTGCCTCCATCTGGATCGTCGAACTCTGCTGTCGCTCCTGCATCGGTGAAAACACGGGCACCAGACACCCGATGGTATGAGTACGGGGATACTCAGCAAGTCTTACGCACAAGAGGAAAAGAAGGTACGATGCACATGCATTGGGGTTGAAAAGGGGCTGTATGTGGACTTGCAGCAGCAGCACCTAACAACTAGAGAAGACACGCTACAACTTGCGTCTAATTAGAATAAGGGAAGAGAGTGCTTGCGCTACTGGGCTAAACTACTCACTAAACAATACCCGTCCTGAGACAACTCCATCGTATCATATACCCACGAGGAAGAAGTCCGGACACTCACACGTTGATAAATTTTATCAGGTTTATTATTCGAATATAGCTATTTACTAGTCAAATTAGCTATTTAAGAGGTATGGTGATATCTATGATCTTTTTAGCCAGCACATTACCCAAGTTGTCCATAACCGCGGACTCGGCTTTTCGAAAAGATTTAACCCTGCAGGGGTGCCCAAATGTAACCATACACGTTCAATCAACCACATGCCACAGAGACATTTAGGTATCTCAACACGACCTTCCCCATCACTACTACATTGGATAGAGAGCCACCTATCTGAGACTGATCCACGTGGGGAGCCCGGCCGAAACTCCTTTGCGGGCCCAAACGTTGCGAGGACGGTTTCAGGAGGAAACACTCATACGATTGCTCCTCCTTCCACATGCGGTTAACGCTCATGCCGCAAACCTATATGCAGTTCAAAACATCTTGTTTTCTTGTATATGCGCCAAATGGTAAACACCCGAACTAATTGTGGCTCCCTAACAAATATAGCAGATCCGGTACTGAGTTGCGGGGGGTTCCATAAGTCTTCCCACGTGTGGGTAGGGCGCTAATTCTTGGATAAGCAGAAAATAACGGTTTTTCCTAGGCGACACTAGCAGAACAAATCACCATAGCTGGCCTTCCGCCGATGCCTTATCATTAATATAATAACAGTGATTCCCACATAGCAAGTCTTCAATTATTTAAGATATACCAGCTAAACATGTGATAGACCACAACCAACTCCTAAGCATGCTAGTAGATAGGAACTGGAATACAAGCATAGGATATAGGCAGGCATATCGGGAGTAACTGGACTTCTATCAGGCTATGCAATTCTAATAGGAATCGTAAGACACAACAGAACAGAAGTCCTAAAGCATGCAAGACAGGCATAGCCATCACATGAGAAAGTTGGGGAGGGGATGCTTGCCTTGTTGCTCAGTAGCCTAGTACTGGGCTAGATCCTCGGAGGTGTCGGGGTACTCGGCAACGTCGTCGTCTACGGATAATCCCAAAACATAGCAAAACAACAATCAATACGAATGCATTCAAACAAGGATGATGACATGACAAAATTAATTATGCAGCAATTTAAGTGCTAAACATTTTATTAGGTAGATTAAAATTAGCCATTAGCAATTTAATAAACAACTAATGCAATTTAAACATTTTTATAGTTCAATTAATTGAATTTCCAAAGAACCCGAAAGTTAATTTATTTAATTCATGCATGCAAAATTAGATTCAAACAGATTACATTTTTAGCTTTAATTTGATATAAAATTCATAATTTTTGGAATTGTAAAACAAAAGTTATGGATTTTGCAAGATTAATTAATTATTAAAAGATTTATTTATTTTAGCCATTTAAATTAATTCCAAAAATTTAACAAATTTTATATTTGAACAGATTACAATTTTCTGAGTTCAAAACATATTTTTATTGCAATATTTGAAAAAGGTTTGGCCAAGATTTAATTAATTGAAAAACAGGACAGAAACAATTATCAGGGTCCTAGTTGTAAAAGTTTTTTGAAAACTGGGTTTTTCTGGAGAATTCCCAGATCTGAATCTGGATCTGAACATTTTCCACCGGGCTGTGTTCTACTCTTGAGTATGACGTGTGGGTCCCATGGGCCTACCTGTCAGTGACTCGCACATAAGGGAAAAAAAGGGGGGGTTTATTTGGCATGAGGGGGCCGGACTCGAACCTGGGCTGCCTCGGTGTGGATCAGGGGAAAAGACCAGGGTGTTGTGCTCGTGTTTGTGTTCACATACCGATCGGACAGTCTAAGATGTAGATCTACCTATTAACTGAAGATACAATTCTTCAGACATTCAGCGACAGGGAACGTCGGCGACGTGCGTGGCCAGCGTCGACCAAGATCTAGCGGTGCGTGGCTCGTGCGCGTGCAGGGTGCAGGGTGCAGAGGTGGTGTGCTCGTGCATGTGCAGGTGCCCGGGAAGGCAGGGTAGAGGAGCCCGAGCCTGAGCTCGAGCTCGTGCTCGCCATGGCGACGGCCTCCTATGGCTCCGCTCGAAGGCGGGCTCCAGAGCAAAAGGAGGACGGAGAAGGTGCCCTAGGGCGGTGGTGTGCTCACCTAGTGGCCGGAGATGGGCAGATCGGCGTCGGGGAAGAAGAACGACGAGCAGCCGGTGGTGTAGACGAAGTCGGTGGTCGAGGAAGAAGCCGAGGTGAGGGAGGGGACGCAGGCCTTGAGTCTACTCGTCTGGATCCAGCTTCGGTCATCGTCGTCGTCGTGCTCCTGCTCGGCTACCCCGGTAAAACCTCCATGGCGACGAGCTCCTCCGGCTATTTGGTGTGGCGCTCTTGGGTGGAGAAGAAGGCAGAGAGGAGAGGGAGAAAGGAGGCGGCATGAGGAGGAAGAGGAGAGGCTAGGGTTAGGAGAGAGGAGAGGCGCTGCTGGTGCTGCTTTATAGGCGGAGGGAGTAGGTGGCGCGGTGGACACTTCCGTCGCCACCGCGACAGCGACGGGCGGGAGACGTCAGCGAGCGGAGACGGTAACGGGACGGTTGGGCCATTTTCGGGAGCGGCTTGGGCTAGAGGGAAAGAGAGAAGGAGAGAGGAAGCTGGGTTGCGGCCCGACTCTGTTTTTTTCTGGTTTTTTTGTATTTTCCCTTTTAACAGAAAAGGAGAGAAGAAGAAAAGAGATAAAACTAAAATAAAATTTAGGGTTTTGATTTTTCCCCAACATAAAATGTTGGTTAAATTGTAAAACCAAAATAACATTTTAATTTGCTTGGTCCAAAAATAGTTTTTGGTTGTTAATTTATTTTGTTTTTTGCAATTTAAAAATTAGGTTTTGCATGTGATAACACATGAAATCCCATTTATTTTTGTTTGTTTTATTTTATTTTTGCGAAAACACAAATGCAACAACACTGATGATGTCATGATGATGCAATAATTGAAAACA
This sequence comes from Puccinellia tenuiflora, assembly GCA_012064385.1. Taxonomy (NCBI): domain Eukaryota; kingdom Viridiplantae; phylum Streptophyta; class Magnoliopsida; order Poales; family Poaceae; genus Puccinellia; species Puccinellia tenuiflora. The sequence goes on along the minus strand of QRDG01000065.1, from coordinate 737,030 downwards.
AACATGGAAAGAGAAAAGGGGATTACTTTTGGGATGTTACAGATAGCGACGTAGATCTTGCTGATAGATGGCGGATCGTTGGAGAGCTAACTCTCTTTCTTCTTCGAGGATATCTAAGCCATCTTGACGTGCTTCTTCTGCGTCTTTCTCGACATAGGCTGCGACTCGAGGCGAATCGTGGATCATGTCGGTTGGGAGTACCGCTTCTGCAACGTAAACAAGGAAGAAGGGAGTGAAGCCGGTTGACCTGTTTGTGGTAGTACGAATACTCCATAGGACAGCCGGCAATTCATCTACCCACGCGCCAGCTGCTTGATGCAAAGGAGTTTCAAGCCTCGGCTTGATACCCTGCAGAATTATGCCGTTAGTGCGCTTACCTGTCCATTGGATTGCGGATGCGCCACCGATGCCACATCGAGCCGAATTTTTGATCGGCTACAAAACTTCGATAGCTCACCGACGGCAAAGTTTGTACCATTGTCAGTGATAATGCTATGCGGTATGCCGAATCGAGTTGTTATCTCGACGATGAACTTTGTAGCCGTAGCTTCGTCGAGTTTCTTGATGGGCTTTGCCTCCACTCACTTTGTGAATTTGTCGACCGCTGCCAGCAGATGCGTTAAGCCTCCTCTTGCAGTCTTGAAAGGTCCCACCATGTCGAGCCCCCAGACCGCGAACGGCCAGGTTATTGGGATCGTTCGGAGCTCCTGAGCTGGCAAGTGAACCTGCTTTGCATAGCGCTGACATCCTTCAGAAGTTTTGACGATGTTGATAGCATCCTCCTTAGCCGTCAGCCAGAAGAAACCGTGCCGAAACGCCTTAGCGACCAACGCCTTTGCCGCCACGTGATGCCCACATTCGCCGGAGTGGATTTCCTCAAGGATTTGCCGCCCTTCCTCTGGAGAGACGCATCTTTGGAAGATGCCAGATGTGCTCCTCTTGTAAAACTGCCCGTCAATAATTGTATACGCCTTTGCTCGGCGTTCAATTTGACGACTCAACACTTCATCATTGTTAGGCAGTTTTTTATTAATCAGGAAATCAATGTATGGCGTGGTCCAATCTGGGGTTACCAGGCATACTTGAACTGATTCTACCGACAATGGAGTCTTCGTCGCCGCCTTTCATTTACGGCTTATGCAGGTGATGGAGAAATACATCTGGAGGCACCTCCCTTTTCTTGGAGCCTATCCGGGCCAAAGCGTCAGCAGCTTCATTGTTGTCTCTAGAGATTTGTCGGACCTCTAAGCCGGCAAAACATCGTCCGAACTCGTTGACTGTTCTCCTGTATTCCGCCATTGTGGGGCTTTTTGTGTCCCAGCATCCGTCAAGCTGTTGTGCAACAAGATCCGAATCTCCATAGCACAGGATACGTTTCACTCCCAACTCCTTAGCCATATGAAGGCCATGGAGGAGAGCTTCGTACGCTGCCACATTGTTGGTAGCGTTGAAGTGAATTCGGAGGACATAGCTGAGCTTGTCACCCTTAGGTGACTTTAGCACTACTCGAGCCCCCGAGCCTTCCTTCATCTTTGAGCCGTCAAAATGCATTATCCAGTACTGAGAATCCGGCAAAGGTGTGTTCTCCATCGCTTCTGTCCAGTCTGCAACAAAGTCGGCTAGAACCTTGAGATTTGATAGAGGTCCTCGGCTTGTACTGGATGTCAAAAGCTGCTAACTCAATGCCTCATTTGGCGACTCGGCCCGTTGCATCGGCATTATTGATGATATCCCTCAATGGAGCTTTGCTGACCACCGTGATTGTGTGATCATGAAAGTAATGTCGTAGTTTTCTGGCGGCGAAGAATACACCGTAGGCTAACTTCTGGTAGTGGGGGATAGCGCTGCTTCGAATCTGAGAACACCTCGCTAATGAAATAGACAGGGCGCTGATCCGGCCATTGCTTCCCTTCCTCCAGGCGCTCCACTACAATGACGGCACTAATCACGAAATTGGTGGCCGACACGTAGAGCAGAAGCGGCTCTTTTTTCTTCGGAGCTGCCAATATTGGAGCATGTGTCAATGTATGCTTCAGCTATGCCAAAGCTGCCTCTGCTTCCTCTGTCCAAACAAAATTGTCCGACTTTTTGAGGAGCTTGTATAATGGCAATGCTTTGTCACCAAGCCGGCTAATGAATCGGCTTACAGCCGCGGCAGAACCCGTAAGCCGCTGTATGTCCTTCAGACAAGTCGGCCTCTCTATGTTCTGAATCGCCTTTATCTTTTCCGGGTTAACTTCAATTCCTCTTTGAGAAACAATGAAGCCCAGAAGCTTGCCTGCGGAAAATCTGAAGACGCATTTTGCCGGATTAAGCTTCATCTGGTACTCCCTTAGATTTGCAAAGGTTTCCGACAGATCGGCGATAAGATCGTTGCGCTTCTTCGACATGACCGCTATGTCATCGACATAGACGTGAACATTGCGGCCAATTTGCTTGTCCAAAAACCACTGCATACACCTTTGATAAGTAGCACCGGCGTTGTTTAAGCCGGAAGGCATTGTGACATAGCAGTAATTGCCATATGGCGTGGTGAAGGACGTCTTGATTTGATCTAACTCCTTCATCTTTATCTGATGGTAACCCGAATAAACGTCCGGAAAACATAGCATCTGAGAGCCAGCAGTTGAATCAATGACCTGATCGATACGCGGTAAGGCGAACGGATCTTTAGGACAGGCTTTATTTAAGCCAGTAAAATCAATGCACATACGTAGCTCAGAGGTGTTTTTCTTAGGGACAAGCACGGGATTTGCCAACCAATCAGTGTGGACAACTTCACGGATGAATTTGGCGGCAGTGAGCCTTAGGATCTCCTTTCCAACCGCCTTGCGCTTCTCATTTCCGAGCCGTCGGAGGCCTTGTTTGACCGGCTTTGCGTCCTTATTGACCTTTAAGGAGTGCTCGGCAAGTTTCCTCGGCACACCTGGCATGTCATATGGTGACCAAGCAAAGATATCCCCGTTCTCACGGAGAAACTTGACGAGCTCGCCTTCCTATTTGTCGTCGAGGCCGGCACCGATGATGGCCTCCTTTGTCGGATCATCCTTTGAGAGCTTGATTTTCTTGGTGTCATCCTTCGGTTTGAAGCTCGAGTCGACTTTAGAGGACGGCTTTTCAGTTGCCGGCATCTCATTAGGACTCATTGTCTTCTTGAGATCCTCCGATTCTTCCTTGCAGATTTGTTCTTCAACATGGACGGCATTGGTGGCTTCACATTCCTTTGCTTTCTTGAAATCTCCCTTGACTGTGATGATCCCACTGGGTCCCGGCATTTTCAGCTTGCTATATATGTAGCAAGGCCGAGCCATAAATTTGGCGAAAGCCGGACGTCCAAAGATTGCATGATATGCACTTTTAAATGGTACCACCTCAAAGGAGACATCCTCTGTCCGAAAATTATCAGCACCGCCAAAGGTGACCTTCAGGGTGATTTGTCCCATCGAAGAGGCTTGTCATCCCCGCACAATCCCATGAAACTTCACAGTGCTGTGGGTGAGTTGTGACTCGGAGAGACGCATCCTTTTCAATGTTGTGGCATAGAGTATGTTGATACTGCTTCCTCCATCCATGAGCACCTTTGTCAACTTGTATTTGTCGACTATAGGGCTGACGACTAAAGCGTAGGTGCGCCTTGTAGGAACTCTGTCCGTATGATCGTTGCGATCCCATGTGATGGGTGTGTTGGACCAGTCCAAATACTGTGGCACCGCAGGCACCGTAGCATTAAGTTCTTGTAATGCCCGGGGTTTTTCCCCAAATTAGAATTGCATGTTATTTTGTTTTTGCATCATCATGACATCAGCATCATGCGCATTGCATTTTTGGCAACAAAAATTATTTTTATTAAACCCTATTTTATTTTTTCTAAAATTGTCGGAAAATATTTTACCGAGACAGCCGTCTTCGTTTTCAAATTTTAATTGCCAAAATCGTTTTGCAAAATAAAAATGGTATTGAGAACGCGAGAGAGCAGCCCAAACCGGCCCAAGCCCACCTAGTCTCCAAACCCTAATCCTGCCCTGGTCTTTTTCTATTCCTACCCCCTCCCTTTTTGCATCCACCCTCCACCGTTTTTTGTCGTTTCGCGAATCTGCCCTTCCACCCTTGCTTTTCCTTTTTTTCCCCTCTTTTCCTTTTCTCTATCCTCTCCTCTCTTCTTTTTCTTTCTCTCTTTCTTTTTCTTCTTCTCCCCACAGCTTCCTCTTCTCCCCCCCGTGGCCGAACCTTCCCGTGCTCGACCTCCCCGATCCCCTCACCACCGCGAGCTCCGGCTCCTCCCTACCCTCCACGTCGGCGCCCTGTTCTTCTCCCCGCGCCGGCCGGCCCCTGATCCCCTCATCTCTCCCTGGCCGACCTCCTCCCGCGGCCCGAGCTTCCCCGTCGCCATCCTCCACCGCGCCGGCCGGCCCAACCCGACCCGATCCACTTCGTCATCGCGCGAGCTCTCCTCCGGTCACCTCTCCCCCCGCCCTTGCCTCTCTCCTCCTCCCGCCGTCCCTCCTCTCCCCATCTGTGGCCCTGCCCCGACATGTTCGACACCACTCCTCCTCCGGTCTGTGCCGCGCCGCCTCGGCCTCCCCGCCACCGCGGCTACTGCTGCCCTCCCTCACCAGCTCGTGATCCTCTCCGTCTCCCGGCCGCTGCCTTGTCCCCGTCGGCCCACGCCTCCTCCCCTGGCACCCTTCCCCGTGCTTCCCGTCTCCCTGTCGCCGTGCTGCTGCTCCCGATGTGTTTCCCGACCCCGTGTCGTGTCGTGCTCGTGTGATGCGTGCTGCTGCTACTGCTGTCCCTGTCCCGGTGCGGTGTTCATGTCTCCGTGTCCCCGGTGTCGGTTCCCGTTTCCCGGTTTCCGTCTCCGACCCGTGCTGCGCCCGTGCTGTGTTCCCGATGCCCGCCCGCAACGTGTTTGACACAATTCCCGCAAGAAGCCTGGTTCCCCGTTTCCCGATTCTGTTTCCCGATGGCCGTTCCCGTCGGGAAGAGTTCCCCGTTTTTGTTCCCGATGGTTCCCGTTTTCTTCCCCGGTTGTCCCGTCGTGAAGCGCCTTGTTCTCCCGTCGTGAACCGAGTTCCCCGATCCCGTCGTGAAGTTTCCCGACGCGTTCCCGTGTTCCCGTTCCCGATCTCCGTTTTCCGGTCGTTTCCCATTTTCCCGACGTGAAGCCGTGAACCGACGCAAGATCTCCCGCCGTGAACCACGACGACCGTGCATGACTACCGATGCAACTACGACGACGACCCGACAAGTTCTTCGTGTCGATGTCCGTTTGTGCCGGCCGCCTTCGTGCGTGTCCGTGAAGCCCGAAGACCCGACGACCATGAATGACTACCGACTTCCGATCTCCGACCACCGTGAACCCCGTCGACTGCGAAGCCCGGAATGCCAAGGTCCGCAACCACGACAACCCAAGTGCGACTACTTCCACGACATCGACTACCTCGACTACTCCGACTCCGGATGACGACTACTTTGACTACTTCGACTACGACGACTACTTCGACTACTTCCTCTCCAATCCGAAGACGATGGCTCCCGAATCCGAAGATCCTCGTTCCGATGTGTGACCCCAACCCTAAACCCCTATATGCCATATATATCCGTATCTTATAAAATCATGCATCATTAATTAACATCGAACCTTTATCCATTTAGTCGAAGTAAATCAATTTAACTATGGGATTTGTCCGGTGCATATATATTATGCATCGATCCCACTTAAAATGTTTTGCCATGTGTTAGGGAATAAAATTGGACAACCTTTAATTTGTCATGCATCATGTCATCAACATGCCGCTTCTTTTGCCGTAGAGTAAAATGCATCTTTTATGTTTCCAGTGTTCGTTGCTTCTTCGGGAATAGGACGTTGAGTTGATGTGAGCAACGACAAGTTCTGCTACCTCTACCGGATTGCAGGCAAGTGATACTCCCTTGCTATCTTTGCTTGTATTCTGTCTCTTACACGTCCTATCTTTTGTTCCTTGCTAGCCTTATGTCACGATGCTTGTGTCCCGATCCTATATGCATGTTTACCTTGCAGCCTTGATAAGCCACCCCCCCACATCCTAATACCTTGTTGCTTGTTTACCTTGTTAGCCTTGCGAGTCGTAGTGCATGCTTAGGTGCTTTGCTTGAGTCCTGTTGTCTCTCTATCTAGTCTTGCTCATAACATGGTAGCTAGGCTCAACTAAATGGTAATCTTTATTTTCTGTTGCGATGGGAATACCTTAATAAAGATAAGGCACCGGCGGAAGGCCAATCGTGGTGATTTGTTCTGCTAGTGTCGCCTAGGACCCGAGTTCTTTTCCGCTGATCCAAGACTGAGCGCACTAACCACATGTGGGAGTTCTATGGGCCTCCCCGCAATCTATTACCGGATCCTCAAACTTGTCCATGATGCCACAAGTAGTTCGGGTGTTTTAGTAGGTCTTGCGGCACGTGGCGTTTACCGCATGTGGACGGAGGGCAATCATATGAGTGTTCCTCCTGACACCGTCCTCGCATCGGTTAGGCCCACCTCGAAGCTTCGGCCGGACTCTCAAGGTGGATCAGACCTAGCTAGGTGGCTCCCTGGACTTGTTTGTATACAAGGGAAGTATTGCGTCGAACGCTCCACCGGTACACCTCTAAGCGAGTGTTTCGATGCGCCTGGGTTCATTGGTGCATCCCTGCAGGGTGAAATCTTTTCGAAAAGCCGTGTCCGCGGTTATGGACGACTTGGTGAAATGCGCTGGCTAAAAAGATCATAGACAACTTGCACCTTATAATGATAATAACTTGACTAGTAAGATAGATCACTTGAATAATAACCCATAAAACTTGTCCACCGTGTGAGTACTGACCCCTTCGGGGTTGCTATTCCAATGTAGTCAACAGGTTTGAAGTCTGACGACGTTAGCTTGGGAATCCCTCCGGCTTTGCCTGGGCCGGGATATGGTGCCTTCGTTTATCTTCAGGACTCTTAGTTCAATTTGTATCTTGTTCGTAGTCGGACGCTACCCGCTTCCGTTGTTATTTGGATCTTTGTATTGTCTCTTTGGTTCTTGACTCTATGAGTCGTTGTTGTATATATGTTCTTTTGTGGGTTCCATCGAGAACTGTTGTAATGTTATCACAATTCCACCCGCATAACATGTGTGTTGCGACCTGCACGTTATGCCTGGTGGGCGTCCTTTAGGATCGTTATTATGCGGATTTGGCTGGAACGCTAAAATTTGCATAGTACCAATCTTGGGGCGTTACAGTTCTCGCCAAGCTGCCTTTTCCTTGCGAGACGAATCTGTTGCCAGGTTGATGATGAGGCTCCCAGCATGCTTAGGGAACTTGCTGCCTTTTCCTTCTTTAGAGGTTGCACCATCAGATTCCGAGGCAGCTTCCTCTTCTCTTTGTCGTCCTTCCTGGATTTGCGTTTATTCCTCGATTTGCCGGCTTTGGGGTCTTTGGCGATGTCGCGATTAACCCCAACACCTGCAGCTTCCTTCTCCCCCTCGTCAACTGCCTCTCCCCGAGCTCCTCACCGGAAACCGCCGCCCAGCTGTAACGCCCCCCGGGATCAGTACTATGTAGATTTGAGCGCTACCGCCAAATCCGCATAATGACGATCCTAGGACGTCCACCAGGCATAACGTGCACGTCGCAACACACACGTTATGCTGGTGGAATTGTGATAACATTACAACAGTTCTTGATGGAACCCACAAAAGAACATATATACAACAACGACTCACCGAGTCAAGAACAAAAGATACAATACAAAGATCCAAATAACAACTGAAGCGAATTAGTATCCGGCTACGGATAAGAATACAAATATGGACTAAGAGTCCTGAAGATAAACAAATGCACTATATCCCTGCCCAGGCCAAGCCGGAGGGATTCCCAAGCTAACGTCGTCAGACTTCAAACCTGTCGGCTGCATTGGAATAGCAGCCCCGAAGGGGTCAGTACAATAAATAGTACTGGCAAGTAATACTCACAAGATATCAAAACTGGAATTCCGGGGGAAGAGGGTTAGCGATTGAAGCAGCGGCAAGAAGCACTAACAACTTATAGAGAAACGCTACAAATTTCTTCTAAAAGAGACAAGATAAGAGAGCGCATAAGAAACCAACTATATACTAACACCAAACATAACCCAGCCAATTCCTTACCATCCCGATTAAACCATTAGCAGCAAGCCCAAAGGCACTCACACAGTTGACAATTTTATGGGTTATTATTCATGTAATCTATCTTACTAGTCAAGTTATAATCATAAGGTGCAAGTTGTCTATGATCTTTTTAGCCAGCGCATTTTATCAAGTTGTCCATAACCGCGGACATGGCTTTTTGAAAAGATTTCACCCTGTAGGGATGCACCAATGAACCCACACGCATCGAACACTCGCTTAGAGGTGTACCGGTGGAGCGTTCGACGCAACACTTCCCTTTTCTACAAACAAGTCCAGGGAGCCACCTAGCTAGGTTGGAACCGCCTTGAATGTCCGGCCGAAGCTCCGAGGCGGACCTTGCCGTTTGCGCCTACGTGCTAGGTGACACAGACTGCCATGAGAATGGTCACTTCACATCATACCGCAAGTCCTACGTAAGTAACCACGTATCCGTCTTACCTATCATCCGCGCTTGTAACCGTAGAAACACCCGAACTAAGTTGTGGCTCCTAGACAAGTTTGAGGATCCAGTAAATAGGTTGCGGGGAGGCCCATAGAACTCCCACATGGGGTTAGTACGCTCAGTCTTGGATCAGCGGAAAAGAACTCGGATCCTAGGCGACACTAGCAGAACAAAACACCATGATTGGCCTTTCGCCGGTGCCTTATCTTTATTAAATTATTCCCATCGTAACAGATATTAAAGATTAACATGTGAGTTGAGTCTAGCTATCATATTATAGACAAGACTAGATAAAGAGATAACAGGACTTAAGCAAAGCACCTAAGCATGCACTAGGACTCGCAAGGCTAACAAGGTAAACAAGCAAAAGGGTAATAGGATGTGGAGGTGTGGCTTATCATGGCAACAAGGCGAACATGCAAATAGGATCGAGACACAAACATCGTAATATAAGGCTGCAAGGAACAAAAGATAGGAGGAGTAAGAGACAGAAGACAAGCAAAGATAGCAAGTGAGTAGTCCTTGCTGCAATCCGTTAGAGGTAGCAGAACCTGTCGTTACTCAAATCAATTCATCGTCCTATTCCTGAAGAAGCAACGAACACTGGAAAGCGGAAAAGACGCACCTTACTACTACGGCAAAAGAAGCGGCTTGTTGATGACATGAATGCATGAAAAATTAAATGTGATTCAATTTTTATCCCTAACACATGGCAAATCATTTTAAATAAGATCGATGCACAATATAAATGCACCGGACAAAACCCAATAATTAAAGGTGGATTAGTTTGACTAAATGGATAAGGTTCAATGTTATTAAGCATGTATGATTTTATAAGATACACATATAGGTATATAGGGATAGAGTTGGGGTCACACATCGGATTGGGGAATCTTTGGATTCGGAGCAGAATTAGTCGTCGTCGAAGTAGTCGTTCCGTAGTCGATGTCGTGGAAATAGTCGTACTCGGGGCGTCGGGGTTGCGGACCTTGGCGTTCCGGTCTTCGGGGTTGATGGGGGTTCACGGCGCAACACGACAACGGGTCTTCATCTTCACGGACACGCACGAAGGCGGCCACACAAAACACGAAATGAAGAACTTGACACACGTTGACAGTCATCGGTGCACGACATGAAGAACTCGTCGATCCACGAAGATCTTGGCGTATCCTTCTTCGGGTTCGTCGGGCTTCACGGTGTCGTGGAACGGAAACAGGCGCACACGGGTCTTCACGGACGGAGAACTCGCGTCGGGTTCCGGAGGTTCACGAACACGGAGGCGACAAAAGACACGGTCACAGAGACTCGAACGTGCAGCGGGGCTGCACACATGCACCATCCACGGCCACAACAGGAGACGACCACCACGATAGAGGGCTGGCCAGGAGGAGACGTAGCTCATCGGTGTGGAGCTTGCCAACAGCTGGGGACCAGCTTGGGCACGAGGAGGAGGGGCTGGAGGTCCAGGACAAGGTCATGGTGACCGGGACGCCGGGGAAGAGCACAAGGGGGCGTGGAACAGGGCATGGCAGGGGGCGTGCAGGTGGGCATTGCAGGGGACGACGGCAACAAGGTGACTGAGCTCGGCCTCGAGCTTGTGCGGGAGTGGGTCGGCGCGACGGGGAGAGGAGAGGCCGGCGGCTGCTAGCGCGGGGAGAGAGGAGCCGGCGGGCGCAGGGACGGAGGACCGGCGGCGGCGTGGACGGCGGCCGGCGCGGGAGGTGAGGAGGAGGCCGACCATGGCGAGGGGCGCGGTGGCCGGAGGCGACCGACGACGGAGACGGGCGGCGGCACGACCTCGTGCGGGGAGAGGAGCCAGGGGAGAGGAGGCGCGACCGAGAGGAGAGGGGGGTGAGGGTGAGGCGGCCGGAGCCGGAGGAGGGAGGAGGAGCAGGGAATCGATGGGGAGGAAGGAGCGTGGTCGGGTGCGTGCGGGAGGAGCTGCGGTTGGGGAAAGGAAGGAGAAGTAAAGAAAAGAAGAGAGAGAGAAAAGAGAGAGAAGGGGAGGGAAAGGGATAAGGTGGAGGGGCCCGATTGAAAAGAAAAGGACCCGAAAACAAGGGGCAAGGACCTGAAAAGAAAAGGGGAAAAGAGGGAGAGGGTGGCTGCAAGAAGGATGGGGGTGGGAAAGGAAAACTGACAGGAGGGAACCCTAGGGCTTGGAGGTTAGGTGGGCTTGGACCGGTTTGGGCTACTCTCTCGCGTCTCAAACATTTTTTTTTTTTTGTAAAATAATTTGGCAAATAATTTTAGAAAACGGAGACGAACGTCTCGGTAAAACTTTTGCGACAATTTTTACAAAATAAAATAGGGTTTAATAAAAATAGTTTTTACGGTAAAAAACATGCGATGCACATGATGCTGATGTCATGATGATGAAAAACAAAAATAACAAACAAATCTAATTTGGGGAAACCCCGGGATATTACACCAGCGCCACCACCTCGCACCTCCTCGCGCCACCTAGCGCCGCCTCGGCTGCCCAGCGCCGCCTCGCACCTCCTCGTCCTCAAGCCGCGCCGCTACCTCCTCGTATGCAGCCGGCTTCCCGGATGCAGCCGGCGAGCTGCTGCTCGCGGCGTGCTCCCCGTATGCGGCCACCCTACTGCTCGCACCGTGCTCCCCATATGCGGCCGCCCTCCTCGCGCAACAGGCGAGGTGCTTCCCTCGCGCGCCGGCGAGCTGCTCGCGCCGCCCTACCCGTATGCGGCCGCCCTCCTCGCGAACAGCTTCCTCGCGCGGCCGGCGAGCTGCTGCCCTCGCGTCGCCCTCCTCGCGCAGCCGGCAAGCCTCACGCCGTCTTGCTCGCGCCGCCGGCGAGCTGCTCGTGCCGCCCTCGTCGTATGCCGTCGACGAGCTGCTGCAACGTTGTGCAAGATTTTGGACTTGATTGCTTTTTTATATCTGTTCAGGGTCCTTTATACAAGAATTTGGACCATATTGCTTTTTTATTTATGTTTAAGATCCTTTGTGTAAGAATGTGGATCTATTTGTAATTTCAGCATGTCCCTACTCATGCAAACTACCAAACAGCATCTCCCCTTAACCTGTTTCAACACATACGGGTCGCCAAACATGTAACAAAATCTCAACACAGCCTGTATAGTGCCAGCTTGGGCCAGTTCGGAGAGCCATGTTAAAGTGACCCGGGTCACTAGCTTGTACAGCAGCTGTCAGTGTCTTTGCGTCTTGGGCGGCGCATTCGAGCGCGTGGTCCTAATACCCGGAGCTGATGCCTCGAGCACACTAGCTTGTACAAGCGCAGATGGTAGTGTGTCTGATGTCATGGACGGCGCATTTGAACGTAAGGTCCTAATAGTTGGAGCTGGTGCCCCAGGCACACTAGCTTTGTACATCAGTTGCCGGTGTCTCTTCTGTTTGTTTAACCTTGGGCACACTAGATTGTATAGAAGTTGGAGTTGGTGCCTCGGCCACACTAGCTTGTACAACAGCTAGCAGGGCAACATATTCTATGCATCCGGGTGTTTTGTGTACCCATGCATCCGGCTGTTACTGGCCATTTGATCTAAATCGTACACACGGCATCAATATGATGATTCACTACAAGAACGGGGCTAGGTGCCGACGGCCGTGTGCTACGCCGATGGCAATTTGTCGGGGCCGTCGTCGGCGTAGCCTCCTGGCCGGCCAGCCGGACGACCTGGCCGTCGGCACACAGAAAGCCGTCGGCGTAGACAAATTAGGGCCGACGGCCACCGTCGGCGTAACTTTGCCGTCAGTGTAGAATGGTTGTAGCCGTCGGCATAGCTTCACAGGGCATACGCCGACGGCTTTGCCATTGGCACACCTATATATTTTTTTTTCTGTTTTTCATTAAATATGAAATAATTCATATTTTAAATCCGTAAAGCAAAATTTAATAAATAAAATGTCTAAATTGATTAGAAAAATGAGCGGAATCCAAATATGTCATCAGAGCAAACTATCACACACTTATAGTTCAAATTTTTATTACTTTCCAAAAAGCAACATAAAGTCATTTAAGTAGGAGAAATTAGGTAGAAAGCGAGAAAATTCCTAATACTTGGGAATTATCCATCATATATGTACTACTATTTGTGAAAATTTAATGGGTGTCATTTTGCAACATGTTTTTGGTACTTGCTTCACAAAAAATGTTATTTTTGACACTTAAAAAATGAAAAATGATATTTGGAAAAATAATTTGCAAACTCGGTTCAGCACCAATATTTCCCATGCCAAGACACACCTATGTGCCGAATATGGGCACTTTATCACAAACTATGCCACAGAGATGGTCATATCTTGGTCATTTAGTTCGAAACTTATACATGTTTGCAGATGATAGACTTTTTGTGAAGAATTTTTTTAGAAATTTTGTCAAAAATCAAGTTTATCATTTTTCATAACAACTAGTAAACATAAAAGGACTCCATGACAAAGGATTCTATTTTTGAGTATTGTTGCACTTTCGTTTACTTTTTTGAAAAAACTGTCAAAATGCTCCGTGCCTATTCATCGAAAGGGGTGGAATATTTCAAAACTATCGACAGTTCTGTGATATAATCACTAGTTTTGTACCTTAAAATGATTTTTAAAAAATTCAGAGCACACTATCACACACTTGTAGTTCAAATTTCTATTACTTTCCGAAAAGCAACATAAAGTCATTTAAGTAGGTGAAATTAGATAGAAAGCGAGAAAATTCCTAATACATTGGGATTATCCATCATATATGTACTACTATTTGTGAAAATTAAATGAGTGTCATTTTGCAACATATTTTTGGTACTTGCTTCACAAAAAATGTTATCTTTGACACTTAAAAAATGAAAAATGATATTTCGAAAAATAATTTGGAAACTCAGTTCGGCACCAATATTTCCCATGCCAAGACACACCTATGTGCCGAATATGGCCACTTTATGACAACTATGCCATGGGGATGGTCATATCTTGGTCATTTGGTTCGAAACTTATACATGTTTGCAGATGATAAACCTTTTTGTGAAGGATTTTTTTAGAAACTCTGTCAAAAATCAAGTTTATCATTTTTCATAGCAACTAGTAAACATAAAAGGACTCCATGCCAAAGGATTCCATTTTTTGAGTATTTTATTGTTATTTATTCAAAAATATTATTACTTAATCATTGTTATTTATTCAAATAAATTTTCCAAATTTAAATAATAAAAAGTGTAACATCATAACCCAGATTAATATGATTGATAGGATAGTAATTCCAGGAAGTTTGAATTTCTCATTTGGAAGCTAATTTGGATGGAATTCAAAAGTTAAGCATGCTTGGGCGGGAGCAATCTAAGGACGGGTGACCGAATGAGAAGTTTGACCAGGATAAGTACTTTGACTTGAGATTATGTGTGTAATTAGAGTTTAATTGTGTGGCTAAGTGGGAAATTTTAGAATAGAAATAAAAATAGAATTTAAAAATAAGTAAACGTTTAAAAAAAATTAAAAATGATGAAAAAACCGACGGTACTACGTCGACGGCATCTGCTACGCCAACAGTATTTTTACCTATGCTTACGGGGTACTACGCCGACGGCAGCCGTCGGCGTAGACCTACGCCGTCGGCAAAGGGTGCTAGGCCGACGGCAAAAGGTCGTCGGCGTAGCGGGCGTTTCCTATAGTGATTATTTGCACTTACACACCCAGATTAGTGCACTAATATCCTTGCGAGAAGCTCCTCCAGGCATTTATGTCCTTTAATAGATGGAATGAATCGTTCCATGCTAGATCCAGATCATGGTGACGAACGATCACCACAGAATGTGGCGGCCGACGGCGATCTCGCACATAACAAGCACCAGGCAGGAATAACGGATCGTACATACATGTGCTGGGCATGATTGTCCTTAGCTTTGTGTACCCGGGATGTTGCATGCATGTTACGAGCCCGCCGGTCGCCGGCGACCGCCGCGCACTAGTAGAAAACATGCCTTTTGTCCGGGCCATTAGTCCCGGCCGTGGCCTGGACCGAGACTAAAGGTCCGGCCACATCGCCCTGAAACCGGCGGTGGCCTCCTCACCCTTTTGTCCCGGTTCGTTAGGGCCCTTTTGTCCCGGTTTGAGATACAAACCGGGACAAAAGGGGCCTGCGGCCCGTTGCGGCCAGGTGCCCCCCCCTTTAGTCCTGGTTTGTATATCAAACCGGGACAAATGGGCTGGCCCTATATATATGGTAGCCCCTCTCCCCTCTCTCTTGTTTTTTTTCTGGTGGGAGGTGGTGTAGGTTTGTGCTAGTTTTTGTTTTCTTCATATGCTCTAGAGGTGATCGGTGAAATGCATGTTAGAGCGATGCCACTTCTGTTCACACAAGACAACACATGATATGAGGTGCCCGAGCCACACTTAAGCTTCCTCCTCTTTGTTTCCAAGTGTCCTAAAAGGTTAGCAACTATTTTCTCGTTTAGACCACGCGGTACTAATTTTAGCATCGTGATTGTGTTTGATATATAGTTGCATGATGCAGATGAGCCATCCATGGATGTACGGTGACCGACGCTCTGGCACTTACAGAGAAGGCGTGCGTTCTTTAATCGTTGTGGCCGAGGCGAACAAGCGGCAGGATGGTTTTATGTGTTGTCTATGTGTTGAATGTCGGAATGAGAAGGATTACACTTCCTCAAGAGTCATTCAGAGCCACCTGCTTCGGTCCGGTTTCATGTCCAGCTATAATGTTTGGACCAAGCACGGAGAAAGAGGGGTTATGATGGAAGACGGTGATGAAGAAGAGAACGATGCTGACAACTACCGATCTATGTTCCCTGAATACGCTGATACCGCAATGGAAGACAATGAAGAAGGAGGTGAAGAACGGGCACCAAATGAGCCCGCTGATGATCTTGGTCGGGTCATTTCTGATGTAAAGCGAGACTGCGACACAAAAAAGGAGAGGTTGCAGTTCGAGCAGATGTTACATGACCACAACAAATTATTGTACCCAACTTGTGAAGATGGGCAGAAGAAGCTGGGTAGCACACTGTAATTGCTGAAGTGGAAGGCAGAGACCGGTGTGACTGACTCGGGATTTGAAAAATTGATGGCACTAATGAAGAAGATGCTTCCAAGAAATAACGAATTGCCCGCCAGTACGTACGAAGCAAAGAAGCTTGTTTGCCCTCTAGGATTAGACGTGCAGAAGATACATGCATGCCCTAATGACTGCATCCTCTACCGCGGTGAGAAGTACGAGAATATGGACAAATGCCCGGTATGCACTGCATTGCGGTATAAGATCAGAAAAGATGACCCTGGTGATGTTGAGGGCGAGCCACCCAGGAAGAGGGTTCCTGCCAAGGTGATGTGGTATGCTCCTATAATACCACGATTGAAACGTTTGTTCAGAAACAAAGAGCATGCCAAGTTGTTGCGATGGCACATGGAAGACCGTAAGAAAGATGGGATGTTGAGGCACCCACAAAAATCGAGAGAGACTTCCCGGACTTTGCAGATGACGCAAGGAACTTATGGTTTGGTCTAAGTACAGATGGCATGAATCCTTTTGGGGAGCAGAGCTGCAGTCACAGCACCTGGCCCGTGACTCTATGTATCTACAACATTCCTCCTTGGCTGTGCATGAAGCGGAAGTTTATTATGATGCCAGTGCTCATCCAAGGCCCGAAGCAACCCGGCAACAACATTGATGTGTACCGAAGGCCATTAGTTGATGAACTTTTATAGTTGTGGGCCGATCCAGGTGTACGTGTATGGGATGAGCACAAACAGGAGGAATTTGACCTACGAACGTTGCTGTTCGTAACCATCAATGATTGGCCTGCTCTTAGTAACATTTCAGGACTGATGAACAAAGGATACAATGCATGCACACACTGTTTAGATGAGAGTGAAAGTATATATCTAGATAAATGTAGAAAGAATGTGTACCCGTACAATCGTCGTTTTCTTCCGCCCAGGCATCACTTAAGGAAAAAAGGCAAGCATTTCAATGGCAAGGCAGAAACCCGGATGAAGCCTGTCCCCCGTAGTGGTGCTGATGTATTTGGTATGGTCAAGGATTTAAATGTAATCTTTGGAAAGGGTCCTGGCAGAGAACCTGTTCCGAATGACGCTGACGGACACGCACCCATGTGGAAGAAGAAATCTATATTTTGGGAGCTAGAATATTGGGAAGTCCATGTGGTCCGCTCTGCAATCGACGTGATTCACCCGACGAAGAATCTTTGCGTGAATATTCTAGGCTTCTTGGGCTTGTATGGGAAGTCAAAAGATACACCGGAAGCATGGGAGGACCAGCAACGTCATAAAGGGCGAGACGGCATGCATGCAAGGCAGTTTAAAGGGCCTGCCAGCTATGCTCTTACCAAAGAAGAGAAAGAAATCTTTTTTGAAGTCCTTTTCAGTATCAAGGTCCCATCTGGCTTCTCGTCGAATATAAAGGGAATAGTAAATATGAAAGAGAAAAAATTCCGAAATCTAATGTCTCATGACTGCCACGTGCTTATGACGCAATTGCTTCCGGTTGCATTGAGGGGAATTCTACCGGAAAATGTTCGACTAGCCATTGTGAAGGTATGTGCATTCCTCAATGCAATTTCTCAGAAGGTAATCGATCCAGAAAGTCTATCAGGATTACAGATTGATGTGGTCCAATGTCTGGTCAGCTTCGAGTTGTTGTTCCCGCCATCCTTCTTCAATATTATGACGCACCTCCTAGTTCACCTAGTCGAAGAGATTAGAATTCTCGGTCCTGTGTTTCTACACAATATGTTCTCCTTCGAGAGGTTCATGGGAGTCTTAAATAAATATGTTCATAACCGTGCTAGGCCAGAAGGAAGCATCTCCAAGGGCTATGGAACAGAGGAGGTCATTGAGTTTTGTGTTGACTTTCTTCCTGACCTTAAGCCGATTGGTGTTCCTGAATCTCGGTATGAGGGGAGACTGACTGGAAAAGGCACATTAGGAAGGAAAGCAACGGTATGTAGGGACGCGCTTTCTTTCACTCAGGCACACTACACAGTTCTACACAATTCCACCGTGGTTGCTCCGTATATCGAGAAACACAAGAATATTCTACGCGCCGAAAACCCGAGGGAGCTTGACTCCTAGATTAAAGGGGAACACGAGGCGACTTTCAGCAGTTGGTTGCAGATACATCTCATGAATAACACCACTGTTGGAGATCAACTGTACTTGTTGGCCAGGATACCATCTTCAACTATATGTACTTTCCAAGGGTACGAGACAAATGGGAATACATTTCACACGATCTCCCAAGATAAAAAGAGCACCAACCAAAACAGTGGTGTCCGCTTTGATGCGACAGACGACAATGGGGAGAAGGACACATATTATGGGTACATAGAGGATATATGGGAACTTGACTATGGACCTAATTTTAAGGTCCCTTTGTTTCGGTGCAAATGGGTCAAGCTGACAGGAGGCGGGGTAGATATAGACCAAAAGTACGGCATGACAACAGTGGATCTCAAAAATCTTGCGTACATAGACGAACCATTCGTCCTAGCCAACGATGTGGCTTAGGTTTTCTATGTGAAGGACATGTCTACCAAACCGAGAAAAAGAAATCAGCAAAAGAATACATCGTCCAATGAGCCAAAGCACCACATAGTTCTTTCAGGGAAAATAAACATCGTGGGAGTGGATGACAAGACAGACATGTCAGAAGATTATAATAAGTTTCATGAAATTCCGCCCTTCACAGTGAAAACTGACCCATGCATCCTGTTAAATGATGAAGATTCTCCATGGCTACGGCGCAGAAGAAAAGCACAACACTAGATAGGGATGTTGGTGCTGTGTAATAATGGCTATATGCGAATACAAACCGTATGTTTTGACTATATGCGAATGATTTGTATACGGTCGATTTTGTAGATAGAACAAAACATATGGTTTCCCCTGCATACAGCCCGACGGTGGCTCGTGAGTGCCCGCATATGAAATGCACCGTCGGATGTATGCAGGGAATCCGAATGCTTTGTTTACGAAATGAACTACAATGAGTACAGAGTGAGTGCCAAACATGTCCGAGAGGTGGGCTATTGTAACAGCCCAGATTTGGTACCCTAAAATATGGGCCAAATTTTCGCTTTTTGTTTTGCATTGCATCATGGCATCCATTTAAAATTTGCTAAGATAATAAAGCAACACTTGGAAATTTAAACACAAATGAAGCAAAACCCTTCCCACATTTTTCAAACCAAATACTTTAACCAAATTGGCAAAACAAATTATTCCTGAGTCTCCAAATTGTCCAGGAAGCTCACGGATAAGTTTTATAAATAGTTGCCAAAGGAAATGTATTGTCAAACAAAGAAATAAATCTGAGATATCAAATTGGTTCAAATCAAATTCTATTTTGAAACCAAGTTAATCTTTCTAGAAATTCAAATAATATTATGTGGAGCTTCTTTAGTATATTATGAGCCTCCAAAATATTTTCATTATTTCTGAAAATGCTTAAGTACTCCCAATAAATATATTTTGGAAATTATCAAAAATATCTATAATTAAATTGCTCCACATGAAATCATGTTTTGGCTTAAATGATTAAATAAAGGTTGTGATGTGAGTATTGCTTGTGTTTTATTCATTGTTGTGGGTTTGCTCGCTAAATAAAAACAAGAAGACAATTAAGTGCCACATGAAATAATAAGACCTATAATAAAAAGGTCACATGAAATAATAGGGATTATTTCATTCCCACCTTTTCTATTACCTCAAATGGGATCTCCTTTTTCTTGGTAGCAAACTTAAAAGAATTAAACACCAACACTTTTGCGTGTCACCCACAGCAAATTGCACACTTGCATCCCACCATTTCCTTTTAGCATTTAAAACCTAGTAGTGCACATAGTGCAAATGGTACCATCACCTGTCTATTCAAATGCCACACCATCCACTTGCCCTCTTGCTAAACCAACTTGTCCAGCACCTCACCCAGTACCCCCTACACGCCCTGGACACAACCCCACACCCCAATACCCGAAACCCTAACCCTAAGCATGCCACGCCATGGACATGCCACCCCCACACCCACTTGTCCCCAAACCACAGCAAGGGCAGGAACCAGCACGTCTAGGAGCTTGCCCGTGTCCCCCTGAGACTCCCCATGGCAGCCCCTTGCACCAGGACCCCCTGCCCGCATTTGCCGGTGCTCTGCCGGCCGACCCACTGTCGAGCACCCTGCGTGCACGCACTGCACCGCAACCACCCCAGCCGGCACACACCCGCCCGAGGCGCGCCCGACCACCAGCACGCGCCCACGCCACCCCTCTACCCCCTTGGCACGCGCCCGTGCCTCCCTCGCGCTGCACGACGCCAACCAAGCACGCCCCGCACGCACCCGAGCAGCAGAGGAGGAGATCGAGCTCCACTCCGAGCCGCACGGCCACCGCGTCGTGCCGCCGCCGTAGCCCGTCTCCGGCGACGCCACCGGCGTCCAGCTGCCGCCCAGGACCCCCTATCTCGCCTCCAAGCCGCCCCGGAGCCCCTCACCGCCGGCAGGTAGCTCCCCGGCCGCTCCCTCTCTCTCCCTGTTCTCTGCCCCGTCGGGAGGAAGATGATGGCCGTGGGCCGTCGATCGCGAGATCAACGGCCCTGGTTAGTTCCCGCTCGGTTTGAGTTTTCTGAAAACTGCTAAGTGCTGAGAAACCAGTCTGGATTAGCTACCTTTGCAAACAAATCATGAAAAATCTACTGTACCAAATTCTATAATCTTTGCATGGTTGGAAAGATCTAGTCTCATAGATTCTGATGCAAGTGTTAGTTTTCCAAAATAGCTAGTTTAGCATCCTCGAATAAGTAGGCAAAGTAGCTATGTTCTGTCTGTTTTCAGAAACGTCTGAAAACAGATATTTACTTCTGTTTTGAACTGCTAATATTATTTTCACCTAGATTAATTAGGAGTTTGTCTTGGCATAACATGTTAGTATGGATAGTGTACTGCCATGAACAAGTGTTGTGAACCCAAAAATAAATTCTATATAAAAGATACCAGCTCAGGAAGATGGCTAAGTAATAACTCCTCCACATGAAATAACAGAAGGTAGCCACCTTCCCATGCAAATCCCCATTTAACCACAGGCCTAAAAATAGCAAACTAAAATGATTTAGCTAGTATAACATGCCATCTTCACATAGATGCAAGCCATGTTTATTTTTGGACATGTCTCCAATTAGAAATAAAAAAGACAAATGTGTTAGTTTTAACTGAAAACTCAGAAAGGTTATTTTTATGCCATCTTTGGGAGATGTTTCCTAAAACTTGGTTTAACCAAAAATACCAAACTAAAATGGTATCAAAAGTACATCAACTAACCTACCCAATGCCACTGGTTTGATTCCATTTGGTGCTGTGGTTAAGTCATTAGAAAATTCTATAGTAAGTTGATAAACTTAAAAGGGGAATTTCTTTGCCCGAAAATTTATCAAGACTTTGAAATTTAATATCTTGAGATCTAGGAATCCAAATTAAGTAAATTAATATGTTCTGGGAAGCTTATGAAATTCCATAACTCACTAAATTGGTTTTACCCCATTTAGATTAACAAATAAATACATATATTCAAAATGCCGCAGAAGGTATAAAACCTAAACTTGTTTGTTTCTGATACCCTATTAACCCAAATGAGGTCAAACCAATTTTGTCAGCTCACATTTAAACAATAATAGTTAACCCTAAGAGGAATTAAATTTTGAATAAAATTAACTTGAGTTGTAGCAAAAACTAGAATATTGACTTTCTGGGTTAAAACATTTATACAGGAAGCTTAATAACTCAAATTGAATTAAATCCAACTGGGTTGTCTTCTACACATCGATAGCTTTCTATATAATTTTAGTTCTAGAAATGGCAGAATATAAATGAAATTTAGAAAATTCATAACTTGATAAATATTGATCCAAAAGTTGCAAATGACATACCAAAGTAATCAACACTTCAAATGCTATCAAACCCTATCCATTCATGCCATGCTCATGCATATTTAATCCACTTCTTTAATAATGAGGTAATTTACAAACAATGTGACCACTAAGGTAAATGTGGGGTTGTTTCCAAATAATTACCTTAATTATATGGAACTCCCTTTAAATTGTGAAATGCATTAAATGATGATACCTTGCATAAATTTGTCATGGCATCATGTGATTGTGCATTGCACCTTGTTTTCATGTGATTTATTTGTTTTTCCATATTATTTGGGTAGCGATAGATTCCGGAGTGGAGGTTAACCCTACCAACCCCGACGAGCAGTACTACGCGCCCGGGCAGCAAGGCAAGAGATAACCTAACCTTCTTGGCATTCTAGCATCCTATGATTTTATCAAATTATTTTATCCACCATAATATTGCATGCGATTCAAATGTCTCTTTTGGTCAAAATATAGAGAATCCTATGAATGCATGTTTTTCCCCGAGCCATTCACATGTATCCCTACCTATGAACCCTAGAGATGATGAGTTGGCCTGAGACAATAATCTAGTGGTTGGGGTTATATGCTTAGCTATGCTTAGCCATGCTTAGTTAATTAATATTCATGTCCGTGGTTTATTTCCATAACTGTTGATGTCGATGGAATGATGTGGACTTGGTGGTTATGTGGGGTGCTTAATTAAAATGCTAAGTAGGCTTGGGTGAGTTGCCATCGGGGATGGTGTTTTGCCTCACTCTTGCCCCTAAGTGCGAGTTCCTGTCTTCGGAACCAAGGTCTGAGCGTGCTGCCATTGGTGGGGACATATGGAATCCCCTTTAACTAAATAACTTGTGCGGTCGTATCCAAGGGTCCTCTAGTTCGCTTTTCCATTTGCCGTGTGTGTGAGCAGAAAAAGAAGAGATGGGGATGGTGGTGTTTAGGACGTGGCGATGGGGCAGGGGCTGAAATAGGCTGGGTAAACTTGCCCTGTGGCCACTGATGAATCTTGGATAGTCTCACGCGAGGTAAAGGGTTAGCCGCGCCCACTCGCCGGCCTTCCCCGGAAGAGGGCCAATCAAGTGAGCTGGATGGTACCGGTGGGTAAATTAGTACACCCCTGCAGGGTTTAATCTTTTCGAAGAGCCGTGTCCGTTGTTATGGATGCCTCGGGAATGGATTTACGGGATCATAGAGAACTTTCCCCTTAATTAATTAATTTGGCAGCTAAAGGTTGCAACTCAACGTGTGTGAAAAAGGTTCATTTCCTCGAGGGTGATTCGAGGGAATGCCTATGGTGGAGATGAGTGGTGATTGTTACAAGTAGGTTTGACGAGAATCGAAGATGAGATGTTACTCTCTTATCCCCTTTTTATGAAAAATATTCTGAATAGACGATGCCTCGTGTCTTTTCAATCTTCTAAATGAAAATCTAGCTTTATGCAAAATAGCTACATCATACAGCTTTAGAGCCTCCGTTAGTCATTGGGTCTATATCGCCCTACTAAACTTGCGAGTACATCGTACTCAGTCCCTCTTTGCTGCCTTTATATTTGTATTTCAGAGGAGGACGATACCGAGCAGCTAGGTGGGTTCTACGTGGACATCGACTAGTAGTCCGGGGTTCCCAGGTGGCAGCTTGGGACCGTGGAGCAAGCTGGCTGGGTTTATTTTATCCGTCGGCCTCTTAGGCCCTATATTTGCATCTTGTTGTTAGACAACACTACTTCGCTTCCGCTTGTTGAATTGATGGTCTGTGACCTTTGATGTGTA
Organism: Puccinellia tenuiflora; assembly: GCA_012064385.1. NCBI lineage: Eukaryota > Viridiplantae > Streptophyta > Magnoliopsida > Poales > Poaceae > Puccinellia > Puccinellia tenuiflora. Next base: position 713,744 of record QRDG01000065.1, on the reverse strand, counting down.
ATATTTGTATCTTTCTCATATATGAGTTGCTATATGAGTTTTGTGTCGTAGAGTCTGTAATGCGCCAGTTTGTTCCACAAGTCTTGATCTCTCTACTATACGGGATAGCTATGTCTGTTGCACACAGCTTCACTGTATAGTTCTGGGGTCGTGGCGCTACAAATTGGTATCAGAGCAGGACTGTCTGTAGGAAACCCGTTCTACTGGTCGATGTCGAGTCTAGTGTTCGTGAAAAAACTATTTTGACCTAAAAAGGAGTTGTGAAAACCATCTTAGGATTCTTTTTACTCCTTATCCAACTTGCTCTACTCTGAGTTATCTTACCTCTATTTTGATTTAGCGGTTCTTCTGCTCGTCTGGCGATTCAAGAAATTAGGTTCACGGGGTTGGTTCCTACTTTAGTCTACTGGTTAGGTTGTTTCCATTTCTAGAAACCGAAGTAAACTCTGTTGTTCTCACCCAATGAAGAAGAAGGTGCAAGACATCCGAAGCCTTGAAAACGTTTCGCACCTAATCGGGTATTCCTCTCTTTGAGTTATGGCCCATGGTCTTGAACCGAAGGTCCCGGATTGTACTGGAATTCTGGTGTATTGATTCATGAGGGTTGTCAACCATGTGAGCACTATGCTATTTGTGAGTCCCAGTACATGAAGCTGATCTTTAACCCAAGATCTTTCCCGTTGAATCCTGATGTTAATTGTCAAACCCTACATCAGGTCGGCTAACATTGAAGTTAATCTTCAATTTGGTGGTTGTAGTCGTAATTGAATTGCGGCAACAAAGCTCTTCCCTGCCACTAGCCGTATCTAGACTCTCTGTCAAGAACCCGTCTGGATCATGAAAAGATTGCTCTTAGCGAGTTTTCCGTCAATGTTTGTGTTCCCTCCAATAACACTTGTTAGTAAAACCCTCTCAGCACTAGTTGTTGGAAGAGTGCTAACTTGTGCTTCTGCAACATCTTGGGATTCCCCTAAAGCATGTTCCTTACTCTTTATCTGTTGTTCGACCTATGTCTGTCAGTTGACAGTCACGTGTATCGTGCATTAGTGTGTTCCGATGCATGTTACCCTTGTGGTCCGTCAAGACATTCCACGCCGGGATGTCAGGAGAAACAAACTCCGGTACCTTGTCCATTTCTCGGCCAGGTCAAAGTATGGTAATCCGCAGAATAAGAGGCTTGTCTAGTTTTTGTTCTGTTCCACCTTGGAGTGTCACACTCTTTTATATCAAGAGGTCGTGCCTAGTCTCATGACGTACTTGATGAAGTGGTACTCTTACCCTTCCTTATCCATCTACCTCTGAGCTACTCGGGCTCGAGATTGTTAAGGATGCATATTGATGTGGAAATCGGACATTCTTAGCAATTGATATTGCTTTGACATCCAAGGACTTTGATGGCGTTCTTAGCACGATTGGTAATCTGATCATCCAGCCGAGTTTGACTGTGCTACCAAGTCCATTTTGTTCAGGTGCCCACCTTCGGTCAATAAGTTAGATTTGTGTCGAAACTCCAAGACCACATCTGTTTGGCTTGGAAAAGTAAATCTTCCTCCCGCAATCTAGCTCGTGTTTTGGAGCTTGACGCTGTAGTCAATTCTTGAGAACCTTGCCTCTCGTTAACTGTTGTAACTCCTCCCTCGGACATGTCAAGTCTGAAATATCCGCACGCCTAACCAAATCTGAATCTCAAGAAGAAATGATGGTTGGTGTTCCTTAAGAGTATGACTTAGGCCTTGTGTAAATCCGGCAAGTTTGAGGTGGTGGTTGCCTTACTTAACTGGAAGGTCTATTGTGATATCCTCTTGCCATTCGTAAAATCAAACCACTCTCCATGAGGATATTGTGCGACTTATTCTAGAGGTTTCCCTTATGGTCTCTTAGCAATCTTAAAGGTCCGACCTCCACTTGATGACCTATTGAAGGATTTTCCGAAGCCTTATAGTGGTATCTAGAACACCGAGGAGAACATTAACGTGGTGTTACTACACATGCCTCTCGGTCATTTCTCCTATCCTCTGCTCGACCTTTGTTTGGTCAAGTTGTTCCTAGTTTTCCTCAATGGCTTATGGTCTTGTGCAAAGTTCATATTTCCAACCCTTGGAGAAAACTGGTATATCACCTTGAACTATCTTCTGTTTCTCGTCGGCACGTCATGCTTGTTACCTTTTCTCTACAACAAGGAAGATCACGTGGGATCGAGAAGATCGTTGAAGTTAAGGGTTGTCATGTTTCCCTCCTCCCTCTTTCTACTCTAGGAATCTCGGGGCGAGATTCTTGTAAGGGGGATAGAATTGTAACAGCCCAGATTTTGGTACCCTAAAATATGGGCCAAATTTTCGCTTTTTGTTTTGCATTGCATCATGGCATCCATTTAAAATTTGCTAAGATAATAAAGCAACACTTGGAAATTTAAACACAAATGAAGCAAAACCCTTCCCACATTTTTCAAACCAAATACTTTAACCAAATTGGCAAAACAAATTGTTCCTGAGTCTCCAAATTGTCCAGGAAGCTCACGGATAAGTTTTATAAATAGTTGCCAAAGGAAATGTATTGTCAAACAAAGAAATAAATCTGAGACATCAAATTGGTTCAAATCAAATTCTATTTTGAAACCAAGTTAATCTTTCTAGAAATTCAAATAATATTATGTGGAGCTTCTTTAGTATATTATGAGCCTCCAAAATATTTTCATTATTTCTGAAAATGCTTAAGTACTCCCAATAAATATATTTTGGAAATTATCAAAAATATCTATAATTAAATTGCTCCACATGAAATCATGTTTTGGCTTAAATGATTAAATAAAGGTTGTGATGTGAGTATTGCTTGTGTTTTATTCATTGTTGTGGGTTTGCTCGCTAAATAAAAATAAGAAGACAATTAAGTGCCACATGAAATAATAGACCTATAATAAAAAGGTCACATGAAATAATAGGGATTATTTCATTCCCACCTTTTCTATTACCTCAAATGGGATCTCCTTTTTCTTGGTAGCAACCTTAAAAGAATTAAACACCAACACTTTTGCGTGTCACCCACAGCAAATTGCACACTTGCATCCCACCATTTCCTTTTAGCATTTAAAACCTAGTAGTGCCACTTAGTGGCACATAGTGCAAATGGTACCATCACCTGTCTATTCAAATGCCACACCATCCACTTGCCCTCTTGCTAAACCAACTTGTCCAGCACCTCACCCAGTACCCCCTACACGCCCTGGACACAACCCCACACCCCAATACCCGAAACCCTAACCCTAAGCATGCCACGCCATGGACATGCCACCCCCACACCCACTTGTCCCCAAACCACAGCAAGGGCAGGAACCAGCACGTCTAGGAGCTTGCCCGTGTCCCCCTGAGACTCCCCATGGCAGCCCCTTGCACCAGGACCCCCTCCCCTGCCCGCATTTGCCGGTGCTCTGCCGGCCGACCCACTGTCGAGCACCCTGCGTGCACGCACTGCACCGCAACCACCCCGGCCGGCACACACCCGCCCGAGGCGCGCCCGACCACCAGCACGCGCCCACGCCACCCCTCTACCCCCTTGGCACGCGCCCGTGCCTCCCTCGCGCCGCACGACGCCAACCAAGCACGCCCCGCACGCACCCGTGCCGCCCGCGTCTATGCCACGGCCACCCCGTGCTCCCCGCTGCCCGAGGCCGCTCCGCCTATTTAAGCGCCACCCCGGGCCTCTCCCTTGCACCACACCACCACCCCTACCACCCCCTTCCACCCAGGAGCAGCAGAGGAGGAGCTCGAGCTCCACTCCGAGCCGCACGGCCACCGCGTCGTGCCGCCGCCGTAGCCCGTCTCCGGCGACGCCACCGGCGTCCAGCTGCCGCCCAGGACCCCCTATCTCGCCCCCAAGCCACCCCGGAGCCCCTCACCGCCGACAGGTAGCTCCCCGGCCGCTCCCTCTCTCTCCCTGTTCTCTGCCCCGTCGGGAGGAAGATGATGGCCGTGGGCCGTCGATCGCGAGATCAACGGCCCTGGTTAGTTCCCGCTCGGTTTGAGTTTTCTGAAAACTGATGGGGTCGCAGCATAGAAAACAAAAATTTTCCTACGCAGCAAGCGGAATAAACCCCAAGGATCTAGACCTACTAGATGGAGGTAGCGAAGATGAGATCCAATCTCTTACCCTTGAAGATCAACAAACGCGTTTTGTCGGTGCAGGGGTTGGCTAGTCGATCCCCGCAACTAGACTCATCTAGTCGCGAGGAGATGTATTTCCTCGAAGTCCAATTCGACGAGATGCCACAAGGGGCAGCACCTCCGCGGTATCCACACGTACGGCTCGATGTAGATCTCCTCCTTCTTGATCCCGCAAGCAAGGTGGAGATGGCTAGATGGATCTCGGCACCACGACGGTTGTGGTGGCGTTGATGATGTAGTGCTCCGTCCGACAGGGCTTTGCCAAGCCATGTGAGAGGGAGAGGGAGAGGACAAGGCGCAGCAGCCCTTTAGGGCAAAGGGGTGGTGCGGCTAGAGGTGGAGTACTAGGCGGCGGCAGCCCTCCGGGGAGAGGTGGCGCGCGGCTAGGGCAAGGGAGGAGGAGGGGTGCGGCTAGGCAAGATGAGGGGCAGCCAAGGGTGTGCCGCACCCCCTCCCCTCTCCTCCTTTTATAGTGGGGCGGCTAGGGTTTGGAGGGGGGCTGGCCGGCCCCCACAACTTGGCCCCCAAGTCGAGTCCAACTGGACTTGGGCTTGGGCCCTTTCCAACTAGGGGTGGCTGGCCACCTAGTCCAACTAGGACTTGGCCTCCCCTTTCCCTGCCTTGGCCGGCTAGGCCCATATGGACCTCTAGGTGGTGCGCAGCCCAAGTGGTTGCTGCACCCCCTTTGGTCCATGTGGGCCCCCTACATTAGGTGGGTCCCACTTCTAGACTCCTCTAGAACTTTCTAGAACCTTCCGGTGCCCTATGCAAATATTCCGGAACTTTTCCGGTACCTCCGGAAACACTTTCCTTATATGAATCTTATTCTCCGGACCACTCCGGAACTCCTCGAGACGTCCGGGATCCTATCCGAGACTCCGAATCACCATTCGTTCATTCCATCAAAATATCTCATCGCTAACCCTAGCTACATCGGAGCGTTAAGTGTGTGACCCTACGGGTTCGAGAACATGCAGACATGATCATATCAATAATCAACAGCGGGACCGGGATGCCCATATTGACTCCTACATATTCAACGAAGTTCTTTATCGATTGAACCACGATGCCGGAGATTCTTAATCTCATATACGATTCCCTTTGTCTCACCGATATTTAATTTGCCCGAGATTTGATCGTCGATATCTCCATATCTAGTTCTATCTCGTTACCTGGCAAATTCTCTTTACTCGTCCATAATATAGGATCTCCGTGATTAACACTTAATCACATGGTTGCAACCTTTCTGATGCTATATTACCGAGAGGGCCCAGAGATATCTTTTCCGTCACAAGGAAGGACAAATCCCAGTCTTGATTCATGTCACCCAACAAATACCATCGAAGATACCTGAAAGCCACCTTTATAATCACCCAGTTACGAAGTGACGTTTGATGTCCACAAAGCATTCCTCCGGTAAACGGGAGTGACATAACCTCATGGTCTAAGGAAACTATACTTGGCATACTAAAAGTGTTGGCAATAAAACTGTTGTGACACGATCAATTGCAACTCTTTATTATCGGGTCTTGTCCATCACATCATTACTCCTAATGATATGACTCCGTTATCAAGTGACTGTAACAAGTCCATGGTTAGGAAACTCTAACCATCTCTTGACTAACGAACTAGTCCAGTAGAGGCTTACTAGGGACACCTGGTGTTTATATTCCACACATGTATTATGTTTCCATTTAATACAATTATAGCATGGAGAATAAACTATTATCATAAACATGAATATGCTAATAAACCATTTTATTATTGCCTCTAGGGCATATTCCCAACAAAAACTGCTAAGTGCTGAGAAACCAGTCTGGATTACCTACCTTTGCAAACAAATCATGAAAAATGTACTGTACCAAATTCTATAATCTTTGCATGGTTGGAAAGATCTAGTCTCATAGATTCTGATGCAAGTGTTAGTTTTCCAAAATAGCTAGTTTAGCATCCTCGAATAAGTAGGCAAAGTAGCTATGTTCTGTCTGTTTTCAGAAATGTCTGAAAACAGATATTTACTTCTGTTTTGAACTGCTAATATTATTTTCACCTAGATTAATTAGGAGTTTGTCTTGGCATAACATATTAGTATGGATAGTGTACTGCCATTAACAAGTGTTGTGAACCCAGAAATAAATTCTATATAAAAGATACCAGCTCAGGAAGATGGCTAAGTAATAACTCCTCCACATGAAATAACAGAAGGTAGCCACGTTCCCATGCAAATCCCCATTTAACCACAGGCCTAAAAATAGCAAACTAAAATGATTTAGCTAGTATAACATGCCATCTTCACATAGATGCAAGCCATGTTTATTTTTGGACATGTCTCCAATTAGAAATAAAAATGACAAATGTGTTAGTTTTAACTGAAAATCAGAAAGGTTATTTTTATGCCATCTTTGGGAGATGTTTCCTAAAACTTGGTTTAACCAAAAATACCAAACTAAAATGGTATCAAAAGTACATCAACTAACCTACCCAATGCCACTGGTTTGATTCCATTTGGTGCTGTGGTTAAGTCATTAGAAAATTATCAAATCAGTAAGTTGATAAACTTAAAAGGGGAATTTCTCTGCCCGAAAATTTATCAAGACTTTGAAATTTAATATCTTGAGATCTAGGAATCCAAATTAAGTAAATTAATATGTTCTGGGAAGCTTATGAAATTCCCTAACTCACTAAATTGGTTTCACCCCATTTAGATTAATAAATAAATAAATATGTTCAAAATGCCACAGAAGGTATAAAACCTAAACTTGTTTGTTTCTGATACCCTATTAACCCAAATGAGGTCAAACCAATTTTTGTCAGCTCACATTTAAACAATAATAGTTAACCCTAAGAGGATTTAAATTTTGAATAAAATTAACTTGAGTTGTAGCAAAAACTAGAATATTGACTTTCTGGGTTAAAACATTTATACAGGAAGCTTAATAACTCCCAACTGGGTTGTCTTCTACACATCAATAGCTTTCTATAGAATTTTAGTTCTAGAAATGGCAGAATATAAATGAAACTTAGAAAATTCATAACTTGATAAATATTGATCCAAAAGTTGCAAATGACATACCAAAGTAATCAACACTTCAAATGCTATCAAACCCTATCCATTCATGCCATGCTCATGCATATTTAATCCACTTCTTTAATAATGAGGTAATTTACAAACAATGTGACCACTAAGGTAAATGTGGGGTTGTTTCCAAACAATTACCTTAATTATATGGAACTCCCTTTAAATTGTGAAATGCATTAAATGATGATACCTTGCATAAATTTGTCATGGCATCATGTGATTGTGCATTGCACCTTGTTTTCGTGTGATTTATTTGTTTTTCCATATTATTTGGGTATCGATAGATTCCGGAGTGGAGGTTAACCCTACCAACCCCGACGAGCAGTACTACGCGCCCGGGCAGCAAGGCAAGAGATAACCTAACCTTCTTGGCATTCTAGCATCCTATGATTTTATCAAATTATTTTATCCACCATAATATTGCATGCGATTCAAATGTCTCTTTTGGTCAAAATATAGAGAATCCTATGAATGCATGTTTTTCCCCGAGCCATTCACATGTATCCCTACCTATGAACCCTAGAGATGATGAGTTGGCCTGAGACAATAATCTAGTGGTTGGGGTTATATGCTTAGCTATGCTTAGCCATGCTTAGTTAATTAATATTCATGTATGTGGTTTATTTCCATAACTGTTGATGTTGATGGAATGATGCGGACTTGGTGGTTATGTGGGGTGCTTAATTAAAATGCCAAGTAGGCTTAGGTGAGTTGCCATCGGGAATGGTGTTTTGCCTCACTCTTGCCCCTAAGTGCGAGTTCCTGTCTTCGGAACCAAGGTCTGAGCGTGCTGCCATTGGTGGGGACATATGGAATCCCCTTTAACTAAATAACTTGTGCGGGCGTATCCAAGGGTCCTCTAGTTCGCTTTTCCATTTGCCGTGTGTGTGAGCGGAAAAAGAAGAGATGGGGATGGTGGTGTTTAGGACGTGGCGATGGGGCAGGGGCTGAAATAGGCTGGGTAAACTTGCCCTGTGGCCATAGATGACTCTTGGATAGTCTCACGCGAGGTAAAGGTTTAGCCGCGCCCACTCGCCGGCCTTCCCCGGAAGAGGGCCAATCAGGTGAGCCGGACGGTACCGGTGGGTAAATTAGTACACCCCTGCAGGGTTTAATCTTTTCGAAGAGCCGTGTCCGCGGTTATGGACGCCTTGGGAATGGATTTACGGGATCATAGAGAACTTTCCCCTTAATTAATTAATTTGGCAGCTAAAGGTTGCAACTCAACGTGTGTGAAAAAGGTTCATTTCCTCGAGGGTGATTCGAGGGAATGCCTTTGGTGGAGATGAGTGGTGATGGTTACAAGTAGGTTCGACGAGAATCGAAGATGAGATGTTACACTCTTATCCCCTTTTTATGAAAAATATTCTGAATAGACGATGCCTCGTGTCTTTTCAATCTTCTAAATGAAAATCTAGCTTTATGCAAAATAGCTACATCATACAGCTTTAGAGCCTCTGTCAGTCATTGGGTCTATATCGCCCTACTAAACTTGCGAGTACATCGTACTCAGTCCCTCTTTGTTGTCTTTATATTTGTATTTCAGAGGAGGACGATACCGAGCAGCTAGGTGGGTTCTACGTGGACATCGACTAGTAGTCCGGGGTTCCCAGGTGGCAGCTTGGGACCGTGGAGCAAGCTGGCTGGGTTTATTTTATCCGTAGGCCTCTTAGGCCCTATATTTGCATCTTGTTGTTAGACAACACTACTTCGCTTCCGCTTGTTGAATTGATGGTCTGTGACCTTTGATGTGTAATATTTGTATCTTTCTCATATATGAGTTGCTATATGAGTTTTGTGTCGTAGAGTCTGTAATGCACCAGTTTGTTCCACAAGTCTTGATCTCTCTACTATACGGGATAGCTATGTCTGTTGCACACAGCTTCACTGTATAGTTCTGGGGTTGGGGCGCTACAAATTGGTATCAGAGCAGGACTGCCTGTAGGAAACCCGTTCTACTGGTCGATGTCGAGTCTAGTGTTCGTGAAAAAACTATTTTGACCTAAAAAGGAGTTGTGAAAACCATCTTAGGATTCTTTTTACTCCTTATCCAACTTGCTCTACTCTGAGTTATCTTACCTCTATTTTGATTTAGCGGTTCTTCTGCTCGTCTGGCGATTCAAGAAATTAGGTTCACGGGGTTGGTTCCTACCTTTAGTCTACTGGTTAGGTTGTTTCCGTTTCTAGAAACCGAAGTAAACTCCGTTGTTCTCACCCAATGAAGAAGAAGGTGCAAGACATCCGAAGCCTTGAAAACGTTTCGCACCTAATCGGGTATTCCTCTCTTTGAGTTATGGCCCATGGTCTTGAACCGAAGGTCCCGGATTGTACTGGAATCTGGTGTATTGATTCATGAGGGTTGTCACCCATGTGAGCACTATGCTATTTGTGAGTCCCAGTACATGAAGCTGATCTTTAACCCAAGATCTTTCCCGTTGAATCCTGATGTTAATTGTCAAACCCTACATCAGGTCGGCTAACATTGAAGTTAATCTTCAATTTGGTGGTTGTAGTCGTAATTGAATTGCGGCAACAAAGCTCTTCCCTGCCACTAGCCGTATCTAGACTCTCTGTCAGGAACCCATCTGGATCACCACAAGATTGCTCTCAGCGAGTTTTCCGTCAATGTTTGTGTTCCCTCCAATAACACTTGTTAGTAAAACCCTCTCAGCACTAGTTGTTGGTAGAGTGCTAACTTGTGCTTCTACAACATCTTGGGATTCCCCTAAAGCATGTTCCTTACTCTTTATCTGTTGTTCGACCTATGTCTGTCAGTTGACAGTCACGTGTATCGTGCATTAGTGTGTTCCGATGCATGTTACCCTTGTGGTCCTTCAAGACATTCCACACCGGGATGTCAGGAGAAACAAACTCCGGTACCTTGTCCATTTCTCGGACCAGGTCAAAGTATTGTAATCCGCAGAATAAGAGGCTTGTCTAGATTTTGTTCTGTTCCACCTTGGAGTGTCACACTCTTTTATATCAAGAGGTCGTGCCTAGTCTCATGACGTACTTGATGAAGTGGTACTCTTACCCTTCCTTATCCATCTACCTCCGAGCTACTCGGGCTCGAGATTGTTAAGGATGCATATTGATGTGGAAATCGGACATTCTTAGCAATTGATATTGCTTTGACATCCAAGGACCTTGATGGCGTTCTTAGCACGATTGGTAATCTGATCATCCAGCCGAGTTTGACTGTGCTACCAAGTCCATTTTGTTCAAGTGCCCACCTTCGGTCAATAAGTTAGATTCGTGTCGAGACTCCAAGACCACATCTGTTTCGCTTGGAAAAGTAAATCTTCCTCTCGTAATCTAGCTCATGTTCTGGAGCTTGACGCTGTGGTAAATTCTTGAGAACCTTACCTCTCGTTAACTGTTGTAACTCCTCCCTCGGACATGTCAAGTCTGAAATATCCGCACGCCTAACCAAATCTGAATCTCAAGCAGAAATGATGGTTGGTGTTCCTTAAGAGTATGACTTAGGCCTTGTGTAAATCCGGCAAGTTTGAGGTGGTGGTTGCCTTACTTAACTGGAAGGTCTATTGTGATATCCTCTTGCCTTTCGTAAAATCAAACCACTCTCCATGAGGATATTGTGCGACTTATTCTAGAGGTTGCCCTTATGGTCTCTTAGCAATCTTAAAGGTCCGACCTCCACTTGATGACCTATTGAAGGCTTTTCCGAAGCCTGATAGTGGTATCTAGAACACCGAGGAGAACATTAACGTGGTGTTACTACACATGCCTCTCGGTCATTTCTCCTATCCTCTGCTCGACCTTTGTTTGGTCAAGTTGTTCCTAGTTTTCCTCAATGGCTTATGGTCTTGTGCAAAGTTCATATTTCCAACCCTTGGAGAAAACTGGTATATCACCTTGAACTATCTTCTGTTTCTCGTCGGCACGTCATGCTTGTCACCTTTTCTCTACAACAAGGAAGATCACGTGGGATCGAGAAGATCGTTGAAGTTAAGGGTTGTCATGTTTCCCTCCTCCCTCTTTCTACTCTAGGAATCTCAGGGCGAGATTCTTGTAAGGGGGATAGAATTGTAACAGCCCAGATTTTGGTACCCTAAAATATGGGCCAAATTTTCGCTTTTTGTATTGCATTGCATCATGGCATCCATTTAAAATTTGCTAAGATAATAAAGCAACACTTCGAAATTTAAACACAAATGAAGCAAAACCCTTCCCACATTTTTCAAACCAAATACTTTAACCAAATTGGCAAAACAAATTGTTCCCGAGTCTCCAAATTGTCCAGGAAGCTCACGGATAGGTTTTATAAATAGTTGCCAAAGGAAATGTATTGTCAAACAAAGAAATAAATCTGAGACATCAAATTGGTTCAAATCAAATTCTATTTTGAAACCAAGTTAATCTTTCTAGAAATTCAAATAATATTATGTGGAGCTTCTTTAGTATATTATGAGCCTCCAAAATATTTTCATTATTTCTGAAAATGCTTAAGTACTCCCAATAAATATATTTTGGAAATTATCAAAAATATCTATAATTAAATTGCTCCACATGAAATCATGTTTTGGCTTAAATGATTAAATAAAGGTTGTGATGTGAGTATTGCTTGTGTTTTATTCATTGTTGTGGGTTTGCTCGCTAAATAAAAATAAGAAGACAATTAAGTGCCACATGAAATAATAAGACCTATAATAAAAAGGTCACATGAAATAATAGGGATTATTTCATTCCCACCTTTTCTATTACCTCAAATGGGATCTCCTTTTTCTTGGTAGCAACCTTAAAAGAATTAAACACCAACACTTTTGCGTGTCACCCACAGCAAATTGCACACTTGCATCCCACCATTTTCTTTTAGCATTTAAAACCTAGTAGTGCCACTTAGTGGCACATAGTGCAAATGGTACCATCACCTGTCTATTCAAATGCCACACCATCCACTTGCCCTCTTGCTAAACCAACTTGTCCAGCACCTCACCTAGTACCCCCTACACGCCCTGGACACAACCCCACACCCCAATACCCGAAACCCTAACCCTAAGCATGCCACGCCATGGACATGCCACCCCCACACCCACTTGTCCCCAAACCACAGCAAGGGCAGGAACCAGCACGTCTAGGAGCTTGCCCGTGTCCCCCTGAGACTCCCCATGGCAGCCCCTTGCACCAGGACCCCCTCCCCTGCCCGCATTTGCCGGTGCTCTGCCGACCGACCCATTGTCGAGCACCCTGCGTGCACGCACTGCACCGCAACCACCCCGGCCGGCACACACCCGCCCGAGGCGTGCCCGACCACCAGCACGCGCCCACGCCACCCCTCTACCCCCTTGGCACGCGCCCGTGCCTCCCTCGCGCCGCACGACGCCAACCAAGCACGCCCCGCACGCACCCGTGCCGCCCGCGTCTATGCCACGGCCACCCCATGCTCCCCGCTGCCCGAGGCCGCTCCGCCTATTTAAGCGCCACCCCGGGCCTCTCCCTTGCACCACACCACCACCCCTACCACCCCCTTCCACCCAGGAGCAGCAGAGGAGGAGCTCGAGCTCCACTCCGAGCCGCACGGCCACCGCGTCGTGCCGCCGCCGTAGCCCGTCTCCGGCGACTCCACCGGCGTCCAGCTGCCGCCCAGGACCCCCTATCTCGCCCCCCAAGCCGCCCCGGAGCCCCTCACCGCCGGCAGGTAGCTCCCCGGCCGCTCCCTCTCTCTCCCTGTTCTCTGCCCCGTCGGGAGGAAGATGATGGCCGTGGGCCGTCGATCGCGAGATCAACGGCCCTGGTTAGTTCCCGCTCGGTTTGAGTTTTCTGAAAACTGCTAAGTGCTGAGAAACCAGTCTGGATTAGCTACCTTTGCAAACAAATCATGAAAAATGTAATGTACCAAATTCTATAATCTTTGCATGGTTGGAAAGATCTAGTCTCATAGATTCTGATGCAAGTGTTAGTTTTCCAAAATAGCTAGTTTAGCATCCTCGAATAAGTAGGCAAAGTAGCTATGTTCTGTCTGTTTTCAGAAACGTCTGAAAACAGATATTTACTTCTGTTCTGAACTGCTAATATTATTTTCACCTAGATTAATTAGGAGTTTGTCTTGGCATAACATATTAGTATGGATAGTGTACTGCCATTAACAAGTGTTGTGAACCCAAAAATAAATTCTATATAAAAGATACCAGCTCAGGAAGATGGCTACGTAATAACTCCTCCACATGAAATAACAGAAGGTAGCCACGTTCCCATGCAAATCCCCATTTAACCACAGGCCTAAAAATAGCAAACTAAAATGATTTAGCTAGTATAACATGCCATCTTCACATAGATGCAAGCCATGTTTATTTTTGGACAAGTCTCCAATTAGAAATAAAAATGACAAATGTGTTAGTTTTAACTGAAAATCAGAAAGGTTATTTTTATGCCATCTTTGGGAGATGTTTCCTAAAACTTGGTTTAACCAAAAATACCAAACTAAAATGGTATCAAAAATAACATCAACTAACCTACCCAATGCCACTGGTTTGATTCCATTTGGTGCTGTGGTTAAGTCATTAGAAAATTATCAAATCAGTAAGTTGATAAACTTAAAAGGGGAATTTCTCTGCCCGAAAATTTATCAAGACTTTGAAATTTAATATCTTGAGATCTAGGAATCCAAATTAAGTAAATTAATATGTTCTGGGAAGCCTATGAAATTCCCTAACTCACTAAATTGGTTTCACCCCATTTAGATTAATAAATAAATAAATATATTCAAAATGCCACAGAAGGTATAAAACCTAAACTTGTTTGTTTCTGATACCCTATTAACCCAAATGAGGTCAAACCAATTTTGTCAGCTCACATTTAAACAGTAATAGTTAACCCTAAGAGGAACTAAATTTTGAATAAAATTAACTTGAGTTGTAGCAAAAACTAGAATATTGACTTTCTGGGTTAAAACATTTATACAGGAAGCTTAATAACTCAAATTGAATTAAATCCAACTGGGTTGTCTTCTACACATCAATAGCTTTCTATAGAATTTTAGTTCTAGAAATGGCAGAATATAAATGAAACTTAGAAAATTCATAACTTGATAAATATTGATCCAAAAGTTGCAAATGACATACCAAAGTAATCAACACTTCAAATGCTATCAAACCCTATCCATTCATGCCATGCTCATGCATATTTAATCCACTTCTTTAATAATGTGGTAATTTACAAACAATGTGACCACTAAGGTAAATGTGGGGTTGTTTCCAAACAATTACCTTAATTATATGGAACTCCCTTTAAATTGTGAAATGCATTAAATGATGATACCTTGCATAAATTTGTCATGGCATCATGTGATTGTGCATTGCACCTTGTTTTCGTGTGATTTATTTGTTTTTCCATATTATTTGGGTATCGATAGATTCCGGAGTGGAGGTAAACCCTACCAACCCCGATGAATCTTGGATAGTCTCACGCGAGGTAAAGGTTTAGCCGCGCCCACTCGCCGGCCTTCCCCGGAAGAGGGCCAATCAGGTGAGCCGGACGGTACCGGTGGGTAAATTAGTACACCCCTGCAGGGTTTAATCTTTTCGAAGAGCCGTGTCCGCGGTTATGGATGCCTTGGGAATGGATTTATGGGATCATAGAGAACTTTCCCCTTAATTAATTAATTTGGCAGCTAAAGGTTGCAACTCAACGTGTGTGAAAAAGGTTCATTTCCTCGAGGGTGATTCGAGGGAATGCCTTTGGTGGAGATGAGTGGTGATGGTTACAAGTAGGTTCGATGAGAATCGAAGATGAGATGTTACTCTCTTATCCCCTTTTTATGAAAAATATTCTGAATAGACGATGCCTCGTGTCTTTTCAATCTTCTAAATGAAAATCTAGCTTTATGCAAAATAGCTACATCATACAGCTTTAGAGCCTCCGTCAGTCATTGGGTCTATATCGCCCTACTAAACTTGCGAGTACATCGTACTCAGTCCCTCTTTGCTGCCTTTATATTTGTATTTCAGAGGAGGACGATACCGAGCAGCTAGGTGGGTTCTACGTGGACATCGACTAGTAGTCCGGGGTTCCCAGGTGGCAGCTTGGGACCGTGGAGCAAGCTGGCTGGGTTTATTTTATCCGTAGGACTCTTAGGCCCTATATTTGCATCTTGTTCTTAGACAACACTACTTCGCTTCCGCTTATTGAATTGATGGTCTGTGACCTTTGATGTGTAATATTTATATCTTTCTCATATATGAGTTGCTATATGAGTTTTGTGTCGTAGAGTCTGTAATGCGCTAGTTTGTTCCACAAGTCTTGATCTCTCTACTATACGGGATAGCTATGTCTGTTGCACACAGCTTCACTGTATAGTTCTGGGGTCGGGGCGCTACAGCTATATATAGGGTCGTGTGGCTCACAAAGTGGTTTGTGCTAGTGCTGATCCAACAGCTCACAAGCCCGAAAAAGAAACACCCCTGATCCAACGGCTCAGAAGCCCGCAAAAGAAACACACGATCCGTGTGCACACGATCCAACAGCTCACAAGCGCTCAAAAGAAACACACCTCTGATCCAACGACTCACAAGCGCTCGAAGGAAACACATGATCCGTGTGCTTCTTCCCGCGGTTTCCACCGCTTCCCGCCTTCGTCTTCCCACCATTTCTCATTATATATATGTAGGCTTGGCAGCCATTGCCATATCACATCTAAACACATATCTGCAACCTCATCACTCTCCCATGGCTTCTACCGTACCCACTCTAACCTACCCTGAGGCGGAGGCGCTTTGCACCTCGAACTACCCCTGCCCGCCTGGCTACCACGTCCTCGCCGGCTGGTGGCTGAGCGCCGGAGGCGTGCCGGTCCCTCCTGTCCCACAAGGTGTGGCGCGCCGGGCGGCCATTACGAACCACTACTACCTCGAGCTCACGCCGGAGCAGCGGATGGATCCCCGCTGGCATCCCGACTACCGCCCGACTTGGGATGCCTTCTTCATCAATCGGCGTGAGAGGGCGCTTGCTAGGTACGAGGAGGACGGCCCGCCTGCTTCGAACTTCAACGAGGCCGTCCGTCGGCTGTGGTGGGATGGCCGGACTCTCCAGAGCGTCATGGACTACATAACGTCCGGCGATAACCCCCGCCTGCACTACCCTCACATCCAGTCCAGACGTGCTCACCTGTCGAGGTTGGAGCCACGAGCGCCGTCCGATGACAGCGACGATGACGACGACTACGAGGACGAGTATTATAGGCCTAGGTAGGAGTATGACAAAGATTGTTAGGACAAATGATCCACTTTGTCATTCCGTACTGTTGTCATTGGTTAGGACAAATGATTTGTATTCGGTTGATTAACTAGTTATTATCAAACAATCCACTTTGTCATTGGCTCCAAGATTCAAAAATATGCAAAACTTCCCTATAGAATATGCAATTTTTTTAATAGTTTGTAGAGTTAGAATGATTATTTTATAAAATTGAAAATGGATCTGGATTACATATTCAAATTCAAACACTTTGCATGTTGAAAGTTTAGTGAGATTCAAAAATATGCAAAAAATATTAGTTAATCCATTTTTTTAATTGAAAATGGGAAAATTATTAATAGTTTGTAGAGTTAGAATAAATATTTTATAAAGAATAAAATGGATTTGGCTTATTCAAAATATGCAAAAAATGAATAATTTTAGTGTTCATAATGTTTTATAACCTCCCACATTTGAAAAAAAGCTACCAGATGAAAAAATAGGGCCCAAGTATTCGCGCGCAAATTTCGGGCCCATTAGTCGCGGCCCGTACCACCAGCCGCGACTAAAGGGTGTGGTGCGCGTGGGATCTGAAACCGCCCCAGTCGGGGAGATGAACCCCGGATACCCTAAAGACGCTCATTTCTCCAAACTCCTCAAGCCGGCCAGGTCACGCCGGCAGCATTTGCCCGGCTACACCTATCCGGATGCATCCGTCCGGCTGGACTGAAGCCGGATCAGCCAACCGACAGTTCCGTACCAGTGGGCCTGCCTCGCGTAACCGTCGCCTATGAACAGTACTTCCTGTCGTGCGTTTCCTGTACAACATCATGACAATTAGCTCCAGCCGGACCAGAGTGTAGCTGATGTCATAGGGATAATCATGTAATTTCCTTGTAACCCAAAACCCTAACCCGTTGCCTATATATGGCGGGCTAGAGGCCCCTGCGGGAGGGGACAGATAGAGAGAGACACAGAGAGAAAGGATCGTCGTCAACCTCCAGCCGGCTGCCACCTGAAACAGCTACAGGAGCACATTGTAGCCCGAATTCTGTGATCTAGCAATAAGAAACCAGAAGTGCAGGACGTAGGGGTGTTACCTCCACAAGAGGGCCCCGAACCTGGGTACATCGCGTGTGTTTGCGTGCTTGTTAATCAATCCCGAGCGAACACCATCGTTGCCTTGCCCCACAATCTTCCCCATCTCTGATGGGTATGCCGTGCTATCCACCACGACATTTGGCTCCCACTGTGGGGCCAGCGACGAGCGGAGTCATGTTCTGCGCGGGATCCCATTCCGTTGATGACGGGTGCGTCGTCTCCGGCCTCGTGCTCTCCATCGGCTGCATCATCGACAACACCAAGAGCTTCGCTGACGTGGGCTTCACCGGCGGAGGCGTCGTCATCACCTTCGGCAGTTTCCCCGTCTACGTCGCCGTCGCTGCGAAGGAGTACACGAAGGAGGTTCTCACGTGTTTGGCTCCATCGGCCTTCGACGCCGACACGCGCGGCTGCGAAACCTCCTTCGATCACCACGACTCCGGCAGCACGGACTGCAACGACACCAAGCTCTGCGTCTACGCCGAGGTGCACATGGTTGAGCATGCAGCTGTAGGAGGCGCCGTCGGCAAAACAGTCCACGAGGCTGGCAAGCCTTCGCGTTTCCAGCGCAATCTCGAGGCAGAGTTCGAGCTGCTGAGCACTCCCATCGCGCCGAGTGCGGACCCATCCAAGGCGGCGGCCGAGCTCGAGAAGATGCGCCAGCGGATGTACGACAAGGCACTCCGCCTCGCCTCGATGCAACGCCGACTCAACGCCACAATGCGCGAGTACAATACCGTCCACGGCTTCGAGCCGGCAAGAGGAAACACGGACAAGCTGAGCGAGATCAGGCACAAAGGAGGGAACCTCGGCGGAGCCTTGAACCGTGCCGGACAGCTGCACGAGAACTCCGACATCCTCCAACCGGAATATAGCTGCCCGGCTCAAAACATGAAGGCCGCAGAGGCGGCAGCTGCTGAACTTCCTCATCTTCAAGGCGAAGAGCTATGTCAACAAATGCGCCGGGTTCAAGAACTCATCGCCACGGCCAACCAGCAGCAACGCAAAACCGAGCCGGCCGGAAGCAAGGACTTGGCGCTCTACGCTCCTCCGCCTGGCTACGACGCAGCCTGCAAGTCCAAGCAAGGCTGCGAGGCGTCATCGACAAGCCGCGGCACGCAAAAGGACAAACAACCACAAGCTCATCGCGAGAGGAGCGCGAGCTCACACCCTCGGGACCACGGCCGTGATCCGGTTGGCCGACGCGATGACGGCCACTACAATGTGAAAGTGCATGGTTGCCCCCATGCATGATTTTGGTAATTAATGACAATCTCTATGGACTAATATTTGCATTGAGCTATATTTGTAGGTTCTCCATTTGTTTGCTTGTTCTCCATTTGTTGGAGTCAAGGTTAAGGGAAGAAGAAAAATGTCTGTTGATCAAGGCTTTGTGCGTGTTGATCATCACTAAAGGCCAAGTGAAGATATGCCGAAGAGAGTGTCTCCCATCTTGGTGTATGGGGGAGCATCAAGTGAATCTTCACCGAAGCGCGATCGAGGAAGGTGGTGCGTCTTGAGGAGATGAAGATCGTCTTCATCGACCTCAAGTGGTTTAAGCGCAAGGCAAAGGTATGTTCTTGATAGGTTTTCTTTTTTACCGGTCTCACCGGATTATAGGATAGGTAACCGTACTATCAAGAGGGGCTCTCGACCGAATATCGTGATCGTATCATCGTAGAGAGCACAAACCTTTGCATCCATGCAATCATCTTTATTGGTTCTTATTTGTCTCGAATCGTGGTGTGGTATTGGTGCTTGTCGTGCTCGTCATGACAAAGCTAAGTTCACCGAAAACGGTTTTCATATGCGTCTTCTATTGCGCTTTCGGTATTGGAGATTTTGCCGGTTCATCCGTGCGGGAGATTTATCTCTTCCACTTCTTTGCAAAATCTCCATTGCGTGTTTGCCATTTTCAAAGGTAGCATTTGGCGTCATCTTTCCAACAAAATTGGTTTTATTTCATTCGGGCGTCAATTGCAAAAGTTCCGGCATTTTCGGTTTGCGAAAAAGAGTTTTTAACTTTCCCCATTTGTTTTTATTATATTTTCTTGGACTATGATGTTTCTCTGCATAATCTTGTTGTGCTCGGTGTGACGATTCCAACGAGTCCAAGATTATCGAAAACGGAGTTCGTGGGTGAAAGTTATTGCATTTCCGATTTGCAAATGGGAGCTTTTACCTTTCCCCATTTATTTTTATATTATATTCTTGGACTATGATGTTTCTCTGCATATTCTTGTTGTGCTCGTTGTGACGATTCCAACGAGTCCAAGTTTATCGAAAACGGAGTTCGTATGCGAGAGATATTGATTTTCTATTTCGGAAAGTTTATTTGACAGATTTTAGAAAAAACAGAGAAAAGAAAAAAAAAGGCCTGTCAGGCCGGCCGGGCCGGCTCCAGGCCGGGGCCAGGCCGGGAGCCTCGGGTGGCCAGCCGGCCTTCTCCTCCCGCCAGGCTGGGCCGCGGCCGGGCCCAGGCCGGCGCTCTCTGGTGGCCTCCCGGCCTTCCCCCGCGCGGGCCGGCCCAAGGCCGGGGCAGGCCGGCCTCCCTGGGTCGCGTAGTTTCTTTTTTTTTTCTGGATCGTTTCGCTGCTGGGCTGCTCCGGCCGGCCTGGCCGGCTCCCGGCCGGCCCCAGGCCGGGCTGCCTGGCAGCGTTTTTTCCAACCTTTGTCCCACGTTTTCTCCTCCAACGGCTCCTTTTTGGAGCCACCTATAAAAGGGTTTTCTTCCCCATTTTTCTTATAGATCTCATCCCTTGCTCTCTCTCCTCCATTGCCAACATTTTGAGAGCTCGATTTTCTCTAATCCCTCCGATGATTCTTGCCCAAATTTAGGGAAACAAGAGAGGAGATCTAGATCCATCTCTCCACCAATCAAAATCTCCTCTAAGTGAGGGGAACTCGTGGGATCTAGATTTTGGAGTTCTTGGTGTTTCTCCTCCATTCTTCCTCCTAAATCCCTCCGTAGCATTAGTTGCTTCGGTTGGATTTTGGGGAGAAGAATTTGACCACTTGGTGTGATCTTCCCCTTTTGCATTTGTTGCATCGGGTTGTGCTCCCCACGGTGATTCGTGGGATTGAAGGTTGGAAGCTTGTTACTCTTGGGTGCATTGTGTTCCCAAGAGCTTTGTGCCTCTTGGGTGCATTGTGTACCCTAGACGGTTTGGAGGTGCCGCGAAGACTTCGGCTTGTGGAGCTTCGGCACGTTGGGAGCCCCCAATTGAGTTGTGGGTGTGTGCCCCAAAGGTTGTAAGGGCTCCGGAATCCGCCCCGAAGGATTCCGATAGTGTAAGGTGAACCAAACCTTTGGGTGCGGTTCATCGGAGAATAGGGTGAGTCCTTTGTGGCATCTTGAGTAGGCCTTTTGTGGCGAGCTCACACCCCTCCAACGAGACGTACTCCCTTAACAAGGAGGAACTCGGGAATAAATCTTCGTCTCCGCGTGTCTCGGTTATTTCTATACCCGAGCTTTTACTTATGCAAATTTACATTGTGATAGCCATCGTGCTTGAAGTCTATATCTTGCTATCACCTTGTTACTTGCCTTGTTTAGCATAGGTTGTTGGTGCACTTAGGTAAACCTAGAATTTTAGGTTGTTGGCTTGTTAATTTAAACACCTAGTTTTATTCCGCAATTATCAAGCCCCTAAATAGAAAAAGTCTTAATCGCCTATTCACCCCCCCCCTCTAGGCGACATCTCGGGCATAGTTGTTCTTTCAATTGGTATCAGAGCCTCGTCTCTCTTGTTTGGCTTTACCGCCTAGAGAGTAAAGATGTCGTTTAGAGAATTAGTGCACGATCCCACTTTTATATTCAATGGCACAAATTATGATATATGGAAAATTCGCATGCTTAATCTTTTTAGGGATATAGACCCAATTTTAAAGAGTGTTGTAGATATGGGTTTTTCTCCTCCAAAGGATTCCCAAAATTTATCCTTAGAGGATGAGAAAAACTCTTATCTCGATACTCTAGCATCTAATGGTCTTACATGTGTTTTGAGCGATGTAGTGCTTGAGTCAATCATGCCTTTCCGGAACGCTCATGAGCTTTGGACCAAGCTTCAAGATAAATATGGAGTGTCCAACTCTATTGAGGATGATTGCTCTCCCTCCACCTCCGGCCGTGACGAGTTCTCGTCTTCGTCTACTTCACCAAAATGTGGTAAGCCACAATCCAATGAAATGGTGAGTAGTGATGGGTTATGCAATATGGATAGTGAGCTCATTGTTGATGGTCATTCTTCTCTATCTTGTTGCATTGCTTCATCTTTGGACCTAAACACACATAGCACTATAAATGATTTACATGCTAGTGTTGATAGTCCTTGCATATCATCTAAAACTTGCTTGGATGAATCTCTTTATGATATGCTTGCTTTATCTTGTTCCAATGATGAAAATGCTTGTGTTCCCTCTAACTCTTGCATGAATATAAATGTAGAGGAAACTCAATTAATTGTGGAACAAGATTTGAACTTGAGTAGTTCAAAAATTAATTATCCCTCTTCATCCACCTATCATTGCCTTATGGCTAAATCTTCTTCTAGCAATGATAATAATAATGATAATGATGATGATAATAATGATGAAGAAGATGATGTGGAAAAGGTTAATGCTATGCTTCAAAATAAAGGTCTAATGATTCTTAAAGCCCTTCCTAGCAATAATAGTGCTCAAGCTAACCTCTTTGAAATCATGAGCACTCTTATTGAGCGTGGGGAAACTATTGAGGCCTTGAAAGCAAGCCTTGAAGAAAAGGGTAAGATAGAAAGAGATGATGCTATGGAGAAAGCATCGTTAGAAGATGCTCTTGTGGAAGAGCAAGAGACTCGTGCTTCTCTAGAGGAGAAACTAGAATCTATCGAGGAGTCTCATAATGACATAATTGCTAAAATCATTAAAGAACGTGACCATGCTCATGCTAAATATAAAGTCACGAAAAATGAAAATGCTAGATTAAATGATGATCTTGCCAAGTTATCTTCTTCTATTCCTAAAGTTAATGATGCTTGTGCTACTAACTCCACTTCTTGTGAAGCATCTATTATGAAGGAGAATGTTGAGCTAAGGGCTCAACTTGAGTTGCTAACTAGCAAGTATGAGAAGTTGGAAGCAAGTCATGAAAAGCTATCTAGCTCTAATGATGAACTTCTAGCATCCTATGCTTGTCTTGAGTTAGCTCATGAGGCCATCACTACAAAGGTAACATCAAGTGAGCCTCATGTGGATATTAGCACAACTTTAATTAATAATGCTATATTGCCATGTGCTAGTCCTAGTAGTTCATCCACTAAAAATGTTGGTACATCTTGTGATGAACTACTTGCTTTGCCTTGTTGCTCTAACAACGATGCATCTACCTCCTCTAGTACGTGTGTTGTCACTAACCATGTAGAGAAAAGAGGAGAGCTCAAGGCCCAAGCCACTTCTTTGAAGAAAGGCTTGGAAAAGCGTCATGAAGGGAAGCGTGCACTTGACAACATGTTGAGTGTGCAACAATCCCCCAATGACAAGAGTGGACTTGGATTCAACTCCAACAACAAGATCAAGTCCAAGGTTGAGAAGAAGAAGAAGGGCCAAGTTCAAATCAAGAATCCGGCCAACATCATTTGCTTCAAGTGCAAGCTAGAAGGGCATCATGTTCGTGATTGCCCAATGAAGAAGAAGAAGCCTCTTAGTGAGAAGCAACTAGGGAAGCGGCCTCTTGTTCAATCTCGTGCTCAACCACGAGTTGAACAAAGACCACCTCCTAAGAAGACTCAAGTCAACGCTCCTCAAGTTGAGGAGCCTATTAAGAAGAAAGAGAAGAGTCGGTGTTGCTACCTTTGCCGTGGCAAGGGTCACTTTGCTTCTTCATGCACCGTCGGTAACCCATCCAACCCTATCATAATTGATGATATTTATTCTCTTGGGAAGGATAGAAGTGGCAATGTGTTTGCCAAGTTTGTGGGAGCTCAAAGTGGTGTCAAGAAACGCACCATTTGGGTTCCCAAGCCTATTGTGACTAACCTCTTAGGACCCAACTTGGTTGGGGACCAACAAGCTTCAACTTGATCAATAGGTGTTTAGTGGAGGACATTGGTGACTTGGCTACTTTTGAAGAATTAAGGGATCTTCATGGTTTTATCCCATCAAGCCAAGTCAATTGGATTACCACATATCTATCTCATATCCAATGCTCCTCCTTGCGGTAACTTGTACTTAATTCACATATTCATTGAAAGTTGCTTGCTCCTTTGCATGTGTTAGTTTTGTTCCTAGCATGTGCTTGTATGTGATATGCTTCTTTCCTACTTGTCTTGTTAGTCAAGGTTGTGTATGATAGTTGTATATCATGTATGTGTAATTTGTGTGTTGAGCTTCATTGAATCTTGTGTTGATTTCAATTGGCTTTTTGAGATATTAGTGGACCCTCCCATTTTGGGGGAGTGAAATGCTTTGTGCACTTCACAAACCTAAAAATGTGTGTACATGAAGGACACCACCTAGTATTGATATTTCAATATTATCTAGCTACTATGTGGTATGTCATATTCATGAGAAATTCAAATTCTACAATGTCCATTAATTTCTCTAGTTGGTTTTATTTGCCTCTTGTTTAAAAATAAAATGAATTATCACATTATGGGGGAGTAATAAGCTATGTGCATATTACAATCCCATAAAAATGTGAACATTTGAGGTTTGCCACTTAGAGTTGATATTGTACATTATCATTCTCCTATGTGGCATGTTTGCTCAAACAAGTTCCTATTTTCTTTTTGGTTATTCTTTGGCTCTTGTTTGTGTGAGTTTGCTTGGTGTGGTTTTTCTCTAATATGCATTTCCATATATTATGTGAGAAACCATTTGTTTCCTTTTATTCTAACCATGGCTTTGCCGGTTGGTTCGAATAATTGAGACTACCAACAAACCTCTTTAAAAAAAATATGGTGTTTTAATTCCTATCTTTTGCCATTTGCTAGTTTATGGTGAAGTTGGTCTTGTACATCATTCCTTTATACCACCGAGAAATATCTCTATATACTCCTTGTCCATGACAAGTGATACTAGTAATTGTGGTGGATTTTGTAGACCATCTTCACATTGGCTCTTGCGTTGATTTGCTTTATCTATTGCCTTCCTTGCCTTTTGAATGGATCCTATCTTTCAATCGGTAGTGTTTAGTGTTTTAGATAAAATATGGAGAGTAATGATCCCTTGTGCATGCATTTTGTATTCAAATGCAAATATCTAAGATAATGCATTAATCTTGGGGGAGCATTCCTTTTATTTAGAACACTATTCTTTCTATCAATTATTGATCCTCTCAATTGGCATTTGATTCTTTATCTTGTGTTGGTACCTTCAATTGGTATTAATTGGAATTTAATATCTCCTCCATAGATATTTGTTCCAATTGATATTTATTGTGGGAGTCTTGATACCTTTTTTTTTTTTTTTCTTTACTTGATTTCGGTCAAGTATCACCCTCTTCTTGGTATCTTTTCTCCTAAATTGACATTTGTTGTTTTAATTGGTATCTTATTTTCAATTGGTGTCTTATCGATCATTTGTTGTGTTGATTTGATTTCTTTTGATATCACACTTCATGTGTTGATGTGTTTTGGAATCAATCATTTGTTGATTTGATTTTTCCTCAATCATGTGTTGATTTGGATTTTGATATAATTTGGACAACCTTTTTGTGTCACACCTTGGTGTGCTCTCTTCTTGGTTTACTTGGTGTTTTTGTCCGAATTGTATCTTGTTTGGTTCTTGTAAGTCTATGTATGCATATTTACTAATATATATTTTATATGGCATGCTAGCCTTTCGTGATCCAATATATAGGGGATACTCCACCAAATCCTAAATCGGCTAAGATGTGCATGAAATTCAATTTCATATCTATATGCACATATTTATGTGGAGTGTTTCCTATATGTTGTAGTTTATCTAACTACTATGGAACCCAATGAGTTTGGGAACCATTTTGTACTCTAATTTTGTTTTAGGTACAATGGAGATGCATTGGATGCTTGCCTCATTCATAAGGAAGGTGTTCTCACCGTGTGATTCTCGGAGTCAAGCTTTGATGACAAACCAACTCTCATCATCTTCATCGTCAATGCATCTCGGTAACAAGTATCCATCTCATGCATACCTTTCTAGTTTCCAACCTTGTGTAGGTTGCCTCTTGGCATGAAATCTCTTATATGCAATTGTTGTGGTTTTGGCCTTTTCCTTCACTTAATATGTCTTTGTGATATGTGTGTGGAATTTGCAAAAACCTTTTCTTCAATTGATATTATTTCCTTGTGATACTTGTTGCCTAACTCAAAACATCTCCACTATCTCTTGTTCCCTTAGCGATATGTGTGATGCATTTGATATATTTGAAGTTCATTTATATACAATGAGATAAATTTGAGCTTTGTGCTATGCTTTCAAGCAATAATCTCGTTTGTATATTTATGACTTCCTTTTGGATACCTTGTTCTCCTTTTTCCGAACCATTTCGTATGTATATGTTTTGTAACATCCCAATCTTCTATTAGGATGTTTTGCATTTAGATCATTTGCATTTCATCATGGCATCATTTGAAAAAAATTGCATTTGCTCGTTTGCATCATTTGCCAAAAGAAATAAACCCTAAACCCTATTTTGAATTATAGAAAATTCAACAAGCTAATTATATAGGCTTGGGGTTTTGTGCAAAAATGCCCTTTTATAGTCAATTATGACAGAGGGGAATTTTATAAAATTTTCAAATTTGGTTTGACCCAATTCGGAGTCCTAAATCAAAAGTTATTTGAAAAACAGTTTTCTGAAAAAGATAAAAGGAAAAAAAAAACGTTTCGGGCGAGCTAGTGGGCCGCAGCCCACTAACTCACCGCGCGCGCAGCCGCACCGGGCCAAGGCCGGCCCGTTTCCTTTCTTTTCTTTTCTTATTTTCTTTTCCGCCGCTGACAGGTGGGTCCCACCTGTCAGGTTCTTCTAGAACCGGCCGGAATCCGTGTTCATCACGAACTCAACGTCCCGGTGCAAAAATCCCAACGAATCCGTCCTGATTCGTGCCCCGTTTCGCAAGCAAAATTCACCTATAAATACCCCACGACCCCGTGCCTAGAAACCCTAAAAAAATTTGAGGTTTAGCCCTTGAAATCGAGCTCGATTTCGAGCTCGAAGTCGTGTCGCCGTCGCCGTTGTTACCGAGCTCGGGAGGAGCCGCCGCCGCCGTTTGGAGCAAGGAGAGGAGGAGCCGAGGAGACGAGGACGTCCGCCGCGACGAGCCGCGCCCGAAGCCGTCGTCGCCGAGCCCGGAGGACCACCGGAGCAGCCGCCGTCGTCGCCGCCCGACAGCCGTCGTCGTCGTCTTCGTTCCGCCGGTGAGGAACTGCCGCCGCCCCTGCCCGATCTATTTTCGGCCGTCCGATCTTAGATCGACGGTCTAGATTAGATCTAGTATTCCGAACCGGTACGCGCTGATGTCAGCTGACGTCAGCCCTGGTTAGCCCCCCACGAATCTTTTCCGTTTAATTTGAATTAAAATTCCAGGAAACCATTAAAACTTGCAAAATTCATATCTCTTTAACCGTAACTCGGAAAATTATGATCTTTATACCAAAATTCATAGAAAAATAAGATCTACCCAGATATAAAATAATATTTAACTTTTAAACTATTTTTATGTACTGTATTTTCTAAATCTTGTTAATTGGTATTTTGTTAATAACTTTTTATCTATAGATCTAATTGAGATAATTTCTTCGGCTAACTTTCTTAAAATTAAATCCTCTGTCCAGAGAACTTTAAACTTAAATTTTGTGATCTAGTTTTCGGAATTTATTTAGTGAATCCTTGTTTAACCCTTTATTCAACTTTAACTCGATCTTAACTTGGATTGTTGCATTAAAAAAATATTTCTCATGCATCATATAATCCAGAGAACTAAAGTTAATGTTTTGTGCCCAATTAACATGTCATGCATGCATATGTGTATGTTTGATTTATTTCTTATTGTTGTGAACGTGTAATCGTGTAGAGAACGACGCTTGCGACTGTTGCTGCAATTGTGACGATTGTGTGAACCCCTACGAGGATTAAGGCAAGTGATGCAACCATACCTCCTATTATTTTCCTACTATGCATCTAGTCTTATTTTCGTAGATATGCATGTGTAGGAGTTGAATTGTATGCTATGCTATTAGGTGATTCACTAAAACCCAAGTGAGTTACCATATGTATCCTTGTAGATTAGTTCCACCATGAAACCACCGTTAAAATTTGCTTAGTTGCTTAGACGTGGTTGTGGGATCACATTATTGAGAATGAAGTTGTATTCATAGTTATTCTTTTGCAAATCTAATAAAACAACATTAACTTAATTTGATATCTGGGTGGTAATTGGTCGGTACTGGTGGGAAATAGTTGAGTGGCTGCTCGGGTCCGTAGTATCCGAGTAGGTGCACTTGTGAACGGCCACCCAGGTTCCCGAGAATAATTGTGGAGTCATGTTTAGTAGCTTACGAGTACAACCACATGTCGAAATAGATATGGGCATCGTCTTGACTAAATAAGTAGTAGGCACTCGGGTCCCCGTAGCCAGAGATGTAGCGTAGTAGGTTTGGTACGGTGCGGAGGATGGCTTGAGGGTCTACTACCCAACGGTCTCGGTTTAGCTTTCTCCCAACCTATATACAAATTGAGTGTTTAGGTAAATGGGGTTAGATAGACCATGTGGGTAAAGTGTACAACACTCTCGAGAGTTTAAATCTAAGTACTTAGCCGTGTCCCCGGTTACGGACAATTTGAGCCAGCTAGACTAGATCCTACAAGAGTTCTCACTCATTCCAATTTCTGTAATTAAAATATGATGGGTGAACCAAAGGGTAGGAGCACTGGTCTCTATCAGTGTCCAATGATTGTTTATCTTTGTTGTAAAATTGTTTAACAAATTGATAGGATAAAATTGCTTTTATGCAAAGAGCCTTCAAGTCCACCTAGCCCAAATTGCATGTAGTAGCTAGGTAGACTAGTGTTCAGTTGATAACTTGCTCACTTGCCAGTACAAATCCCAATGTACTGACCGTATTCGCGAACGGCTGCAATTGCACTATTGCAGGTACGATATTACGTAGGTCTTGAAGCTACACCCGGCACGTACGCCTGTGGCACGAGTTGATTGGAGCTTCATTATTGTTTAATTTCCGCTGTGTGCTTTTATTCAATAAAGTTATTTTGTGCTAGCGTCAATGCTATGCAAAGATGTAAGGATTCTTGATATTCTGGATCAATTCGTTGTAATAAAGACGCATTGTGTTTTGATATTTCATTTGTAATGAGTGTGCTAGCGAGTCGATCCGGGACTAGCACTATACTCATAGACGAGATCCATATTAATGGGTCGAGTCGCTACAGATGGTATCAGAGCCTTGTGTTGGCTGTAGGATCGAGACCTAGGTTTGGAATAGGAAGCCATAGGTTTTAAAAATCTACTTTACCTTTCGTCTTTAAATTCTTCGCTTTCTTCTAATATTCTTCCCAGTTCTAATCCCTTGCTTATCTCCTTTTATAGATGGACGTGACCATGATAGAGTACATCGAGGAGGGCTCTGACGAGATTTTCTCGAGGGATCTAGCAAAGTTGTGCAAGGAACTACACCTGATGCTGCCCGTTCTGGAAGGAAGGATGGTACCATGCAACATCCCAGGCATAGAGCGTTGTGAAGTGACAACCATCATCACCAAGAGGGAAGGAGGTGAGACAAGTACGGCAATCTACACCAAGACCTACCCGGACTGGGTGATAGGAGTGAGGATGGCGAAGAAGCATGCGCTTGCCCGCTTGTGTTACAACTTCTACAACGAGCTACCGGAAGACTCAATTTTCCGCGACATCGGAAAGCGCAATGAAGATGGAGACGTCGAAGGGCCCCTTGATGAAGAGAACATGCCCGAGGTCGTCAACCACTTGGAGAACCTGGAAGCGTACACGGTCGACCTCGAGAACTATTTGGCTGATGAGATGGAGGAGTGTGAGCAAGCCAAGGCCACGGCTTACCACCAAGGGCAGCATATCGCCGAGCTAGAAGCGGAAGTGGAGGCACTGAAGGCAGCAGTGGAGCAGCTGAAGGATGGCATCACCGACAACCACAAGGAGCTATGTGACCAAGACGTCGTCATCGACAACCTGAAGAAGAGGGTAGCGGAGCTCGAAGCGCCACCACCACCACCGCCGCTGATAGATGAAGAAGAGGAGAGTGAGGAAGAAGACCCCGAGGAACGAGTACCACACCACTCGGGAGATGAAGTGGAGAACCCTGAAGACGAGGTGATCGTAGAGGACGTAGATGAGATGAGGATACCACAGACGACGAGGACTACACTCCAGTCAAGAAGCGCGCGAGGAATTAGTTAGATGAGACCACCATATAGACTTCGTTAGGAAATCGCTACATCGTGTTAGGAGTTGAACATACCGAAACATGTGGTATGCCAACATTAGTTGAGAGCTTTCCCTTGTTTTCTCAAGTTTGAGTTTTATTATTTTCGCAGGTTTTTAGACCCTATTTTGGAAAAGTAATTTAAAGTGTTTGGATTGATTATTGGATGCTTGCTAAGTGTTGCTTGATCATAATAGGTATGGGTAGTTATTTCCCTAGTCCTATCTATCTAAAACTTGTCTTTTCCCAACCAATAGATGCCTCCCCGTCGCAACCTCGAGAACAACAACACCGGGAACAACGACATGCAGCAAGTGATGACTCAGCTCATGCAAGTGATGACGCAGTTCATAGCCGCCAATGCCAACAACAACAACAACCCACCGCCACCACCACCTCCACCGCCTCAGGTGGATATGCTCACTAGGTTCTTGAGGTTGAGGCCTGAGAAGTTCTCCAGCGCACCTGAACCAATGGCAGCACTTGATTGGTTGCGCTCTGTGAACAAGGACTTAGTAACCATGGGGTGCAATGAGGCTGAGAAAGTGAGGTTTGCAACCCATTTGCTTGAAGGACCAGCTGCATCGTGGTGGGACAACTTTCAGATCACTCACCCAATAGACACTGTCACTTGGGCAATGTTTGAAGAAGGATTTCGCAATGCTCATGTCTCATCAGGCATTGTGAGTCTGAAAAGGAGGGAGTTCCGTAATCTGCGACAGGGCAACCGCACTGTGAAGGAGTACATTGATGAGTTTGGGAATTTAGCCCGCTATGCACCAGAAGATGTGGACACTGATCTCAAGAGGCGTGAGAGATTCCTCGATGGGCTGAACGATGAGCTGGCTGTCCAACTGTCGGTAGTTCACATTCCAAACTACCAGGCACTCATCGACAAAGCTATCATTCTTGAGGGCAAGCAGAAGCAGGCTGAAAATCGCAAGAGGAAGTACAACCATGGTGGCCACAGTTCAGGACCCCATCAGAAGGTTCGTTATGATGATCATGGAGGATCCAACCATAACAAGCATGGGGGCAATAACCATCGTGGAGGAAATGGACACCAGCACAATGGAGGGAATGGCCACAATCATAATGGTCACAGGGGCAACAATCACCACAATGGGGGCAATGGACGCAACCACAACCCGGCACACAAGAAGGACCTCAGTCAGGTGCAGTGCTACAGATGCAAGAAGATGGGGCATTACTCAAACGATTGCACTGAGAAGAAACCTGAAGAAGGAGCCAAGCCAAACCCATTCCAGAAGGCAACTGCAAACCATGTGAACGTGGAGGAAGTCTATGACGAACCAGACCTGGTGATGGGTAAGCTCTTGATCAATTAATGCACCGCCCTTGTTCTTTTTGATACTGGTGCATCGCATTCATTCATATCAAGGGTATTTGTGGATAGAAATAAGTTACCTACCAGGAGCCTTAATAGATCACTTAAAGTAAGTTCTCCAGGAGGAGAGATGATAGCAAACACTTGGTGTCGTTATTTAACCTTAGCGATTGGATCATATGAGTTTCCCACAGAACTCATCGTCCTAAATTCGCAAGGAATAGATGTAATACTAGGCATGGATTGGATGTCTAAGTATGAGGGACAGATCAACTGCGCTCAAAGGGCCATCACACTCACTACCCCAGAGAACAAGAGGATTAGATACAAGTCTGAACTGAATCTCGGAGAGGTCAAGTTAAATTCTCTTAAGGGGGTTAGCATAGAGGATGTGCGTATAGTGAGAGAATACCCGGACGTGTTTCCGGAGGAGTTACCAGGAATGCCACCTGATAGGGATATCGAGTTCATTATTGACTTGATACCGGGAGCAGGACCTATAGCCAAGAGGCCTTACAAGATGGATGTTGACGAGCTGAAGGAACTGAAGAAACAACTCAAGGAGCAGTTGGATAAGGGATTTATTCAGCGTAGTTCATCACCTTGGGGTGCACCTGTTTTGTGGGTAGAGAAGAAGGACAGAACTCAACGTTTAGTGATGGATTATCGTTCACTTAATGAGGTGACGATAAAGAACAAGTACCCACTCCCCAACATCAACGACTTGTTTGACCAGTTGAAGGGAGCTTGTGTATTCTCCAAGATCGATCTTCGATCGGGGTACCACCAGCTAAAGATTAGGAAGGAGGATATTCCTAAGACCGCCTTCACCACGAGGTATGGTCTGTATGAGTACACGGTTATGTCTTTTGGACTAACCAATGCGCCGGCATACTTCATGACCATGATTAACAATGTCTTCATGGAGTTCTTGGATAAGTTCGTAGTGGTATTCATCGATGACATCCTTGTGTACTCCAAGAATGAAGAGGAGCATGAAGGACACTTGCGCCAGATATTGGAGAAGCTTAGGGAACACAAGTTATATGCTAAATTTAGCAAGTGTGAGTTCTGGCTAAACACTGTGGGATTCCTAGGACACATAGTGTCAGCGGAAGGCATTGCAGTGGATCCAGCCAAGCTGTCAGCTGTGACCGAATGGGAGTCACCAAAATCAGCAAAGGATATCCGGAGTTTCCTAGGATTGGCGGGATACTATCGGAGGTTCATTGAGAACTTCTCCAAGATTGCAAAACCAATGACGGAGTTGCTAAAGAAGGAGAAGAAATTTGCTTGGACCAAGGAGTGCGAAGATAGTTTCCAAGAGTTGAAGCAACGGTTAGTGACAGCACCAGTTCTGTGTCTGCCGGATCTTCAGAAGGATTTCCAAGTTTATTGCGATGCTTCTCGCCAAGGACTTGGAAGTGTGTTGATGCAGGATGGAAGGGTAGTATCCTACGCATCAAGGCAACTCAAAAATCATGAAAGAAATTATCCCACACATGATTTAGAGCTTGCATCGGTCGTCCATGCACTCAAAACCTGGAGACATTACCTCATGGGCAAGCATTGTGAGGTGTTCACTGATCACAAGAGCTTGAAATATATTTTTACTCAGAAGGAATTGAACATGAGGCAAAGGAGATGGTTAGAGTTGATAAAGGATTACGACATGAATCTCCAATACCACCCCGGGAAAGCCAACGTTGTAGCAGATGCATTGAGCCGTAAGGTGTATGCAAATGGAATTTCAACAGGAGAATTACCACCAGATCTGTGTGAGCAATTTAAGCGTCTCAGATTGGAGTTAGTGCCTGAGGGATATGTGGCAACATTGGAGGTAGAACCAGTTCTAGTAAACAGAATTAGAGAGGCCCAGAATGGAGACGAGGAAATAGCAAAAATAAAAGGGAGTATGAAAGAAGGCAAAGCTGAAGAATTCCAGGAAGATGAGCAAGGAACAATATGGTTTGGGGACCGTATTTGTGTGCCAAAGGATCCGGAAATTAGGAAGCTGATATTTCAGGAGGCACATGATTCACCATACTCCATCCATCCAGGCAACACAAAGATGTATATGGATCTGAAGGAGAGGTTCTGGTGGCCCAATATGAAGCGGGATATCGCCGAGTATATCGCTAAATGTGATGTGTGTAGCAGGGTGAAGGCCGAGCACCAGAAGCCAGCAGGGATGCTACAACCCTTGCCGATACCCGACTGGAAGTGGGACAAGATTGGTATGGATTTTATCACAGGATTACCAAGGACTAAATCAGGTTATGATTCTATTTGGGTAGTGGTCGATCATTTGACCAAGGTCGCACATTTCATACCAGTGAAGACCACCTACACCAGCGCCAAGCTAGCCCAGCTCTACATGAGCAGGATTGTCAGTTTGCACGGAGTTCCCAAGGGAATTGTGTCGGATAGGGGAACACAGTTCACTTCTCACTTTTGGCGTCAGCTACATGAGTCGTTGGGAACTAGATTGGAGTTCAGTACAGCTTTTCATCCACAGACAGATGGACAGACTGAGAGAGTCAATCAGATACTAGAAGATATGCTGAGAGCTTGTGCTCTAGACTATGGATCAAGTTGGGATGAGAACCTACCCTATGCCGAGTTCTCATACAACAATGGTTATCAAGCTAGCACGGGAATGTCACCATTTGAGGCACTATATGGTAGAAAGTGCAGGACCCCACTACTGTGGAGTGGAGTAGGAGAGCGTAGTCTCTTTGGTCCGGACATTATCAAGGATGCTGAGGAGAAAGTCAGATTAATTCGAGATAGACTAAAGATAGCACAATCAAGGCAGAAGAGCTATGCAGATTCGAAGCGTAGAGAGATCACGTACGAGGTTGGAGATAGAGCGTATCTTCGCGTTTCACCACTACGCGGTGTTAAGCGCTTTGGCATCAAAGGGAAGCTAGCACCGAGGTTTATTGGACCCTACAAGATTCTGGCACGGAAGGGAGAAGTAGCTTATCAGCTAGAGCTACCAGAAGTCTTGTCCAATGTGCACAATGTGTTCCATGTGTCCCAGTTGAAGAAGTGTCACCCAGAGATGGCAGATACACCATTGAGGGATACAGTACCGCTCGAGGAGGTCCAATTGGAGAGTGATCTCACATATGAGGAGAAGCCAGTCAAGATTCTAGAGACAGCAGAGAGAATTACTCGCACCAAGACGATCAAGTTCTGCAAAGTTCAGTGGAATCATCACACGGAAGAGGAAGCCACATGGGAGCGAGAAGATGACCTTCGAGAAGACCACCCTCACCTATTTGCTGACCAAACCGATTCTCGAGGACGAGAATCATCTTAAGGGGGTTAGTCTGTAACATCCCAATCTTCTATTAGGATGTTTTGCATTTAGATCATTTGCATTTCATCATGGCATCATTTGAAAAAAATTGCATTTGCTCGTTTGCATCATTTGCCAAAAGAAATAAACCCTAAACCCTATTTTGAATTATAGCAAATTCAACAAGCTAATTATATAGGCTTGGGGTTTTGTGCAAAAATGCCCTTTTTTAGTCAATTATGACAGAGGGGAATTTTATAAAATTTTCAAATTTGGTTTGACCCAATTCGGAGTCCTAAATCAAAAGTTATTTGAAAAACAGTTTTCTGAAAAAGATAAAAGGAAAAAAAAAACGTTTCGGGCGAGCTAGTGGGCCGCAGCCCACTAACTCACCGCGCGCGCAGCCGCACCGGGCCAAGGCCGGCCCGTTTCCTTTCTTTTCTTTTCTTATTTTCTTTTCCGCCGCTGACAGGTGGGTCCCACCTGTCAGGTTCTTCTAGAACCGGCCGGAATCCGTGTTCATCACGAACTCAACGTCCCGGTGCAAAAATCCCAACGAATCCGTCCCGATTCGTGCCCCGTTTCGCAAGCAAAATTCACCTATAAATACCCCACGACCCCGTGCCTAGAAACCCTAAAAAAATTTGAGGTTTAGCCCTTGAAATCAAGCTCGATTTCGAGCTCGAAGTCGTGCCGCCGTCGCCGTCGTTACTGAGCTCGGGAGGAGCCGCCGCCGCCGTTTGGAGCAAGGAGAGGAGGAGCCGAGGAGACGAGGACGTCCGCCGCGACGAGCCGCACCCGAATCCGTCGTCGCCGACCTCGGGGGACCACCGGAGCAGCCGCCGTCGTCGCCGCCCGACAGCCGTCGTCGTCGTCTTCGTTCCGCCGGTGAGGAACTGCCGCCGCCCCGCCCGATCTATTTTCGGCCGTCCGATCTTAGATCGACGGTCTAGATTAGATCTAGTATTCCGAACCGGTACGCGCTGATGTCAGCTGACGTCAGCCCTGGTTAGCCCCCCACGGAATCTTTTCCGTTTAATTTGAATTAAAATTCCAGGAAACCATTAAAACTTGCAAAATTCATATCTCTTTAACCGTAACTCGGAAAATTATGATCTTTATACCAAAATTCATAGAAAAATAAGATCTACCCAGATATAAAATAATATTTAACTTTTAAACTATTTTTATGTACTGTATTTTCTAAATCTTGTTAATTGGTATTTTGTTAATAACTTTTTATCTATAGATCTAATTGAGATAATTTCTTCGGCTAACTTTCTTAAAATTAAATCCTCTGTCCAGAGAACTTTAAACTTAAATTTTGTGATCTAGTTTTCGGAATTTATTTAGTGAATCCTTGTTTAACCCTTTATTCAACTTTAACTCGATCTTAACTTGGATTGTTGCATTAAAAAAATATTTCTCATGCATCATATAATCCAGAGAACTAAAGTTAATGTTTTGTGCCCAATTAACATGTCATGCATGCATATGTGTATGTTTGATTTATTTCTTATTGTTGTGAACGTGTAATCGTGTAGAGAACGACGCTTGCGACTGTTGCTGCAATTGTGAGGATTGTGTGAACCCCTACGAGGATTAAGGCAAGTGATGCAACCATACCTCCTATTATTTTCCTACTATGCATCTAGTCTTATTTTCGTAGATATGCATGTGTAGGAGTTGAATTGTATGCTATGCTATTAGGTGATTCACTAAAACCCAAGTGAGTTACCATATGTATCCTTGTAGATTAGTTCCACCATGAAACCACCGTTAAAATTTGCTTAGTTGCTTAGACGTGGTTGTGGGATCACATTATTGAGAATGAAGTTGTATTCATAGTTATTCTTTTGCAAATCTAATAAAACAACATTAACTTAATTTGATATCTAGGTGGTAATTGGTCGGTACTGGTGGGAAATAGTTGAGTGGCTGCTCGGGTCCGTAGTATCCGAGTAGGTGCACTTGTGAACGGCCACCCAGGTTCCCGAGAATAATTGTGGAGTCATGTTTAGTAGCTTACGAGTACAACCACATGTCGAAATAGATATGGGCATCGTCTTGACTAAATAAGTAGTAGGCACTCGGGTCCCCGTAGCCAGAGATGTAGCGTAGTAGGTTTGGTACGGTGCGGAGGATGGCTTGAGGGTCTACTACCCAACGGTCTCGGTTTAGCTTTCTCCCAACCTATATACAAATTGAGTGTTTAGGTAAATGGGGTTAGATAGACCATGTGGGTAAAGTGTACAACACTCTCGAGAGTTTAAATCTAAGTACTTAGCCGTGTCCCCGGTTACGGACAATTTGAGCCAGCTAGACTAGATCCTACAAGAGTTCTCACTCATTCCAATTTCTGTAATTAAAATATGATGGGTGAACCAAAGGGTAGGAGCACTGGTCTCTATCAGTGTCCAATGATTGTTTATCTTTGTTGTAAAATTGTTTAACAAATTGATAGGATAAAATTGCTTTTATGCAAAGAGCCTTCAAGTCCACCTAGCCCAAATTGCATGTAGTAGCTAGGTAGACTAGTGTTCAGTTAATAACTTGCTCACTTGCCAGTACAAATCCCAATGTACTGACCGTATTCGCGAACGGCTGCAATTGCACTATTGCAGGTACGATATTACGTAGGTCTTGAAGCTACACCCGGCACGTACGCCTGTGGCACGAGTTGATTGGAGCTTCATTATTGTTTAATTTCCGCTATGTGCTTTTATTCAATAAAGTTATTTTGTGCTAGCGTCAATGCTATGCAAAGATGTAAGGATTCTTGATATTCTGGATCAATTCGTTGTAATAAAGACGCATTGTGTTTTGATATTTCATTTGTAATGAGTGTGCTAGCGAGTCGATCCGGGACTAGCACTATACTCATAGACGAGATCCATATTAATGGGTCGAGTCGCTACATGTTTCTTTGCGGATGTATATCTTTATGGTTTGTCTAATTAGAAACCTATACATATGAGAGAGGTCACCTTTTAGTCGGTATCCTATTTCTTTTTGAGCCACCTTGTGTTTCATCTATAATTCTTTGGTGGCTCCAAATTTGTCTCATGAGTGCTTGTCTTATTGTTTATTGGTATCTTTGCACACTCATGTATTTCTTGAAGATCTTTGATCTCATGCTTACCTTGGTGAGCATGTTGAATTTTATTGGCTAAATGATCTCACTAGCTTTTGGCATTTTCAATTGGTTTTAGTTTCCAATTGGTATCCTAAGCTTGTGAAAATATTTCTTTAAAAGATCGTCCTTTTATCTCGGTTGGGCCTATCTTATGTTTTTTTTTTGAAAATTGGTATCTTTTTATGGCTCAACCACATCTTTGGTGCAAGTGCTATGATTTGCTTTTGCATTATGCACTATTGCACATGTTGCGTGTTCTAGATGATTTTGGGGTAGCGAGGATGCCATATTTGTGCACTCCACATTTGTGCATGAACATTGGGGAGTTTCTCCGGTTTTATTTAGAACTCTCGCTTTGGATCTTTTGATTGCTTTTCTCCTTTGTGGAGATGTTTAAAATGAATCCATTTCTTTGCAATCTTTTGATCCTCAATATAATTTGATTTCCTCTAATTTTTCGTTAAAAGGGATTGTCATCACCTTTATGGAGGAACTCATATTATATTGGCTCTCTAAATTTTTCTTCCCATTTCGGCAATCGATGTCAATGGGGGAGAAGTTTAGAGGGTTTAAAGGGAATTTGGGTTTTATGCTTTTGTTGCATTTGCCTTTAATGCGCTTTGCATTCTTGCTTATTTGTCATGCAAGGATGCTTTATTCATTATATAAACCCTCTTAAAAGGGATTGTCATCAATTACCAAAATGGGGGAGATTGAAAGTGCATGGTTGCCCCCATGCATGATTTTGGTAATTAATGACAATCTCTATGGACTAATATTTGCATTGAGCTATATTTGTAGGTTCTCCATTTGTTTGCTTGTTCTCCATTTGTTGGAGTCAAGGTTAAGGGAAGAAGAAAAATGTCTGTTGATCAAGGCTTTGTGCGTGTTGATCATCACTAAAGGCCAAGTGAAGATATGCCGAAGAGAGTGTCTCCCATCTTGGTGTATGGGGGAGCATCAAGTGAATCTTCACCGAAGCGCGATCGAGGAAGGTGGTGCGTCTTGAGGAGATGAAGATCGTCTTCATCGACCTCAAGTGGTTTAAGCGCAAGGCAAAGGTATGTTCTGTTCTTGATAGGTTTTCTTTTTTACCGGTCTCACCGGATTATAGGATAGGTAACCGTACTATCAAGAGGGGCTCTCGACCGAATATCGTGATCGTATCATCGTAGAGAGCACAAACCTTTGCATCCATGCAATCATCTTTATTGGTTCTTATTTGTCTCGAATCGTGGTGTGGTATTGGTGCTTGTCGTGCTCGTCATGACAAAGCTAAGTTCACCTGAAAACGGTTTTCATATGCGTCTTCTATTGCGCTTTCGGTATTGGAGATTTTGCCGGTTCATCCGTGCGGGAGATTTATCTCTTCCACTTCTTTGCAAAATCTCCATTGCGTGTTTGCCATTTTCAAAGGTAGCATTTGGCGTCATCTTTCCAACAAAATTGGTTTTATTTCATTCGGGCGTCAATTGCAAAAGTTCCGGCATTTTCGGTTTGCGAAAAAGAGTTTTTAACTTTCCCCATTTGTTTTTATTATATTTTCTTGGACTATGATGTTTCTCTGCATAATCTTGTTGTGCTCGGTGTGACGATTCCAACGAGTCCAAGATTATCGAAAACGGAGTTCGTGGGTGAAAGTTATTGCATTTCCGATTTGCAAATGGGAGCTTTTACCTTTCCCCATTTATTTTTATATTATATTCTTGGACTATGATGTTTCTCTGCATATTCTTGTTGTGCTCGTTGTGACGATTCCAACGAGTCCAAGTTTAGCGAAAACGGAGTTCGTATGCGAGAGATATTGATTTTCTATTTCGGAAAGTTTATTTGACAGATTTTAGAAAAAACAGAGAAAAGAAAAAAAAAGGCCTGTCAGGCCGGCCGGGCCGGCTCCAGGCCGGGCCAGGCCGGGAGCCTCGTGTGGCCAGCCGGCCTTCTCCTCCCGCCAGGCTGGGCCGCAGCCGGGCCCAGGCCGGCGCTCTCTGGTGGCCTCCCGGCCTTCCCCCGCGCGGGCCGGCCCAAGGCCGGGGCAGGCCGGCCTCCCTGGGTCGCGTAGTTTTTTTTTTTCTGGATCGTTTCGCTGCTGGGCTGCTCCAGCCGGCCTGGCCGGCTCCCGGCCGGCCCCAGGCCGGGCTGCCTGGCAGCGTTTTTTCCAACCTTTGTCCCACGTTTTCTCCTCCAACGGCTCCTTTTTGAGCCACCTATAAAAGGGTTTTCTTCCCCATTTTTCTTATAGATCTCATCCCTTGCTCTCTCTCCTCCATTGCCAACATTTTGAGAGCTCGATTTTCTCTAATCCCTCCGATGATTCTTGCCCAAATTTAGGGAAACAGAGAGGAGATCTAGATCCATCTCTCCACCAATCAAAATCTCCTCTAAGTGAGGGGAACTCGTGGGATCTAGATTTTGGAGTTCTTGGTGTTTCTCCTCCGTTCTTCCTCCTAAATCCCTCCGTAGCATTAGTTGCTTCGGTTGGATTTTGGGGAGAAGAATTTGACCACTTGGTGTGATCTTCCCCTTTTGCATTTGTTGCATCGGGTTGTGCTCCCCACGGTGATTCGTGGGATTGAAGGTTGGAAGCTTGTTACTCTTGGGTGCATTGTGTTCCCAAGAGCTTTGTGCCTCTTGGGTGCATTGTGTACCCTAGACGGTTTGGAGGTGCCGCAAAGACTTCGGCTTGTGGAGCTTCGGCACGTTGGGAGCCCCCAATTGAGTTGTGGGTGTGTGCCCCAAAGGTTGTAAGGGCTCCGGAATCCGCCCCGAAAGATTCCGATAGTGTAAGGTGAACCAAACCTTTGGGTGCGGTTCATCGGAGAATAGGGTGAGTCCTTTGTGGCATCTTGAGTAGGCCTTTTGTGGCGAGCTCACACCCCTCCAACGAGACGTACTCCCTTAACAAGGAGGAACTCGGTAATAAATCTTCGTCTCCGCGTGTCTCGGTTATTTCTATACCCGAGCTTTTACTTATGCAAATTTACATTGTGATAGCCATCGTGCTTGAAGTCTATATCTTGCTATCACCTTGTTACTTGCCTTGTTTAGCATAGGTTGTTGGTGCACTTAGGTAAACCTAGAATTTTAGGGTTGTTGGCTTGTTAATTTAAACACCTAGTTTTATTCCGCAATTATCAAGCCCCTAAATAGAAAAAGTCTTAATCGCCTATTCACCCCCCCCCCCTCTAGGCGACATCTCGGGCATAGTTGTTCTTTCACAATGAGCCTCGAGCCGGATGAAGCGTCAAGGAGCGAGTCGGCCACAAGGTCACCANTCGACCAGTGCCTAGGACCACTGGGACCCGAAACCAGTAGCGACGCTCGCGGGCGCATCGACGTGCTCAAGGCGTCAAGCGTCATTGAAGAGGAGGATGTTGCTGCTCATCGCTGCTTCGGACCTCGCATCCGGACGCAGCAATTTCCGAAGGTATTCATGCTACCTAGGGACACGCCCAAGTACAATGGCACTGCCAAGCCGGAAGACTGGCTAGCCGACTACGTCACGGCGGTCAGCATCGCAGGCGGCAACAAGAGAGTGGCCGTACGCTATGTGCCGCTCATGCTCCAGGGATCGGCTCGAACCTGGCTGAACAGCTTTCCGGCTGAAAGCGTCAACAGCTGGCTGGACTTTGAGGAAGTGTTCAATCGCAACGTCACCGACACCTACCTGCGTCCAGGCAATGCGCAGCTGCTCGCGATGTGCAAGTAGAAGGAGGACGAGTCGGACCGTGCCTATCTCACGCGATGGACCGGTCTGCGCAACTCCTGCGAGGGAATCCCGGAATTTCAAGCCGTCGGGTACTTTGTCCAGGGCTGCAAGGACCAAACTCTACTCAAACACAAGTTCCTGAGGAAAAACCCGAAGACCACGGCGCACCTCATGGCAATCGCCAACGAGTACGCCACCGCCGACGTGGGCATGACCAACCCGATCCGGCTCGACGAAGCCAGAAGAATCATACGGCAGAGCCGGCTGCACGCCGAAGCCGGACAGAAGCGCAAGAA
This sequence comes from Puccinellia tenuiflora, assembly GCA_012064385.1. Lineage (NCBI taxonomy): Eukaryota > Viridiplantae > Streptophyta > Magnoliopsida > Poales > Poaceae > Puccinellia > Puccinellia tenuiflora. The sequence goes on along the minus strand of QRDG01000065.1, from coordinate 671,987 downwards.
GGAAGATCTACCCAGCGTGACTCCGACATGTTCGGCAAGCGCAAGTCCACTGACGACCGCATCGAGTCCAAGGTCATCGCCATCATAGAGGGAAGGCCGACAGGCGGCTCCGACAACCGCCGCATGAGAACACGCAGCGACATGCGCTGGACAAGGGCGAGGAACAACTATGAGTCTTTGCTCGACCGGCCGTGCCGGAACCATGGCGATCGGCCGGCTAACCACACTGTGAGACAGTGCAACCTCGGCCGTCCGAGGCCACCACCGTACGAACGGCGGGATCCACCTCCTCCTCCTGACGAAGCCGGACGGAACGATCGAAGGCGCGGCGACAGGCGGTGCGAGGACAGGAACCGCGATGACCACCAACGCGAGGATCAAAGGAGGGAACGTCTTCCACCTCCACCAGCAAGGGATCGCGATGAATACCAGAACCCGGACGCCGCCTACATCATGTTTGTTAGCGAGCGGGATGACAAGCGAAGCCGGCGAGAACGATTCAAGGAAGTGAACGATGTGGTTCCACCCGTCCCCCAGTACCTCAACTGGTCGGAAGAGGCGATCACATGGGACCGCCGCGACCACCCGGAGCTGATGCCCAACCCAGGCGGCTACGCTCTAGTTCTGGAGCCCATGCTCATCTCGCCCAAGCGCGCGTGCACCTTCTCTCGCGTCCTCATCGACGGAGGAAGTATCATCAATATACTCTACCACGACACCGTACCAGGGCGAGCCGGCTCATCCATGGGGCTCATCCGGCTTGACGTCCTATTCGGCTTGAAGAATAAGGGGGCAACGTACCAGCGATGCATGCAGAAATTCCTGCACGATCAAATCGGTCGCAACGTCCACGCTTACGTCAATGACATCTTCATCAAAACCAAGGAGAAGCACACCATGCTTGTTGATCTCAAGGAGACATTTGACAACCTACGACGGTTCCAGATGAAGCTCAATCCGGAGAAATGCGTGTTCGGCGTGCCAGCCAGACAGCTGCTCGTCTTCCTCGTGTCGGCGTGCGGAATTGAAGCCAACCCGGAGAAGATCACCGCCATCGAGAATATGCAATGACCAAGAAGCGTCAAGGACATCCAAAAGTTCACTGGCTGCCTGGCATCCCTCAGCCGCTTCATCTGCCAGCTTGGAGAAAAAGCTCTTCCGCTTTATCTCCTGTTGAAGAAAAAGGACAAGTTCGCCTGGAGCGAGGCGGCCGACGCCGCCTTCATCGAGCTCAAGCGCGCACTCGTCACCACCCCTGTTCTAACGCCACCAACCCCGATGGAACCCATGCTCCTGTACATCGCCGCCTCGAACCGAGTCGTCAGCGTCATCTTGGTGGTGGAACGAGAAGAAGCCGACAAATAGCAGCTGGTGCAGCGGCCTGTCTACTACCTCAGCGAGGTGCTCTCGCAATCGAAGCAAAATTATCCTCATTACCAGAAGCTCGCATACGGTGTATTCATGGCAGCCAGAAACTGAATCACTACTTTCAAGAGCACCCGATCAAGGTGATAAGCGAGGTCCCGCTCGCCGAAATCATATGCAACAAGGACGCAACCGGCAGGGTCACGAAATGGGCAATCAACCTCACGGCGCACGGAGTCGACTACGACAAAAGAACGGCGATCAAATCTCAAGTGCTCGCCGACTTCCTCGTCGACTGGACAAAGATGGAGCACATTCCACTGCCTCCCGATTCCGGCCAACATTGGCTCATGCACTTCGACGGCTCCAAAAGATACTGGGGACTCAGAGCCGGAGTCGTCCTCAACTCTCCCAAGGGATGCCGGCTCGAGTACGTGCTACAAATCCACTTCACGGCGTCCAACAACGTATCTGAATATGAAGCTCTCGCGCATGGCCTCAAGCTCGCCAAGGCCATGAACATTAAGCAGATCCTTTGCTATGGAGATTCCGACTTGGTAGTCCAGCAAACCACCAATCATTGGGACGCCAAGGACCCCAACATGGCCGCCTACCGCTTCTACATCCAGCAACTCACGGGATGCTTCGACGGATGCGAATTCCACCACATCCACCGCTCCAACAACGAGGCGGCCGACACATTGGCGAACATCGGCTCCCTCCGGCAAGAGATTCCACCCGGCTTTGCCCTCGAAAAGCTATACAAGCCATCCATCACGCCATGTCCAGGCTCCGACTCCATCCGGATGCCCCAGGGCACGGAGCCGGACGGGCCGGCTGCTCTCAAGCCGGAAGCTGTCGAAGTCCTTGTCATTGAAGAAGCTCCTACATGGACGCAACCCTTCCTCGCCTACCTCGCCAATGACGAACTCCCGGCAGACGAGCTCACTGCCAGGCAAATCAAACGTCGAGCAAGCGCCTACACCATCATCAACAACGAATTGTACAAGCGCAGCGTCTCAGACATCTTCCAGCGCTGTGTAAGCCAAGAAGAAGGAATCAAAATCCTCAAAGAGATCCACCAAGGCGAATGCGGCCATCATGCGTCATCAAGGGCAATCGTGGCCAAAGCATTCCGGCATGGATTCTACTGGCCGACTGCGCTGGCGGACGCAAACCAGCTGGTCCGACTCTACAACGGCTGTCAGCGATTCGCAACGCAAAAGCATACGCTGGCTGCGGCACTCAAGACAATCCCTATCACCTGGCCATTTGCCGTTTGGGGACTGGACATGGTTGGCCCGTTGAAGAGGACCAGCGGCGGCATGACACACCTGCTGGTAGCCGTCGACAAGTTCACGAAGTGGATCGAAGCCAAGCCGATCAAGAAGCTAGATGGCCCAACCGCTGTCTACCCCAACAGCATCATCACGGACAACGGCTCTAACTTCGTCAAGGGTGAATTCGCCAGGTTCTGCAGCAGAACCGGCATCCGGCTCGACGTCGCTTCCATCGCTCATCCTCAATCGAATGGGCAAGTCGAGCAGGCAAACGGACTCATCTTGGCCGGCATCAAACCCCGGCTACTCGAGCCGCTTGAGCGAGCAGCCGGCGCATGGCTAGAGGAGCTACCATCCGTCCTCTGGAGCTTAAGGACAACTCCTAATCGCTCAACCGGCTTCACCCCTTTCTTCCTCGTCCATGGAGCTGAAGCCGTCGTGCCAACCGACATCGAGCACGACGCACCCCGGATCTTCTTGTTTACAGAGGCGGAAGCCAAACAAGCCTACGAAGACGGAATGGACCTGCTCGAGAAAGCACGCCAACTCGCCGAATCAAGATCGACAATGTACCAGCAGCAGCTGTGCAACTACCAAAGCCGGAGAGCCAGGCATGTACGCTTCCATGAAGGAGATCTCGTGCTCCGGCTAATCCAGGACACAAAGAACCTGCACAAGCTGTCATCACCCTGGGAGGGACCTTTCATCGTGAGCAAAGCACTCATCAACGACGCCTACTACCTGATCGACACTCGCGAGCATAAGGAAGACAGGATGGACAAGGAAGGCGATGAAACGGAAAGGCCATGGAATGCCTCACTCTTACGCCGGATCTACACTTGAGCAAGTGCCATGTATGTATCACCTATGCTATCAATAAAGGAATGAAAAATTATGAGCACATGAATCAATTTTTCGCAGTTTTTCGCTTTTCCTTTTTAATCCTCCGACTGCTCCGGCAGTCAGCAAACTTCCCTCCCGCGGCCATGTAGCGTGAATAAGCTCTAAACGGCTACCTCTTCGAATCCGGTAATGCCGGCAAGAGAATAAGCTGGAGGATGCTAAAAACGTGAAAAACGCTTAAAGGAAAGTAGTGCCGGCTGATAAAAACATCGTTCTGCAAACTCGGCCAAGCCGGCAGTCGGCAACTTCTTCTCCTATTACGGACGATTAACTACACGACGCTAAACGACTACCTCTTCGAATCCGGCAAGTCCGGCAAGAGAATAAGCTGGAGGCCGATTGTATGCGAAAGACGTAAGAATAGAATTCGGTGCCGGCTGAAAAAACCCTGGCCTTATAACCCAAAGCCTAATGTTATGATCCCGCTGGACGGTGAAGTGCACGCGAACTACGGCAGGAATGGCTACAGGCGAGTGGATAATTAAGATGAACAAAATAAAAACAACTTTTACAGCCGGTTGAACAAGCTAACGGCTCCATCACCTGCTTTATGTACAAAAATGCCGCTTGCTGGCCGCGGAGACCCGGAAACCGGATGCAAAGCACAGCAAGAATCCGAAGCCGGCCTCCAGCACACAGGTACAAGAACAGAACGGATAACGGCATCCGGCTTCAAACAACAAGCCGACAATACAGCAGTAATTCAAAAGCTTACAAGCAAGTGCGAAACGAGGCTAAGTACATGAATCAAAAAGAGGAGGTCCACATGCGGACATCCTCGCACACAGACGAAGCCGGCTACTGGGTAGCCTAAACCTAAGCCGGAGGAGGTGTCATATCGTCATCGCTCTCCTCCCACTCCTTGAGACAAAGAGAACCGTCGAAGACCTTGATGTAGAAGACTCCAGTCCGGCGCTTCAGCTGGAAGCGAACGATGAAGGGAGGCGCCAGACGATAAAATCGGGCGAAGGCCTTCCAGCCGCTATAGAACTACGCCCACCTGCGGACCTCTCCACCTTCATGGCTGATGATTACCCGAGCGAAGACCTCCTAAGGCCCCTGGCGAGCATCAATTCGATGAAGAAGAAACCGAAAGGGACCTTCACCCTCCAGCGCCACAGCAACAGCTCGGGGAAGCCATTGAATGCGCTTGACGGCTCATACAGAGTCAACACGAACTCCGAAATGGGAGATCCATCCCAGAAGCCACCAACCGACGAGTCAGATCGAGCAGGAGAAGGACTCATGCCACCCTCACAAGCTGCATCTGCGGCATCACCGCCGGCGTTTCGACCACGGCCACGACCACGCCCACCACCACCGTGGCGGCCGCCACTGCCACGTCCACGATTCAGTGGGTGACACCTCCCACGCATAGCCGGCGCACCCGAGGACTCTCCAACCTCCTTCTTCGGCGCCATGGCTGGAGAAGACGAAAAGAGGAAGAGGGGATGAAGCGAAGTAAGCGCGTCCGCGAAACTACTTATACGAGAACAGAAGAGAGCCCAACCGTCACCGATGCATCCCCAGGCGACACGTGGCCAACAACATGGAGGATACGAACCGCAAAAGATCCGAACAGGTCAGTTAGCCACAGAAAATCCGGGGTGGAGTAGCCGAGGAGGAAACCAGTACCAGTGTAGGAGTCCGGCCAGAACAAACCTGACACGTGGCCTCTACAGGCTCCAAGCCGGCATGATTCCCGGGGGCTGCGCAGCCGCCAAGCCGGCTCCGCGCACCCGGACGTACATCTACATCACCCTGAGTCACGGACTCGAGGGCTGCACGTCATCAAGACGGAAAGAATTCCTGGGGGCTGCGCAGCCGCCAAGCCGGCTTCGCGCACCCGGACGCATATCTACAACACCCCGAGTCACGGACTCGGGGGCTGCCACGCCGTCAGCCGGTAGAGAATCCATTCCCGGGGGCTGTGCAGCCGCCAAGCCGGCATCACGCACCCGGACGTACAACTACATCACCCCGAGTCACAGACTCGGGGGCTGCACGTCATCAAGACGGAAAGAATTCCCGGGGGCTGCGCAGCCGCCAAGCCGGCTTCGAGCACCCGAACGATCATCTACTATCACCCCGAGCAACAGACTCAGGGGCTGCCACGCCGGCAGCCGGCAGGAAATTCAATCCCGGGGGCTGCGTCACCGCCAAGCCGGCTCCGCACACCCGGATGATCATCTACACCACCCCAAGTCAGATACTCGGGGGCTGCACGTCATCAAGACGACGAAAGAAAACACAAGACGAAGAAAAAACATAAAATTTCGACCTGGCTTGATACTCAAGCCGGCCCAAAATTCGGGGGCTAGATATGGTGAATATCATCACCAAGACGAACACAAGCTCTGACACAAAGGCCCAACAATTTCAAAAGCGATGTTCCTAAAGGTAGCAATTAACAACGTGGAAACAGATCCACATTACAACGGGAAATAGTTCAAGCCAGCTATCAATCCAAAGTAACAAGTCCTACAAATACGCCCGGCATCCCGGGGAGAATGAGAATTAAGGAAGCGTAGCAGCAGCGTCGCCGGCTTCAGCACCTTCAGTCTGTCGCGCAGCTATGGATGGTTCAGCGGGCACAAGTTGCGTCAGGTCAACCGCCTTGGCTATCCGCCCTGAAGCCATGAGGATCTCCGGACGCAAGCTCGCAAGAGACGTTCCTGTGCCGAAGCCACCCGTCAGCATATCCATCTTCACATTCGGATACCAGGACTTCACCAAAGCCAACGCCATGTCGGTGCCTCCTCGAGCCGCCATCTCCACCTGCTCATCGATGCCAGCCGGCGCTCCGTCAAGCCGGACGGATAGGTCGTGGAGAGCATCTGGTACGGGAGCATCTGGCCACAGGTTCTTGAGGACGCCGCCGGCTGCTTCCTCCAGCAGTTTGAATTCTCGGCCAAATTGGAGAAGGCGGGAGACAGCAGACGCCATGGCCCCAGCAGCAGTGCCAGAAGATTCCAGCAGCGCGCGTTCAGAGGCAGCCGCCCTCTGGATTTGCGCGTCCACTTCGGGGTAAAAGCCTGCATTTCAATCCGGTAAGATCGAGAAGAGGATTCAAAACAAGGGATGAAGAAGAAGAAGATATCACATACCAAGGATAAGCTCGTTTACCCGCTCAACCTCTGAAATCAGACCGCCCACCAACTGCTCGTGCTCGAGCTCACGCTCCTTGGCCGCCTGAGCGGTCTGATCATGAACGTCGACAGATTCCTCCAGCTGGCGCCTCAGGTCTTCCCCATTCATCCGAAGGGTCTCGACTTCGCCCAGCCTCTGCTTCTCAGCTTCCTGCAGCCTCTTCACTTCTTCCGCCAGCCGGACAGCCTCCAGACGGCGCTCCTCCGACACCTTCTCTGCCGCTTGGAGATCGGCCACGACCAGTGCATGGGCAGCGTCCTTCCTCTTCAGCTGGCTGTTATGCGCGGTGAGAGAAATCAAAGCAGCCAGCTGCCTCTCCAAGCTAGCACGGGAGGTAGAGTCGCCTGGCGAAGCCGGATTGTCATCAAATCAAGCCACCTAAGAAGAAGGCAAGGCACCAAGGCAGAAAAATACGGCTGAAAAGAGAAACAAAACCTTTGGCGGCATGGAGCTCCCACTTGAGCGTCGCAATCTCCCTGGCCACATCGGAGAGAGCATATTCCACCGAGGAGCGGAGCAGGGAGACATCGGCCAGCTGCCCCTTCGCTCTTTTCTCCACCAACGCGGCGAGGGGGAAGTGCCTCTTGCATCCAGCCGGGCCAGCACCGGTCCAGAGTACGGAGGGGTGCTCACCAAGGACGACTGGCGCGGCCCGGGGAGTGAAGCCGTCACCACCGCAATGGCCTTGTCCTTGGCCGTCTCGGCCACGGACGAAGAAGGAAGGAGGAAGGCGTCGTCTCCGGTCTCCGCGCGCGGCCGGGGAGTCGCCTTAAAGGCATCGACCATCACCTCGTCACCACCACCGGCAACTGAAGGACCAAGATCCACCATGAGGGGAGCTGTGTCCGGCGGCACTCGGCCGCCTGACGTCACGTCCATCTCCACCCTCGTGGCTTCTGGAGGCGGACCAGCCGCCTGCGCTTCGGAAGCTTCATGAGTGGATTCTGAAGCGGGCTTGACCACCACGCCGGGTGCTGCTCCACCAATCGTAATCGGCTCCTTGCACAACGACGAAAGCGTCAGGACAAGAAATATGGACTACAAAGATTCCCGCCTCAACGCGAGGATATACCCATCGCGCGTGCCCAAGTCCTCCGGCTTCCTCCTCCTTGAGCGCTTCGACGGCGGAGCCGGCGCGTCATCAGACAGACGTTTCACATCGCCAGCAGGCGCCCCCGCGCCCTTTGCGGAAACACCGGGGTCGTCAGCCGGTTGCTTCGATGAGGCCGGCGCCACCTCAGCCCCAACTCCGGCCTCCGCGGTCTTGCTGGCATCCGCATCCGCCTTCGCCTCAGCTTCCCTGGAGGCCACCAGCTGCTCCACAGTCAGACCGACGTTGAAAGCGTCCTTGGCCAAATCCGCCTGCGCCATACATGCATAAAACTCCCTTTCCAAATCATCCTGACTCAAGTCATAAATGAAGTCACCCCCAGGAGCGCGACCAATCACCTCGGTGCTAGCTCCGCCAGTGGGGGCATCCAGTTTCTCCCCTATCCTCGCGACAACTTTGGCCCTGATGTCGGCCTCAATTGCGTACACCTGCGCCTCCACCGCGAGCTTCCCAGCGGGCGTCAAGCCGGCTATGGTCGGCCGGCTGGGCGCCGAAGACAGCTTCTTCACGGGCAGCGCGCCCCGCTTCATGAAGGATCCACCCCGCTTGCGGACGACCTTGCCCGCATCTGAATCAGCAGCCGCCTTTGACCGCCTCTCATTCGCAATCTGGGGGGGAAGGCATCGCCTGAGCCTTCCGAGCGTTCGCGTCCAGCACCTTTGTTCTACGGCTGGACACGGGCAGCTTGGAGGCTAGCACGGAAGAGGAAACCTCAGAGTCCGGATCGGAACTACTGGAGAGATCAACAACCAAGCGCACGCCGCCGCTGCCGGCTTGCTCGGCGACATCGAGCGCGGGAGACTTACCACGGGAAGACGGAGCTGGAGGTGCATCGCCGCGCTCGAAGTCCGAGTCGTCGGAGGCGGCCCGGTCGGAATCGGAGGCAGCCGAAGCGGGGCTCATCGCGGCATGTCCGCCATCGCCATCACCAACGACATCAGCATCGACATCGGCACCAGACGACTCCGTGGTGTCGCCATGCCCGTCCGTCCACTTCCCCGCGTCGGACGCAACGGGGGAGTCGACGTCCGCCTCACCTTCCGAGACGGTCTCTTCATCTTCCGCCGCTTGCTCGGCGGAGGCGGCTTCCTCATTGGGGACCATCTGCTCCTCAGGGAGAGGATCCGTCCGGTCCTCCCCGAAGACAACGTCAAGGTCTTCGGTCTTCTGGCGCTCGCAAATCTGCAAAGATGCTCCAGCCGGATCAATTCTCCATCCGGCCAGACGAAACTCGAGAAAAAAACGACAAAAGAAGCCAACCTCGGGAGCGCGCACCGCACGGGAAAACGGCTCGACTCCAAACCACCACTTCCGCTTGACCCCATCGGTAATCACGACGGCGGCCCAACGGCGCAACTCGGCTATCTCCAGGGCCTCCATGCTAACCCGGGTGGGATCCCAAACACCCGAATAGAAACACATCTTGTGCTCCTGAGTCTGCAGCGGCAACACCCGTCGGGACAGCCAGGCCAGAGTCAAGTCCCTGGAAGTCAAACCGGCTTCAACCAGATCCCGCAGTCGAGCCGTCACGGCCGCTTCCAGAACTTCATCAATAGGCGTCCTCCGGTTCCAGGACTTGTCGGCAGGCTGCACGTTCATGAAGCCGGGAAGCCCAATCCGGTCCGACGCCGTGAGATGCCGTACATAGAAGTAGGTGCTCTGCCACTTCTTGATGGAATCCAGCAAATGAACCTTGGGGAAGAGGATGCTCTTGTTGAGAATATGCCCTAGAGGCAATAATAAAATGGTTTATTAGCATATTCATGTTTATGATAATAGTTTATTATCCATGCTATAATTATATTAAATGGAAACATAATACATGTGTGGAATATAAACACCAGGAGTCCCTAGTGAGCCTCTACAGGACTAGTTCGTTGATCAAGAGATAGTTAGAGTTTCCTAACTATGGACTTGTTATAGTCACTTGATAACGGAATCACGTCATTGGGAGAATGACTTGATGGACATGACCCAAATAATAAAAGAGTTGCAATTGATCGTGTCACACAGTTTCATTGCCAACACTTTTAGTATGCCAAGTATAGTTTCCTTAGACCATGAGATTATGTCACTCCCGTTTACCAGAGGAATACTTTGTGGACATCAAACATCACTTCGTAACTGGGTGATTATAAAGGTGGCTTTCAGGTATCTCCGATGGTATTTGTTGGGTGACATGAATCAAGATTGGGATTTGTCCTTCCTTGTGACGGAAAAGATATCTCTGGGCCCTCTCGGTAATATAGCATTAGAAAGGTTGCAACCATGTGATTAAGTGTTAATCACGGAGATCCTATATTATGGACGAGTAAAGAGAATTTTCCAGGTAACGAGATAGAACTAGATATGGAGATATCGACGATCAAATCTCGGGCAAATTAATTATCGTGAGACAAAGGGAATCGTATATGAGATTAAGAATCTCCGGCATCGTGGTTCAATCGATAAAGAACTTCATTGAATATGTAGGAGTCAATATGGGCATCCCGGTCCCGCTATTGATTATTGACATGATCATGTCTGCATGTTCTCGAACCCGTAGGGTCACATACTTAACGCTCCGATGTAGCTAGGGTTAGCGATGAGATAATTGATGGTATGAACGAATGGTGATTCGGAGTCTCGGATGAGATCCTAGACATCATGAGGAGCTCCAGAAGAGTCCGGAGATAAAGTTTCATATAAGGAAAGTGGTTTCCAGGGTTCCGGAAAAGTTCGGTAATTTTTCGGCAGGGTACCGGAATAATTCTAGAAGGTTCCGGAAGGTTCCGAAGGGCCCCACCTTTGGGGGCCACGAACCTAGGAGGCCCACATGGCTTAAGGGGAGGTGCAGCAGCCCACTTGGGCTGGCCGCACCCTCTCCCTAAAGGCCCATGCGGCTGGCCCATGTGGGAGGCACCCAAAACCCTAGGGGGCCGACTTGGGGAACAAGTTCCCTCAAGCCGCCGGCCCTAGGACTTGGAGGAGGGGCCAAGGCAGCCCCCCCACGCCTATATAAAGGGGAGGGAAGGGCCGGGGCGTGGCACCCCATACCCTAGCCGCACCACCCCTCTCCTCCCTTCTCTCTCTCTTGTACACGGCTTGGCGAAGCCCTGTCCGCGGGAAAACCTCCACCCTAGCTCTAGCCGCTCACCACCTCTCCCCGGAGGGCTGCTGCCTCCTAGATCTACACCTATAGCCACATCACCCCTAGCGTAGGGCTTCTGCGCCATCTCCTCATCATCCTCCTCGTGCCATGGCTTAGGCGAAGCCATGCTCGTGGAGATCTACATCATCAACGCCACCACAACTGTCGTGGTGCCGAGATTCATCTTGCCATCTCCACCTTGCTTGCGGGATCAAGAAGGCGGAGATCTATGTAACAGCCCAGATTTGGTACCCTAAAATATGGGCCAAATTTTCACTTTTTACTTTGCATTGCATCATGGCATACATATTTAAATTGCTAAATTAAATATTGCAAACAATGGACAACATTAAAAGGGAACAGACACCTTCCCAAATTCCCAAACCAAATGTAATTGCTCAAATTGGCAAAACAAAATATTCTTGATCTTACATATTTGTCCAGGAAGTTCCAAGAATGCATCTCATAATGATTTGGCAAATTTAATTTTTACCAAACTATTAAATAAATTGGGACATCAACTTTGAGTTAAACCAATTCCTATTGTGCACCCAAGTTAAACCTTTTCAAAAATTCAAACTAAAATTATAGGGAGCTTCATAACTATATTGGGAGCCTACATAAATAATTTCACTATTTTTGGAAATGCCTAAGTACTCCAAATAAATATATTTTGGCGATTATTAAAAATTGCCATATTCAAAAGCTGTGAACAAATGATGTCCAAAACATTTTAATTTGGACCACCAAATTTTGTGGAGCTTCTGCATGTCATGGGAAAGCTATATGAATTTTTTTCATAATTTATAAAAATGGTTTAGGGCCTCAATTAATTTAACTAAGGTGCTGCTTGACCAGTTTGCAATAACATTTAAAACTGCAGGGGGGTTTTTCGCAAAGTTCACGTCTTCACTGTGGGCGACAGTGGCGCCATGCCGCCGTGGCCGCCGTCCTGCGCCTCGATGCTGGACCCCCCCCTGCGCTGATAAGGACCACGACTCCGTGCTGCTCCCCTGCCTCTCTCTCACTTTCCCCTGCTCTCCCTCTCTCGCAACCCTAACCCTAGCCCGATGCAGCGGCCACCGCCGCCATTGCCGCATCGCCGTCGAGCTTGACACCGCCTCCGACTGCCCCAGGCCACGCCGACGCCACCACGAGATGCGCCCCGCCGTACTCTTCCTCGCCGGCCAAGGAATCGAGGCGGGGATGCTCAATACCGACGCCTCCGTCCCAGTCCTCCTCGCCTCGGGTCGCCACCGCCGGGCACCATCCCGTCGCCGCCGTCCCTCCTCCGGCCTCGCCGTGCGCGCCTTCGCGCTCAGGGTGAGCACCCCGTCCTCCGGGACCTTCTCCTCCCTCTCCCTCGCTCCCTGTCCAGCGCCCCCCACGAGCACCGCCGCCTGCCGCCGCATCCATGAACGCCGGCAAGCCGCCGGTGACCATATGGTCCGTTGCGCCGCCTCCCCGTGCTCCTCTCCTCCCCCTCTAGCTCCTGCTGCTCCTGCCCGTGACCAATTCCAGCCGGAGGCCCCGAATTCTTGATCGACATGCCGTTGCTGCCTCCTGATGATGTCAGCTGACGTCATCAGTTCATCTGTTTTTATTTTCAGAATTAACAGAAACTTGCAAATACAATAATTAAATTATGGTAAATCACAACAATGCCACTGATATACCAAATTGTTCAGAAAAGGAAGACCTATCTATTAGTACCCTTGGCATGATCAACTAAAATGTTTATCTTGCCTTTTAATTGAGAATTTCAAAAATGGCAGAAATATATATTGGGAAATTGGAAATTGCTTAACTTGAAAATTAATTATCCAAAAATCACGAGAGAGCTACCAAAATGTTTAGAATTACATAACCTGCCCAAATATGTGATTCATCCATGCCAATGAAATTTGAAAGGATGAATTTAATTGTGAAATGTAAACCATCCGTGAGTTATTCAAATTTTGCAAAATTAATATCTAGAGTTTTACAATTCAGAAAAATGCAAATAATATGTCAAAATGCTCAGCAAGAAAATGTCTATCTGTTAGTGCCATTGGTAGAATTAATTGGCCAAAATAAATTGCCTTTATTTAATAAAAACAGAAATGGCAGAATATGAATTGAAATTATAAAATCCATAACTTTATGAATTTTGATCCAAAAATTATAAATAAGATCTATAAATGTTCAGGAAAACAACTTCTAAATGTTAGTTCCATTTCCATGCAATAATGAACATTTAAATTGCTGTTTAAATTAAAGTTATTAAAATGGCAGATTTAATTCCAATTTTAGAAAATCCATAACTTGAGTTTTGTTTACTCAAAAATTATGTTTAATAGCTCAAAATGTTCAACAAGTGATGAACTACAAGTTTATTTTATTTTAGAGACTTGTAGATTTAATTTTGGTGCTGTTCATTAAAATTAAATAAAATGGGAGAATTAAATCAAATATTGGAAATGTCATAACTTGTTAAATAATAACTCAAAAATTGCAAATGATATACCAAAATGATCATTGGATTAATACCTATCTAATAATGTCATTGTCATGCATATATACCTCATATTTCAGTACTGGACTTTTTGTTTAATCACTTATCTCACTAAGTTAAATATGGAGTTAAAACCCGTTAGTTGCAATATTTATTTTAGGGGTTCCATTTAACTTGTGGGACATTCCCAATACCTTTTCATTGCATAATATGACCATCTCATCATGATTGTGCATTGCACCTTGTCTTCGTGTTATTTATTTCGTCTCTTGTTCTTGTTTGTGTTCCGTTAGATTCAGGAGTCGAGGTTCCACCACAATACCTCGACAACCATTGCGACCATCTTTATCAACAAGGCAAGAGCTAACCTAACCTTCTTGGCATATCTCATCCTATTAGTACAAGTATTTTATCCACCATAATATTGCATTCGATTCTAATGTCAACTTTTGGTCAATACTAGAGTATCCTATGAAATGCATGTTTCCCTAAACCAATACATGTTTCCCCTTCCTACGAACCATAGGTGTGATGTGATGGCTTGAGTAAAGATATAACTATTGTATATATGCTTAGCTCTGCTTAGCCATGCTTAGTCGAATGCTTAAGTTGTCCGTTGATTATTTCCATAATTGTGATTTGATGGAATGTTCGGACAATGTGGAAACTTGTGGTACTTAATTAAAATGCTAAAAGGCTTGGATGAGTTGCCAACAAGGTTGTTGGTGTTTTTCCTCATTCTTGCCGCCTAGGTGTGAGTGCTTATCGACCGAACCAAGAACCGAGCGTGCTTCCAAAGGTGGGAGTATGGGCTCCTTACTAACCGAATAATTAGTGCGGGCGTATCCAAGGGTCCTCTAGTTTGAGCTTTCCATTTGCGTGTGAGTTGGATGGATGAAAAAGAAGATGATGATGATGATGATGATGACGATGGTGGTGATAGGAGTGGCGATGGGGCAGGGTGTTGAAATAGGCGCTGAACTTGTCCTGTCGTCACGACGACCCTTGGATAGTCTCATGCTTTGTAAAGGTTTAACCGCGCCCGCCCTGCCGGCTTTCCCCGGAAGAGAGCTAATTGCATAGGCAAGGGGTCGGACGGTACCAATGGTAAAAACAGTACACCCCTGCAGGGTTTAATCTTTTCGAAAAGCCGTGTCCGCGGTTATGGACAAATCTTGGTGAGATAGGTAAGATCATAGAGAACCTTAACCTTAATTGATATGGCAGCTAAAGGTTGCATAATCAACGTGTGTGTAAAGGTTCATTTCCTCGAGGGAGATTCGAGGGAGTGCCTTGGTGGAGATAAGTGGTGATTCTGAATGATGTAGGTTCCGTGGGAACCGAAGAAGAAAAGTTTACTATCTTATCCCCTTATGAAAACCTCTGAGTAGTCGATGCCATGAGTCTTAGTCTTCGGAAGGATAAAAACTAGCTTTCTGCAAAAACAACTACTTATACAGCTTTAAAGCCTCCGTCAGCATCGGGCCTATATCGCCCTACTAATTTTTGCGAGTACGTCGTACTCAGCCTTGCTTTGTTGATTATTACTTGTTTCAGAAAAGGACGTCACCGAACAGGAAGGTGGGTTCTACGTTGACATCGACAAGTAGTCTGGGGTTCCCAGGTGGCAGCTTGGGACATCGGAATAGGCTGGCATGGGTTATGTTTATATATAGGCCTCTTAGGCCATAATTTGGATTTTGTTGTTTAGACAACTATATTTGCTTCCGCTTGTGTAATGATGGGTCTGTGACCTCTGATGTGTCATTTGCTATCTTTCTCAATTATATGAGTTGAACTATGATATCTTTGTGTCGTAGAGTCTGTGATGTGCCAGATGTTCCGCAGTCTTGGTCTCTTTGTTATACGTGAAAGCGATGTCCGAGCTTATGGCATGATCGAGGTGTTGTGTGCCGATGATGTATTCCGAGCACGCCTGCCAATGTGTTTTGGCCTGGGAGTGGTAACCCCAGTAACCCTTGATTGTGTAGCATGACCGGTTGCACAACGTTTCACTGTATAGCTCTGGGGTCGGGGCGCTACAAATTGGTATCAGAGCAGGACTGCCTGTAGGAAACCCGTTCTACTGGTCGATGTCGAGTCTAGTGTTCGTGAAAAACTATTTTAACCTAAAAAGGAGTTGTGAAAACCATCTTAGGATTCTTTTTACTCCTTATCCAACTCGCTCTACTCTGAGTTATCTTACCTCTATTTGATTTAAGGAAAAAGTCCAAAACGAACCTTGAACTCATAGGCAAAAGCTAAATGGAACCCTCAACTCCCGATCCCTGAAATTGGCACTCTGAACTTGTTAATCCCGGTCTATTTTGAACCCTGGACCTATTTGAGTTGGGATTTCGTCCAAATTTTTAAAAAATGTATTTCCGAGTCTCCAAAAATTTGGCCCAAAAATATACAGATAGATATATATGGCAGGAACATACGTCAGAAATTTCTCTTCAAAATACCATGTATTTTGGGAGATATAAAAAAGACAACTTTCGCTCGTACATATACTGTCAGGAATTTGTCTTTTTTCTATAGCCCAAAATAAAACGAGTTTTTTGTCGAAATTTCGCTCGTATATACAGACCATGTATGCGTATTCCCTAAATAAATTTCGATTTTTTTTGAAACTCAAAAGTACGAATTTCAAAATTTTCAAAAACCGAGTACTATATACTGTCAGGAATTTGTCTTTTTTTATAGCCCAAAATAAAACGAGTTTTTTGTCGAAATTTCTCTCGTACATACGGACCATGTATGCGTATTCCCTAAATAAATTTCTATTTTTTTTGAAACTCAAAAGTACGAATTTCAAATTTTTTCCACTGTCATTGAGGGGAGCCTGTAATCCCCGTCGGGATTGTAAATTCCTGGTTCTCCAAACAGATCTAGGGTTCAAAATAGACCGGGATCAACAAGTTCAGAGTGCCAATTTCGGGGATCGGGAGTTGAGGGTTCCATTTAGCTTTTGCCTATGAGTTCAAGGTTTGTTTTGGACTTTTTCCTTGATTTAACGATGCTCCTACTCGTCTGCAAAACCCAAATCTTTAGGATCACGGGGTTGGGTTCTATCTTTTGTTACTGGTTAACTTTGCTCGTCTGCCAATTCTAAAGCCCGAAGAAAGGAAGTGTTGCAGATCGTCAAGAAATTCCCTTGCTTTAGCCCAAGATCTTATACCGAAGGTCCCGGATTGTGCTAGGGCTCTGGTGTAATGATTCATGAGGGTTGTCACCCATGTGAGCATTATGCTAATCGTGAGCCCCAGTACATGAAGCTGATCTTTAACCCAGGATCTTTCCCGTTGAATCCTGATGTTAATTGTCAAACCCTACGTTAGGTTGGCCATGTTTGAAGTTAATCTTCAATTTGGTGGTTGTAGTCGTAATTGAAATGCGGCAACAAACCTCTTCTCTGTCACGAGCTATAGCTGGATATTCTGTCATGAAACCATCTAGATCAAGATAAGAGTGCTCATCGTGAGTTTCCCAGCTATCTTTGTGCCTCCTACGGCGACACTGGTTAGTAAAACCCTCTCAGCACTAGTTGTTGGAAGAGTGCTATCTTGTGCTTCTGCAACATCTTGGGTTTTCTCCTGAGCATGTTTCTTACTCCTGAATTGTGGCCCGACCTTTGTTTGTCAGTTGACAGTCAAGTGTTATCGTGCATTGGTGTGTTCCGATGCATGTTACCCTTGTGGTCCGTCAAGGCATTCCACTTCGGGATGTCAGGAGAAACAAACTCCGGTACCTTGTCCATTTCTCGGCCAGGTCAAAGTATTGTAATCCGCAGAATCAGCGGCTTGTCCCGCTTTTGTTCCATTCCACCTTAGAGTGTCCCACCCTTTTATATCAAGAGGTCGTGCTTAGTCTCATGACATACTCGATGAAGTGATGCTCTTACCCTTCCTTATCCATCTACCTCCGAGCTACTCGGGCTCGAGATTGTTGAGGATGCATATGGAGGTGGTAATCGGATATTCTTAGCAATTGTCATTGTTTTGAAATCCAAGGACTTTGATCGCACCCTAGCTTGTGTTCTGGAGCTTGACTCTGTAGTCAATACTTGAGACCCTTACCTCTCGTTAACTGTTGTAACTCCTCCCCCGGACATGTCAAGTCTGAAATATCCGCATGACTAACCAAATCTGAATCTCAAGCAGAAATGATGGTTGGTGTTTCTTAAGAGTATAACATAGGCCTTGTGTAAATCCGGCAAGTTTGAGGTGGTGGTTGCCCTACTTAACGGGAAGGTCTATTGTGATATCCTCTTGCCTTTCGTAAAGTCAAACCACTCTCCATGAGGATATTGTGCGACTATTCTAGAAGTTGCCCTTATGGTCTCTTTGCAATCTTAAAAGTCCAACCTCTACTTGATGACCTATTGAAGGCTTTTCCGAAGCCTGATAGTGGTATCTAGAACATCGAGGAGAACATTAACGTGGTGTTGCTAAAATTTCTCTCGGTCATTTTTTTTCCTATCCTCTGCTCGAACTTTGTTTGGTCAAGTTGTTCCTAGTTTTCCCCAATGGCTTATGGTCTTGTCCAAAGTTCATATTTCCAACCCTTGGAGAGAACTTGTCTGTCCCCTTGAACTATCTTCTGTTTCTCGTCGGCACTTCATGCTTGTTACCTCACTCTCTGCAACAAGGAAGATCATCGTGGGATCGAGAAGATCGTTGAAGTTAAGGGTTGCCATGTCTCCCTCTTTCCTCTTCCTACTCTAGGAATCTCGGGGCGAGATTCTTGTAAGGGGGGTAGATTTGTAACAGCCCAGATTTGGTACCCTAAAATATGGGCCAAATTTTCACTTTTTACTTTGCATTGCATCATGGCATACATATTTAAATTGCTAAATTAAATATTGCAAACAATGGACAACATTAAAAGGGAACAGACACCTTCCCAAATTCCCAAACCAAATGTAATTGCTCAAATTGGCAAAACAAAATATTCTTGATCTTACATATTTGTCCAGGAAGTTCCAAGAATGCATCTCATAATGATTTGGCAAATTTAATTTTTACCAAACTATTAAATAAATTGGGACATCAACTTTGAGTTAAACCAATTCCTATTGTGCACCCAAGTTAAACCTTTTCAAAAATTCAAACTAAAATTATAGGGAGCTTCATAACTATATTGGGAGCCTACATAAATAATTTCACTATTTTTGGAAATGCCTAAGTACTCCAAATAAATATATTTTGGCGATTATTAAAAATTGCCATATTCAAAAGCTGTGAACAAATGATGTCCAAAACATTTTAATTTGGACCACCAAATTTTGTGGAGCTTCTGCATGTCATGGGAAAGCTATATGAATTTTTTTCATAATTTATAAAAATGGTTTAGGGCCTCAATTAATTTAACTAAGGTGCTGCTGGACCAGTTTGCAATAACATTTAAAACTGCCAGGGGTTTTTTCGCAAAGTTCACGTCTTCACTGTGGGCGACAGTGGCGCCATGCTGCCGTGGCCGCCGTCCTGCGCCTCGATGCCGGACCCCCCCTGCGCTGATAAGGACCACGACTCCATGCTGCTCCCCTGCCTCTCTCTCACTTTCCCCTGCTCTCCCTCTCTCGCAACCCTAACCCTAGCCCGATGCCGCGGCCACCACCGCCATTGCCGCATCGCCGTCGAGCTTGACACCGCCTCCGACTGCCCCAGGCCACGCCGACGCCACCACGAGATGCGCCCCGCCGTCCTCTTCCTCCCCGGCCAAGGAATCGAGGCGGGGATGCTCAATACCGACGCCTCCGTCCCGGTCCTCCTCGCCTCGGGTCGCCACCGCCGGGCACCATCCCGTCGCCGCCGTCCCTCCTCCGGCCTCGCCGTGCGCGCCTTCGCGCTTAGGGTGAGCACCCCGTCCTCCGGGACCTTCTCCTCCCTCTCCCTCGCTCCCTGTCCAGCGCCCCCCACGAGCACCGCCGCCTGCCGCCACATCCATGAACGCCGGCAAGCCGCCGGTGACCATATGGAAAGTTGCGCCGCCTCCCCGTGCTCCTCTCCTCCCCCTCTAGCTCCTGCTGCTCCTGCCCATGACCAATTCCAGCCGGAGGCCCCGAATTCTTGATCGACATGCCGTTGCTGCCTCCTGATGATGTCAGCTGACGTCATCAGTTCATCTGTTTTTATTTTCAGAATTAACAGAAACTTGCAAATACAATAATTAAATTATGGTAAATCACAACAATGCCACTGATATACCAAATTGTTCAGAAAAGGAAGACCTATCTATTAGTACCCTTGGCATCATCAACTAAAATGTTTATCTTGCCTTTTAATTGAGAATTTCAAAAATGGCAGAAATATATATTGGGAAATTGGAAATTGCTTAACTTGAAAATTAATTATCCAAAAATCACGAGAGAGCTACCAAAATGTTTAGAATTACATAACCTGCCCAAATATGTGATTCATCCATGCCAATGAAATTAAAAAGGATGAATTTAATTGTGAAATGTAAACCATCCGTGAGTTATTCAAATTTTGCAAAATTAATATCTAGAGTTTTACAATTCAGAAAAATGCAAATAATATGTCAAAATGCTCAGAAAGAAAATGTCTATCTGTAAGTGCCATTGGTAGAATTAATTGGCCAAAATAAATTGCCTTTATTTAATAAAAACAGAAATGGCAGAAAATGAATTGAAATTATAAAATCCATAACTTTATGAATTTTGATCCAAAAATTATAAATAAGATCTATAAATGTTCAGGAAAACAACTTCTAAATGTTAGTTCCATTTCCATGCAATAATGAACATTTAAATTGCTGTTTAAATTAAAGTTATTAAAATGGCAGATTTAATTCCAATTTTAGAAAATCCATAACTTGAGTTTTGTTTACTCAAAAATTATGTTTAATAGCTCAAAATGTTCAGCAAGTGATGAACTACAAGTTTATTTCATTTTAGAGACTTGTAGATTTAATTTTGGTGCTGTTCATTAAAATTAAATAAAATGGGAGAATTAAATCAAATATTGGAAATGTCATAACTTGTTAAATAATAACTAAAAAATTGCAAATGATATACCAAAATGATCATTGGATTAATACCTATCTAATAATGTCATTGTCATGCATATATACCTCATATTTCAGTACTGGACTTTTTGTTTAATCACTTATCTCACTAAGTTAAATATGGAGTTAAAACCCGTTAATTGCAATATTTCTTTTAGGGGTTCCATTTAACTTGTGGGACATGCCCAATACCTTTTCATTGCATAATATGACCATCTCATCATGATTGTGCATTGCACCTTGTCTTCGTGTTATTTATTTCGTCTCTTGTTCTTGTTTGTGTTCCGTTAGATTCAGGAGTCGAGGTTCCACCACAATACCTCGACAACCATTGCGACCATCTTTATCAACAAGGCAAGAGCTAACCTAACCTTCTTGGCATATCTCATCCTATTAGTACAAGTATTTTATCCACCATAATATTGCATTCGATTCTAATGTCAACTTTTGGTCAATACTAGAGTATCCTATGAAATGCATGTTTCCCTAAACCAATACATGTTTCCCCTTCCTACGAACCATAGGTGTGATGTGATGGCCTGAGTAAAGATATAACTATTGTATATATGCTTAGCTCTGCTTAGCCATGCTTAGTCGAATGCTTAAGTTGTCCGTTGATTATTTCCATAATTGTGATTTGATGGAATGTTCGGACAATGTGGAAACTTGTGGTACTTAATTAAAATGCTAAAAGGCTTGGATGAGTTGCCAACAAGGTTGTTGGTGTTTTTCCTCATTCTTGTCGCCTAGGTGTGAGTGCTTATCGACCGAACCAAGAACCGAGCGTGCTTCCAAAGGTGGGAGTATGGGCTCCTTACTAACCGAATAATTAGTGCGGGCGTATCCAAGGGTCCTCTAGTTTGAGATTTTCATTTGCGTGTGAATTGGATGGATGAAAAAGAAGATGATGATGATGATGATGATGACGATGGTGGTGATAGGAGTGGCGATGGGGCAGGGTGTTGAAATAGGCGCTGAACTTGTCCTGTCGTCACGACGACCCTTGGATAGTCTCATGCTTTGTAAAGGTTTAACCGCGCCCGCCCTGCCGGCTTTCCCTGGAAGAGAGCTAATTGCATAGGCAAGGGGTCGGACGGTACCAATGGTAAAAACAGTACACCCCTGCAGGGTTTAATCTTTTCGAAAAGCCGTGTCCGCGGTTATGGACAAATCTTGGTGAGATAGGTAAGATCATAGAGAACCTTAACCTTAATTGATATGGCAGCTAAAGGTTGCATAATCAACGTGTGTGTAAAGGTTCATTTCCTCGAGGGAGATTCGAGGGAGTGCCTTGGTGGAGATAAGTGGTGATTCTGAATGATGTAGGTTCCGTGGGAACCGAAGAAGAAAAGTTTACTATCTTATCCCCTTATGAAAACCTCTGAGTAGTCGATGCCATGAGTCTTAGTCTTCGGAAGGATAAAAACTAGCTTTCTACAAAAACAACTACTTATACAGCTTTAAAGCCTCCGTCAGCATCGGGCCTATATCGCCCTACTAATTCTTGCGAGTACGTCGTACTCAGCCTTGCTTTGTTGATTATTACTTGTTTCAGAAAAGGACGTCACCGAATAGGAAGGTGGGTTCTACGTTGACATCGACGAGTAGTCTGGGGTTCCCAGGTGGCAGCTTGGGACATCGGAACAGGCTGGCATGGGTTATGTTTATATATAGGCCTCTTAGGCCATAATTTGGATTTTGTTGTTTAGACAACTATATTTGCTTCCGCTTGTGTAATGATGGGTCTGTGACCTCTGATGTGTCATTTGCTATCTTTCTCAATTATATGAGTTGAACTATGATATCTTTGTGTCGTAGAGTCTGTGATGTGCCAGATGTTCTGCAGTCTTGGTCTCTTTGTTATACGTGAAAGCGATGTCCGAGCTTATGGCATGATCGAGGTGTTGTGTGCCGATGATGTATTCCGAGCACGCCTGCCAATGTGTTTTGGCCTGGGAGTGGTAACCCCAGTAACCCTTGATTGTGTAGCATGACCGGTTGCACAACGTTTCACTGTATAGCTCTGGGGTCGGGGCGCTACAATCTACATCGAGCTGTACATGTGGATACTGCGGAGGCGCTGCTCGTGCGGTGCTCCATCGGATTGGATCGCGTGGATAATACATCTTCTCGCGACTAAATGCGTCTAGTTGCGGGGATCGACAGACCAACCCCTGCATCGACAAAACGCTTTGAACGTTCTTCAAGGGTAAGAGATTGGATCTCATCTTCGCTACCTCCATCTAGTAGATCTAGATCCTTGGGGTTTATTCCGCTTGTTGCGTAGGAATGTTTTTTGTTTTCTATGCTGCGACCCCTTCAGCTCTTCGTGTATATGGAGACGCTTCCGCACTAACGCAGCCTCTTGCCAGAAGTCTGAGCCCGGAGGAAGAAGAAAATCCCAAATAACTCCATGCAGGGCCAAATGCCCAGGTATGCCTCGCAGAGGGTGACGAAGCAGGAGAGCAGCGTAATGCTGTTAGCTCCTAGGTGATGAAGCTGCAAGCTATAGAAGGTCAAAAACTCACAGAGGAAGGGGCTCGCCGGCAACGCCAACCCTCTCGCCAGATGCGAGGAGAACACCACAGACTCATTCGCCGCTGGAGCCGGCGAGATTTCGTCATTGTCGGGGACGCGGGTCCCGATCTCCTCCTTCAGGCCAATGAACCCCCCGTTGCGGAGCCTCCTGAGCTCCGTGCCATTGACACTGGAGCCCATCCAGGCGCCTAAGCTCCCCATTGATGTTCGGTTTCCCATCGGAGAAGAGGCGGCATCAGCGAGGACGAAAGCACCGGAAGAATGCGAGGAAGGATGATGCGCTCAAGGAGAAGATGAAGGTGCGATCTGGAGAAAGGGGAACGGTAGCCCGAACCATTCCCCCTTCTTCTTGTTTTAAAGCATGACGCCGCGGAGAAATCGCGTTCCCGCACGCCGCGTGGCACATGGTTACGGCCGAGCCGTCCGCAAAAGATCCCATCGGCGAACGGTTGCCACAGAAGATCCCCAGACGAAGCCGAGGCGCTCTGCCTCGAATCCCGGGAAGAGCCTCCAGTTGGACAGGATGTGAGAACGTGGCTGACATAAGCCACGATCCGAGCCCTCAAGCCATCCAAACGACACCACCAAGATCTTCAGTTCCGGCTGCACGCAGCCGGACAAGCCGTCTTCAAGATCTCCAAGCGAGCCGGCTACTGGCAAGCCGGACCCTTCAACCTCAACGGCACACAACAAAAATTGGGGAAGCTCGCGAAGCCTTCCCAGCAAGCAGACAAGACTCCACGAGCTTGGGGGCTAGTGTCGGGGAGATGAACCCCGGATACCCTAAAGACCCTCATTTCTTCAAACTCCTCAAGCCGGCCAGGTCACGCCGGCTGCATTTGCCCGGCTGCACCTATCCGGATGCATTCGTCCAGCTGGACTGAAGCCGGATCAACCAACCGACAGTTCCGTACCAGTGGGTCAGCCTCGCGTAACCGTCGCCTGTGAACAGTACTTCCTGTCGGGCGTTTCCTGTACAATATCATGACAATTAGCTCCAGCCGGACTAGAGTGTAGCTGATGTCATAGGGATAACCATGTAATTTC
The DNA here is from genome assembly GCA_012064385.1 of Puccinellia tenuiflora. Classification (NCBI taxonomy): domain Eukaryota; kingdom Viridiplantae; phylum Streptophyta; class Magnoliopsida; order Poales; family Poaceae; genus Puccinellia; species Puccinellia tenuiflora. The sequence continues at coordinate 647,937 of QRDG01000065.1, read as the reverse complement.
CTTGTAACCCAAAACCCTATCCCGTTGCCTATATATGGCGGGTTAGAGCCCCCTGCGGGAGGGGACAGATAGAGAGAGACACAGAGAGAAAGGATCATCGTCAACCTCCAGCCGGCTGCCACCTGAAACAGGTCCAGGAGCACATTGTAGCCCGAATTCTGTGATCTAGCAATAAGAAACCAGAAGTTCAGGACGTAGGGGTGTTACCTCCACAAGAGGGCCCCGAACCTTCGTACATCGCGTGTGTTTGCGTGCTTGTTACCCAATCCCGAGCGAACACCATCGTTGCCTTGCCCCACAATCTTCCCCATCTTTGATGGGTATGTCGTGCTATCGACCACGACAGCCCCCCTTTAGTTGCGGTGCGGGGCTCAACCCGCAACTAAAGACCCCCCTTTAGTCGCGTCCTGAGCCACGCCTCGCGACTAAAGGGGGCGTATAAAAGGCGAGCCACCCCCCCGGTGCGTGCCTCAGACCGCGACACCGGAGGGCCATAGAGGATCGAGGCACCGCCAGGCTGCCTGATTTTTGCGCCGTCGCTCACCGTCGCCTCCCGCCGCCCACGCAGTCGCCTCCACCACCGCGCGCCCGTCGCCTCCGCCCCCGTGCGCCCGTCGCCCGAGCCGCCACCGCCCGAGCCACCGCGCGCCCGTCGCCTCCGCCCCCGCCCAATCCGTCGCCTCCCACCGCCCGAGCCGCCGCGGCCGCACCCCTCAACTCTGGCCGCCCCCAGCCGGCTTCGGACACCGCCGTCCCCTAGGTAAGGCTCCGTTTAATTTAGGTTTATTTAGGTTTTAATTTATTTAGCTAGTTTATTTAGGATTAATTTATTTATTAGCTTGTTTTATTTAGGTTTTAATTTATTTAGGTTTAGGTGTTGTGAAATTAGGTTTGAAATAGATGTTAATAGATGATTTAGGTGGTTAATTAGTTAGATTTAGGTGGTTAATTAGTTAGATTTAATAGATGATTTAGGTTTGAAATAGATGATTTAATAGATGATTTAGGTTTGAAATTAGGTTTGAATTTAGATTTAGGTTTAACCCAATTAGAATTACTTTTTTAATTGGGTTAAAACTAACCCAAGTTTTGCCAACACTAGTTTTTAACCCAATTTTCTAACTAGTATTATTATGGGACTTATTAGAATCTCACTAGCTAGAAGTTTTAAGTTTTACTTTTTTAGTGTACAAATAGAAATTCTGACTTAGGTATTTTTAGTTTATTGTTCTCGGCGACGATGTCCCTGTTGGACCAGAGGGGCGATGTGCGGGACTGGGCTCCGCCGGGCTGGCACTGAGAGGTGCTACCTTCCGGGATGCGCAGCTTACTGAGTAATCTGGGTGATGTCGTCGACCCGGATCTTCTTTGGTGGCAGTCGCGTGGGCCACGCTCGGTGCAGAGGGAGCCGGGCCTCGAGGAGGTGGTCAGTCGCCGTATCAGGGAGGAGGACGAGCATGTCCGTCGCTACATGTATCTATTGGATAGGCATTATAGTAATAGCTAGTCGTTTCTTCAGAGGGTTCCTTATCATGTGAGCTATGACCCTATGAGGGTTCCTTCTCTTTGGATGTACAGCGCCGGAGGCTCAGCACCCCGCGGCTCAGGAACCGGTCGAAGTTAGTTTGAGAGGTTCATGCATGGGATATGTATTAGTGATATTATTGATGATTTATTAGGGTTAAATATAAATGGACCCGAGCTATGTAACTGGATTATCTATATAATATCTATAAAGTTCATCCCCACTTAGATGCATTTAATGTTTGCAAGCTCAAACCTGGTGTAGCCACTTCACCCCAATTATTCTTGACCCTTAGATTTCAAATCCATGGTCTTGATTTTTTTCCCAACCTAATCTCACGCGGTCACAGTTTTCCTACCCTCGCACCGATACAGATTTCATTACGGCAACAGCATGTCATGCGTCAAGTAGTACTTACTCTACCCATTTATGATCTCCATATCCTTTCCTCTTCCCAGAACCTCTTCACCGCATCCACGATCTCTGGCAAGAAATAAATATGCGGAAAATTAATTGGGGAAGGCATACGAGTGGAGGTTCGTGCCCTTAAATACCTGATCACCCCCTTGACATTTAGAGCAGGTGAGGATTAAGAATACCATCTGTGTTTTTGTTTTCACAGCTATTGCATTTTGGCGGAAATTTGTCGACGGTGACTGTGGCAAGGTGCAGAGTGATGCAATACTGATGTTACATGCCGGCGGAGCAAGCAGGGGTGAGCGACGACGCGCCTCCGTTCCACTCTTCTTGATCGTCAGTACATGCGTCGAGGCTCCGTTGCTGTCAGATGGTGGAGTGAAACGGGGTGGACGAGTGTCTTCTCACAGCCTCGGTGAAGGGTGACCGGCTTGGTGCGGGCATGCGGCATAGCCGTGTGTCCACATCCAGCCTTGGTTCCAACCATGGCGTCACGCCGTCATGTGTCCTGGGCGCAGCCGGCATCGGACGCAGCTCTGATGTGCTGCGCACATGTTGAGCACCGTTGCATCGTTGGGAGCAGACATTCCTTCCTGAGAGGAAGTGAAGTTGATGGATTGCATTGCTTATAGTAGTACTGAAGTTCAGTTTTACTTTATTTATTATAATTGCCACTGCAATCTACACTTCATACGGCTAATCCAATTATTGTATGTGGAATCCATTTTGTAGAGCTGTCATGTTTTACATTGAACGAACGTTCTACTCCAAGACCCCAACCCAGCTCCTCGGCTCCTCCATGCAGTCAGCTCATCTTTTTATTTTTTTTTTGTCTCCGAACTACAAAATTACTTCTTCTCCTCTATCTCATGCAGGCTAATTCATAGGCTTATAGCAAGTCCAATTACTGACTTCTTCGTTCCAAGAGAAAAAATTGTATGACTACAAACAAATGATTTGAAAATATTTGCTGGAAGGACGGTTATTAGAGATAAAATATTGAATTCTACAAGCACGATAGGCTCATTTATTCCTTTTTCTGTAATCAACAATGTGTGTTAAATTCTTTTTTCTGTAACCAAATATTTCCTTTGTCCATTTTCAACAAGCTTAACCATATCTGAAGGTCGTAGTATTATTTAATTTGCATAATTGATGGTACTATATTTTGCAATTCAGAAATTAGTCTTAAATTCCCACTGCAACGCGCGGGGTATCACCTAGTTCTAGATGTATTTGTGATATTACTCGTGGTGTATTTTTATGTACTATTTTTATGTAGTATTATTTTAGTAGTATTTTTATGCAGAATTATTTTAGGTGTATTTTTATGTAGTAGTAGCAATATTGTATGCGATAATGATATTGTGTGCATTTTGCAGAAACTATGGATCCACCTAGTCCAATCCATAGATACCTAAGACAAGAAGAAATTCTTGAGGATATAATCCACAACGCCCCCGGTGCTGATCCACCCGAATCTCCCTCGATGTATCTGAACCCATCCGGTGAGGGTGAGGAGGTCGACCGAAATGAGGGGGAAGCCGACAGCTCTGATGATGGAGAAGGCGACAGCTCCGATGATGGACCCTTAAGGAAGTCCGGTGAGGTATATATGAAGTCCGGTGATCAGTAGATGCATTAATTGAGTTGTATATATATATATATGAATTGACGAATGTTTCTTCTCTTAGGCCTCCACATCGAGCAAATGTTCCAAACGAGGCCCGGCCAAAAAGTTGGCCGCATCTACGCATTATACAATTACAAAGTTATCACCACTGGGCGAACCGTTGGAACCCATAAAGGTTGCAAAGAAATTTGTAAAACAATGCGGAGTTATGGTTAGGGATCGCATCCCGATCACCATTCGAGAGTGGCATAAGCCCAAAGGGGTGGAAGATAATGAGTATGTCGCCGAAAGGTACAAACATGGTCTTTGGAATGACCTCATGGCACATTTCACCCTCCTAGAATGTGAGGAAGAGGACGACACAGCTGCATTGAGGGAGAAAGTCAAGGAGTTTACTCTTAAGAAGATGGCCGAACTATTCCGGCAGTGGAAGAAAACATTATAGAAAAAGTATCAGAAGGACAAAACTACTCCAGCATTCGAAGGCTATCTAGTGAAGCAGAAGGCTTACTGGGATGCATTTGTGAAGTTCAAGGAGTCAGAAGATGCTACGAAACTGACAGAACAAAATAAGAAAAATGCTGCGAAAAAGAAGTATCACCATCACCTCGGGACCGGGGGCTACGTGACTCCCATGCCAAAGTGGGATAAAAAAGAGGAAGCGCTGCTTGCTAAAGGGATCATTCCAGAACCAATTCGCGACGAATGGGAATTGAGGGCAAGAAATTAGTTCCTTGCGCATGGGAGTGAGTATGACGATGGGACAGGGGACCTTGTTTGCAGTGATGGGATTAAGATACCCAAGGAGACATGGATGAAAGTGGTGAAAGAAATTAAAGAGGGGAAAAGAAAGTTCCGTCCCGATAGAGAGAAAGACTTGCTGACAAAGGTCCTTGGGAATGACGAACACGAAGGACGAACACGAGGCCTTGGCCCTAGTTATCCCTGGGAGATTGGGTTTCCCAAAGACAAAGATACTTATAGAAGCCAATCAAGAGCAAAGAAGCGACAGGAGGAGGAGGAGGAGGGAGACAGGTTCAACGAGTTGCTAGTAAGAATTGACAAGCAGCAGCAGTAGATTGACGAACTTAGAGGAGACCGCCTGCAAGATCCTGCACTCGATATTACCGCTAGCCCATCTCTGCGGAGAAGCAACGTGGCTGAATCGGAGGTCCCGTCTGACGGTGCACAGATGATAGATGGCGGTCCTGGCTACCCCGTGGATGGAATCAAGGATCAGATATCTCGTGAGCTCCATTAGAAGGTGTAGAACATATCCCTGAAGGTGGCGGTCGGATGTGCTTTACCTTGTCCACCTAAGGCACGCTGGCATGGCCGTAAGATTCCAGCTGGCTATGCTAAAGTCGGGGTGGATGAAATCGTAATGGGGATTGACTCAATGGAGCTTGACATCCCTAGACCTGAAGGTGAGAGGACACTCGGAGAAGTACTAGGTGGTATAATTCTACGGGACAAGAACAACTTCAAGCTTCCAGGCTCGGTGCCAAGGCCAACACCGCCTTTGAGTCGTCGCAGGTCACCATCACTTACAAGAAGCCCACCCCAAGACTACGACCACCACATCGTGAGTACATCTCGATCTCCACCGCCGGACTTGGGTCGGCCGTCTTCACCGCCGCCTTTGCCTGCTAAGAACAATAAGCGGAAGCGTGCTCTGTCGATGAGTACTAACCAACGCAGCAGCCCAAAACAAAAAATGTTACTCCTCCCAAGAGTACCTTATAAGAATCTTCCCATCAGAACTTACGATCGTACTGACGAGCAAATTGCAGCGATCGCAAAGGCTGAAAAAGATGCGCATTTTGCAAAGAAGAAAACAGAGCCCGCCCCGGTATAGACCGAGAAGCAAAAAGCATGGGCACTTAATTTTCTAAACACAAAATCGCAATATGAGTTGCACTAGAAGCCAGATGACTATCTACGCACACTTCAGAAGGAAGCGGAGAAGAGCAAATCAAGTAAAAGTGCTAGCGGGAGCTGTCGTGTCTTGGATCATGGACTGCGGGAGTAAAGGATACCCCCTTTTTAGGTTCGGTATGGGGCGCGAAGGAGGCTGAGGAACGTCTTCCGCCCGGGGGCTTCGTCTACGCTCGAGATCTACGTACTAGCAAGCATCACAGAGACACAAGGGGTTTACCCAGGTTCGGGCCGCCCGGAGGCTAACAGCCCTACTCCTGCATGTCTGGATTGAGAGGTGTATCATGGTGTAGCTTTACAATGGTGGTCGCGGGTGAGAACCCGGGAGGTGTTGGCTAGAGGTTGAAGACGAGCAGATCCTCGCCCGGAGGAGATCACCTCTCGCCTATGCTACTCTTCGTCTTGTGCGCTATCTAGCCTAGCCTCCGTCTCTCTGGAAATCCCTCTTTTTGGAAATCCCTCCTTTTGGAAATCCCTCCTCCCTCCCCTTGGGTGCCTCGGTCCTCCTTTTATAGGCTAAGGGTATACCAAAGGTGCACCCTTGGGGACGGAGGGGTTTTGGCGGGAAAACCCCTCCGGGTTCTCCTTAGGATGCGACGTGGCCTCCTCTCGTCCAAGTATTCTTCTCAGAGGGAGTAGGTGAGGTCGCCCACCTTTTCCAGGGAGGGCGGACAGAGGCTGACAGCTTTTTCGCCTCTGCTCCCCTTTGGCGCCTCCATCTTCTTGGCGCCCAAGTCTTCTAGGAGCCTCCAGCCAGGGCTGGCAAACTTATCCTCTTTGCGCACTAGAGGTGGGTTCCCGGGGGTGAGCCTGGCCTCCTGCCGGGCGTCGGGGTCCCGGGACCTCCATGCCTGCTTCCGGGTCGAGGGGGCCCGGAGGGTCCCCGGGTCCTTTGCCTTGGTTGTCGATGCCGCGTGCTTCGGGACGCCGTGGGGCAGATGGGGGGGGGCATCTGCCAGTCTTGTGCCTTGGCCTTGAGTGCCTCCTTGGTGGGCCCATGTGCGATGGACCCACTTTGACCGCATCAGGGGAACCCCATGTTCCACTGTTGCGACAGTAGCCCCTGGGCATAGTCCCGGTGGCCACGCCCTTCTGCCGCCGGGGCTATGACCAAAAAAGAGTCAAAGTGGGTCCCCGGCGTCAGGTCTTGAACGTCTTGTCACATCCGTCAGAGCCGCACACTACGGAGGTGCGCGGCCCACGGGTCTTCTGAATGTTGCGATCCGCGCGGACCGCCAACGCTCGCCTTGAATCCATAGGGAGGAGACGATCGAACGGAAAGCCTCCGCGGTCCCCGCGCCGGCCGCAGCGGTGGGGCTTTTCCAGCGCTAAGCGGGCTCGAAGGTAACTCCGGTGCCTACCTTGATCCTTCCTTGCATGATAGGAGCCACGACAGTTCTGACCATCGCATGTGCGCTGCAGGTCCTCCGAGTCCGAGAGCTCCCGGAAGCATGTCCGAGTGGATGATGACGTCGAAGCAGGGGAGGCTGCGGAAAGCTCCGCGGTAGCCGCAAGGGAGCATCCGCCTCCCAGCAGAGCCTCTCCGGGAGCGGAATCCCCGGAGGCAGGAGACACGGGGTCACCGTCGATGGCAACCCGGACATCGCCTATCCGTGAGCAGGAGCGAGCGCACCCGGGTCGGGACCCGGCAGCCTCGGAGCCACCTCTAGGTAATGCTACCCGGAGTCGCCACTGTTGTTGTCGGGGATATGAACCCCGGATATCCCAAAGAGGTCCATTCCTTCAGAACTCCACAGGCTGGTTGAACAAGTGCCGGCTGCGAAGTGCCGCCTGGAACCTGCCGGCTGAATCAAGCCGCCTGCGTCTACCCGGACACAGACGTCCGGCTGGGCTGAAGCCGGATGCACCAACCGACAGTTCCGTACCGGTGGGCCAGTCCCGCATAACCGCTCCTGGTGAATAGTACCTCCTGTCGGGCATCTCCTGTACAGAATCATAGCAATGAGCTCCAGTCGGCTCAGAAAGTAGATGATGTCATAGGGACACACCTGTAAAATCCTTGTAACCTAAAACCCTAGCCCGCTGCCTATATAAGGCGGGCTAGAGCCTCCTGCGTGGGGCAAGCAACCAAAGGAAGGTAGTGAGACCAGAAGCAGACAGAATTGTCATTGATCTCCAGCCGGCTCGGACTTCCAGCCGGCTGCCACCCGAATACAGCTCTAGGAGCATTTTGTAGCCCGCATCTTGTGATCAAGCAATAAGAACAAGAAGAGCAGGACGTAGGGGTGTTACCTCCAGAAGAGGGCCCTGAACCTGGGTAACTCGTGTGTGTTTGCGTGCTTGTTACCCAATCCCGCACGAGCATCCATCGTCGCCTGCCCCATACTTTTTCCATCTCCGATGGATATGCCGTGCAACCCACCACGACATTTGGCGCCCACCGTGGGGCTCGCGACGAGCGGAGTCACGTTCTGCGCGGGATCCCGGACCGTAGATGATCGGCGGGTCGTCTCTGGCCTCGTGCTCTCTATCGGCTCCATCGGCTGCGTCCTCGACAACACCAGGAGCTTCGCCGTCGTGGACGTCACCAGCGGAGGCACCGTCGTCACCCTCGGCGGCTTCCACGTCTACGTTGCCGTTGCCGCCAAGGAGTACCCGGAGGAGGTCTTCTCGTGCTTGGCTCCTTCGGTCTTCAACGCCAGCGTCTGCGACGGCAACTCCTTCGGCTACCTCGGCTCCGACAACGCGGACTGCGACGACGCCAAGCTCAACGTCTACGCCGAGGTGCACATGGTCGAGCACGTGGTGCAGGAGGCGGCGTCGCCACCACTATTCATCAAGCTAGAGAACCCTCTCGCTTCCAGCGCAACCTTGAGGCCGACTTCGAGCTGCTAAGCACCCCTATCGTGCCAGGTGCGGATCCGGCCAAGGCTGCGGCTAATCTCGAGAGGATGCACCAACAGATATACGACAAGGCTCTTTACCTCGCATCGACACAGCGCCGACTCAACGCCACAATGCGCGAGTACAACACCGTCCACAGCTTCGAGCCGGCAAGAGGCAACACGGAGAAGCTGAATGAAGTCCGACGCAAAGGAGGGGACCTCGGCGGCGTCCTGAACCGTGCTGGTCAGCCGCACGAGCATTCGGACATCATCTTGCCCGAGTACAGCAATCCGGTGCAAAACATGAAGGCTGTGGAGGCGGCAGCAGCAGAACTACCCCACCTCCAAGGCGAGGAGCTACGTCAACAAGCACGCCGGGTCCAGGAGCTCATCGCCGCGGCTAACCGGCAGCAACGCGAAACCGAGGCAACCGCGAGCCGGGAGCATCATGATCCGCCTCCAGGCTATGATGCAACCGGCAAGACCAAGCAAGGCGCCGAGGCGTCATCCACGAGCCGTGGCAGGGTGAAGGACAAGCAACCACGAGCACTCCGTGAGGGGAGCGCGAGCTCGCATCCTCGTGATCACAGCCGCGATCCGGCTGGGCGACGTGAAGACGGCAACCGGAACGGACGGCAAACCGGTCGCAGCGTCAAGTAGCGAATCGGACACAAAGTCACCATAGAGGAGCGCCTGGGACCGTTGGGGCCCGAAAAGAGCCATGACGCTCGCCTCCACATCGATGCGCTCAAGGTGTCAAGCATCATCGAGGAAGAAGACATCGTTGCACATCGCTGCTTCGGACTTCGCATCCGAACCGAGCAGTTTCCTAAGGGATTCACCCTCCCAAGGGACATGCCCAAGTACAACAGCACCGCGAAGCCGGAGGACTGGCTCGCCGACTACGTCACGGCAGTCAACATTGCAGGTGGCAACAAGCGGGTTGCCGTACGCTACGTGCCACTCATGCTCCAGGGGTCGGCTCGGACCTGGCTGAACAGCCTTCCGGCAGAAAGCGTCAACAGCTGGCTAGACTTCGAGGAGGTGTTCAACCACAATTTCGCCGGCACCTACTTGCGCCCCGGCAACGCACAGCTGCTCGCGCTATGCAAACAGAAGGACGGCGAGTCATACCATGCCTACCTCACCCGGTGGACTAGCCTACGCAACTCCTGCGAGGGAGTCCTCGAGCTCCAAGCCGTCCAATACTTCATCCAAGGCTACCGGGACCAGACCCTACTCAAGCACCGGCTCCTGAGGAAAAGCCCGAAGACCATGGCGGAGCTTGTGGCAATCGTCGAAGAGTACGCCACCGCCGACGCAGGCATGACCAACCCGATCCGACTAGACGAGGCCGGAAGAATCATCACGGCGGAGCAGGCTGCACGCCGCAGCCAGACAGAGAACCAGGAGGGAGGAAGATCAACCCGGTGTGACTCCGACTCATCCAGCAAGCGCAAGTCCATGGACGACCGCGTCGAGTCCAAGATCATCGCCACCACCGATGGAAGGCTGGCAGGAGGCTTCGACAACCGCCGCATGAGGACGAGCAGCGACATGTGCCGGACAAGGGCGAGGAACAGCTACGAATTTTTACTCGATCAGCCGTGCCGAAACCACGGCGACCGGCCAGCGAACCACACCATCAGGCAATGCAACCTTGGCCGCCCAAGGCCGCCACCGTATGAGCGGCGAAATCCACCTCCGCCTCTGGATGAAGCCGGACGGGATGATCGGAGACGCGACGACAGACGGCGCGAAGACAGGAATCGTGATGATCGCCAACGCGAAGAGCAAAGGAAGGAACGCCTTCCATCTCCGCCACCAAGGGGTCCAGACGGCTACCAGAATCCGGATGCCGCCTACATCATGTTCGTCAGCGAGCGCGACGACAAGCGAAGCCGACACGAGCGATTCAAGGAGTTGAATGCGGTGGTTCCACCTGTCCCCCAGTACCTTAACTGGTCGCAAGAACCAATCACGTGGGATCGCAGCGACCACCCGGAACTGATTCCCAATCCAGGCGGCTATGCTCTGGTCCTGGAGCCCATGATCATCTCCCCCAAGCACGACTTCACCTTCTCACGCGTCCTCATCGACGGGGGCAGCAGCATCAACATCCTCTACCGCGACACGCTGGAGAAGCTAGGCGTCTCCGAGTCCAGCTTGACGCCGAGCCGGACGGTCTTCCACGGCATTGTGCCAGGGCGAGCCGGCTCATCCATGGGTCTCATCCGGCTGGACGTCCTATTCGGCACCAAGAGCAACCATCGCTGTGAGACCATCTCCTTCGAGGTGGTCGACCACTCCAACGCCTACCACGCCATACTTGGGCGGCCGGCGTTCGCCAAGTTCATGGCTGTACCGCACTACGCCTACCTCAAGATGAAGCTACCAGGCCCACGCGGAATCATCACCGTCGCCGGAGATTACAAGCGTTCCATCACCTGCGCCACCGACAACGCGAAGGTGGCCGAGACCATGGTCTGCAACGAGGAGATGCGACAATTCAAGCGCAAGGCCAGCGAGGAGAAGCTGGAGATTCCGGAGTCGGCCAAGCCGGCTGGCGAGTCGAGCTTCCAGGCGGCGCGAGACACTAAGAAGATCTACTTCAACGACGGCGACAAGTCCAAGTTCGTCACCGTGGGGGCGAGCCTGGACCCCAAATAGGAAAGCGCGCTCGTCGAGTTCCTCCGTGAGAACCAGGACATCTTCGCGTGGTCCCCCAAGGACATGCCTGGTGTACCGAGGGAACTCGCCAAGCACTCTTTACACGTCCGGCCAGATGCCAAGCCGGTAAAACAATCGCTACGACGCTTCGCGGAAGGAAGAAGACAATTGATAGGAGAAGAGATAGCCCGGTTGCTCGCGGCCGGATTCATTAAGGAAGTGCAACACACAAAGTGGCTAGCCAATCCAGTGATGGTGGAAAAGAAGAACAAGCGATGGCGGATGTGTATCGATTACACCCACCTCAACAAGGCCTGCCCCAAGGACCCCTTCGCATTGCCACGCATCGACCAGGTGATCGACTCCACGGCCGGCTGCGACCTCCTCTCCGTCCTCGACGCCTACTCCGACTACCACCAAATTCCGCTGAACCCGGATGACCAGCTCAAGACCGCCTTCATCACCCCCTACGGCCCGTACTGCTACACCACCATGTCGTTCGGCTTGAAGAACGCGGGCGCAACGTACCAGCGCTGCATGCAGAAATGCTTGCACGACCAGATCGGTCGTAACGCACACGCCTACGTCGACAACGTGGTCATCAAGACCAAGGAGAAGCACACTCTACTCGCTGACCTCAAGGAAACCTTCGATAACCTGCGCCGCTTACAGATGAAGCTCAACCCGGAGAAATGCTTGTTCGGCGTTCCAGCCGGACAGCTACTCGGATACCTTGTGTCAACACGAGGAATCGAGGCCAACCCAGAGAAAATCCAAAAGGAGGACATCCAAAAGTTCACCGGCTGCCTGGCATCTCTCAGCCGCTTCATCAGCCGGCTCGGTGAGAAGGCTCTCCCACTCTACCATTTGCTGAAGAAGACTGACAAGTTCATCTGGAGCGACGCGACAAACGCCGCCTTCAAGGAACTCAAGCGTGCGATGGACACCACCCCGTTCTTAGCACCTCCGGCTCCGAAGGAGCCCATGCTCACGTACATTGCTGCCACCAACCGAGTCGTCAGCGTCATCCTGGTGGTAGAATGAGGTGAAGCCGACAAGCAGCGGCCGGTTCAGCGGCCAGTTTACTACCTCAGTGAGGTGCTCTCGCAGTCAAAGCAAAACTACCCGCACTACCAGAAGCTCGTATACGGCGTGTACATGGCAACGAAGAAGCTGAAGTATTACTTCCAAGAGCATTCGATCAAGGTGATAAGTGATGCTCCACTTGCCGAGATCATAGGCAACAAGGACGCAACCGAAAGAGTCGCGAAATGGGCGACCAACCTGACGGCGCACGGAGTCGAATATGACAAGAGAATGGCGATCAAGTCACAGGAGTTGGCTGACTACTTAGCCGACTGGATGGAGACGGACCACGTACCACCGCCACCTGATTCCGGCGAGCATTGGCTCATGCACTTCGATGGTTCCAAAAGATACTGGGGACTCGGCGCTGGAGTCGTCCTCACCTCACCCAAAGGAGCCCGACTTGAATACGTGCTACAAATCCACTTCACGGCGTCCAACAATGTAGCTGAATACGAAGCTCTCGCGCACGGCCTCAAGCTCGCAAAGGCCATGAACATCAGGCGGATCCTCTGCTACGGCGACTCCGACTTGATGGTTCAGCAAACCACTGGTCATTGGGACACCAAGGACCCCAACATGGCTGCCTACCGCTTCTTCGTCCAGCAACTCGCGGGATGCTTCGGTGGATGTGAATTCCACCACATCCACCGCTCCAACAACGAAGCAGCTGACACTTTGGCAAACATTGGCTCTCTTCGTGAGGAAATCCCACCCGGCGTCACCCTCGAGAAGCTGTACAAGCCATCCATCATCGCCTGCCCCATACTTCTTTCCATCTCTGATGGATATGCCATGCAACCCACCATGACAGTTGTCCCCGGGGACCCGGAGGTTCCTAGGGGTTAACACCTTGTTTATCGGTGCAGACCCTGAGGCGGGGGACCGCGCTGAGGACGATGGCGATGTTGAGTCCCCAGCGGCCCACCCTGAAGTTGATGCCGACGGGACGGAGAACCGCGCCGGGGGCGAAGACGATGTTGAGCCCCCAGCGTACTGGTCCTATCCCAACGCGGAGGCCGAGCAGGCACCCGACGACGCCTAGGCGTCGAAGCCCGCGAGCCCCCGGCCTGAGTAGCAGACGGCGAACCCGGAGCCTTGGTTTACGCGGACGTTCCCCAACGTCAGGGAGTTCCTGGCCTTCTCGAAGGCCGAACTCATGCAGCAGGAGCCATCACCCTCCTCCGGGGAGGAGGCTGTGCGGGCCCGCGAGGAGCGAGTGGCGATGGAAGAAGAGCTGCTCAACGCCCGGGAGCAAAGACTGTCCAGCCAGCAAAAGAAGTTGCAGGAGCATCTCCAAGAGCTCGAAGCCCAGAAGAAGGCCTTCCTCGAAGCAGAGGAGGCGTACCAGGCCAGAGCGGCCCTCGACGAGGATCGCCTGGAGCAAGGGATGCTGAACGCGGAGGGGTGGACTCGCATGGAGGTGGAGGCGGCGACGGAGAAGACCATCCGGGCAAAGGACGAGGTCATCCGGTCAAGGGATCAGAAGATCTCTAGACTGAAGGAGGACCTTGCCCACAAGAAGAAACGACGGGAACAAGCTCGAGAGGACATCCGGAGGATCCTAAGCGAGTGAGATGGCCAAGCGTCGAGAATAGCGGCCCTGTTGACCACCATCGACACACAGAAAAAGGCCCTGGCCGCGGCCGAAGAATTCAAGAAGAACTTGGGCGCCCACCGATTCGAACTGGAGAAGAAGATCAGGACCCTGGAGGAAGCGGTGGAGTTCCGGGACGAAGCCGCCAAACGTATGACCATCATGCGCTGAGACGAGGCCAAGAAGCTCGCCGAAAGCTTGGCGACTGCGGAGACGAGCAAATCGCAGGCCCAGATCGCCTGGGACCGCCATGAGAAGCTGTCCGATCAGCTCAAAGAGGTACAAAAGGACCTGGCAAAGGCCAAGGAAACACATGCCAAGGACACGAGTGAATTCCATCGGCATCGGCAGGGGAACGAAGAGATCCTGCTCCAGATGCACTCCTAGGTCTTGAAGATCATCGAAGGGCTGGCGGTGCTGAAGAAGAAGGGCATGCCTGCCCTCCCAACGGAGCGCTCCTACTCCCTTTGGTGTTATCCATCGTTCTTGGAGCTCGTGGCCTCGCGCATCAACGGCCTTAGGGACAGCGTGAGCAGAGCCACCCTCCAAGAAGGGAGGGTTACTGCCCAGTAGGTGGCCACCCAGTTCATCGCGGCCTTTCGGCGACATCACCAGCCACCTCCTTCCTTGTCCGATCTGCAGGGTCTCGCCCCCGAGATGCTGACCGACCCCGAGGTGACCCTCCATGTTGACGAGATCATGGAGCACTTCTCCCACGAGGACGACAACCGGTCCTGAAAGCAGATGGAGCAACACCAAGAAACGTGAACTGTGTTTTGCATATTTTGTACCTTTCTGAATGTAAATAACCTTTCCCAGGTTTTATCCGTTTTATTGCACCCGTGGGGGCTTAACGCTCTCGGGAAGGGTTAATGAGCGTGAGAGCTAACCAGCCGTGGGCACTCAGACGGATCTGAGCCACCGACACAGGGTGCATCCCCCCCAAGAACCCATCGTTTTTGACCGCACGGACCTCAGCCCACGATTCCACTGCCCGAGGGAAACAGACAGCTTAGTCGCGGAGGCGCCACCTCAAAACAACGCCCGCTTTCGTCTTAGCCAAGATGCATAAAATAGAAGCAACGAAGGAAAGGCCCGTGCAAGCACGTTTCATACTTAGCTTAATGTCGACCTCCTTTGGGCTATTTCAGCAATTGTTTCGTCACGCTGCCGCCAGAGCAGGTCTTCTATGCCGCTTTTAAGACATAACTCTGCCCCACCTGCGGTTACCCGCAGGGCTAGGGACTCGTGCAGAAATAGCCGCCTGCCCAGTCATCCTTACTGGTGCAGGACCTTATTGCTGGGGCCCGTGGTCCCGGTCCTGAGACCTTCATGTTCCCGACGCCGCGTGAGGGCACGTCCAACTTGCTGACATTATTATGATGCCGGTCCGGAGATCCCTTTTATTCCTGGTGCCGCTTGAAAGCACGCCCGCCTTGCTGACACCCTTGCTGTGCCGATCTGGAGACCCTTCCGGGCTCCTTTTCATTGTTGCCCGGAGGCCAACCAGTGTGCAATCCGATACTTTTGCGGCGGCCCACTCGGTCCCGGGTGTATTGTCACGATGTGACCCGGGAGATCCCATTATGGCTGACTTTCATTGAAATAGGTTCGATCCCAGTCAGAGGTAGTCACGGGTGGACCCATGGGGGTCGCTGGTGGTGAAAGCGAGTTGTCGGTTTGGGTGGAGGCGTCTGCAACAGTTCTTGATGACTTCTTCTTCTTCGGGGTTTTCTTTGGTTTTGAATTCAGAGGGCAATCTCGGCGGAGGTGACCAGGCTCTCCACAGATGTAACATCCCTCGTTCCTTGGATGCTTTCTGAGTTCGTGGCAGTAATCGATATTGTGCTTGTCGGTTTGATGGAACGAGCACCAGTGTCCCAGTTGTCCATCTTCGCCCAACGGGAGCTGGACTTCTTGCGACACGTATGGTTCGTCCCTTGCGACCTCAGTTTCTTGACCTTGAATCTAACGCTCCCCCTCCAAGGGGAGAGTCGACGGGGAAGTTTCCAAGCAGAGCTCTTCCTTCACCACGCGCGTCCGCGGGGAAAGAGGGGCATCAATTCCTGTACTACTTCCCGGGGGCAAACCCCCACCTGCAGCTACATCGGCCCGAGCGACCGGGGGCACGAACCGAATCCCGCTAGCGAGACTCTACGTGGATGGCGTCGCTGAAGCTTCCTCGGGGTCGAAGCCAAGTCCCGGGTACCGCAGATACTCCTCGCTGGTCTTGGCCTTCTTCTTCCGCACCATCCCTACTGGAGAACTTGAGGTCGACGCAGACCCTGTCGATGACCTTGAGGTCGACGGAGACCTTGTTGATGACCTTGAGGTCGACGGAGACCTTGTTGATGACCTTGAGGTCGACGGAGAACTTGTCGATGACCTTGAGGTCGACGGAGACCTTGTCGATGACCTTGAGGGAGATCTGGCCGAAAGATCTGGAGAATCTGACGCAGATCTCCTCGAAGATCTCGAAGCCGATGAAGAACTTGAGGAAGATCTCGACGATGAACACGAAGCCGATGAAGACGAAATCAGCACTTGCGCCCCCTACCTGGCACGCCCGATGTCGTGTCTTGGATCACGGACACTGGGAGTAAAGGATACCCCCTTTTTAGGTTCGGTATGGGGCGCGAAGGAGGCTGAGGAACATCTTCCGCCCGGGGGCTTTGTCTACGCTTGAGATCTACGTAATAGCAAGCATCACAGAGACACAAGGGGTTTACCCAGGTTCGGGCCGCCCGGAGGCTAACAGCCCTACTCCTGCATGTCTGGATTGAGAGGTGTATCATGGTGTAGCATTACAATGGTGGTCGCGGGTGAGAACCCGGGAGGTGTTGGCTAGAGGTTGAAGACGAGCAGATCCTGGCCCGGAGGAGATCACCTCTCGCCTATGGTACTCTTCGTCTTGTGCGCTATCTAGCCTAGCCTCCGACTCTCTGGAAATCCCGCTTTTTGGAAATCCCTCCTTTTGGAAATCCCTCCTCCCTCCCCTTGGGTGCCTCGGTCCTCCTTTTATAGGCTAAGGGGA
Organism: Puccinellia tenuiflora; assembly: GCA_012064385.1. NCBI lineage: Eukaryota > Viridiplantae > Streptophyta > Magnoliopsida > Poales > Poaceae > Puccinellia > Puccinellia tenuiflora. The sequence goes on along the minus strand of QRDG01000065.1, from coordinate 631,191 downwards.
TACCACAGGTGCAACCTTGGGGCCGGAGGGGTTTTTGTGGGAAAACCCCTCCGGGTTCTCCTTAGGAGGCGACGTGGCCTCCTCTCGTCCAAGTATTCTTCTCAGAGGGCGGACAGAGGCTGACAGGTTTTCCGCCTCTACCCCCCCTTTGGCGCCTCCATCTTCTTGGCGCCCAAGTCTTCTAGAAGCCTCCAGCCAGGGCTAGCAAGCCTATCCTTTATGCGCACTGGAGGTGGGTTCCCGGGGGTGAGCCTGGCCTCCTGCCGGGCGCCGGGGTCCCGGGACCTCCATGCCTACTTTCGGGTCGAGGGGGCCTCAGAGGGTCCCCGGGTCCTTTGCCTTGGTTGTCGATGCCGCGCACGTCTGGACGCCGTGGGGCAGATGAGGGGCCCATCTGTCAGTCTTGTGCCTTGGCCTTGAGTGCCTCCTTGGTGGGACCATGTGCGATGGACCCACTTTGACCACATCAGGGGAACCCCATGTTCCACTGTTGCGACAGGAACTAATCAAGTAAAAGTGCAAGCGGTAAAAGAAGGGACGTTCCCCAGCTCGGAGAACAGGCCAAACAATCGATCCCACCCCTCAAGGTGTTATCCGAAGATGTTCCCCAGGTGCTGCAGCAGGATATGGAAGAAGCCGCGAAGTTGGCGGCCGCTATGGGTGTGAGTGTTGCTAAACTTCTAGGTTCCGAAGACGACAAGTTACCCAAGGCTAATGTAGTCCCTACATATGTCCTAGGGAAGCCTTTGGTCAGCAAAGAGAAGTTGAAACAACTGCCAACACACATGCGGAGTTTGCATGAATGGTACTTGAGAGAGGTAAAGGGGGAAAGAATAATGATCGTGGCGAAAGTCCCACAAGAGTACTTCTTCCGAGCCGAAGAGGTCCATGTTGAGTTTTCAGAACTCTTCCAGTTATACAATTTTTACGCCCTCGACAAATCTCTCATGAGTTGCTATTGTCTGTAAGTTGTTGAATTCATTGTCTACATATAAGTTGTTCAGTTCATTGCATGTAATTATCCTCATTATATCCCTTTGTACTCTATTATGCAGAATGAAGATGCAGGCTTGTAAAAGAAGGATCTATAGTGTTGGGTTCATTGACCCAGATAAAGTACATATAGGTACGCTAATGACGAAACCCGACGAGACGGCGGAAAACCTTCTAAGGTTTCTAACGGAGCAAAATTTCGGTGACCACATACTGTTTCCTTACAACTTCAAGTGAGGGTCTTACTCTGTTGTACACATTCACTTTTGCTTACTCGGTGTTAAGTGTAATTGATGAGTTACTGACGTATATATATAAACGTGTGCAGCTTCCACTGGATTCTGCTAGACATTCGAGTTGATAAGGGAATAGTTGAAGTCATGGACCCATTAAAGAGACACCTGGAAGAGTTCCGCAACATGCAGGACATGCTCCAGAGTTAATTTTCGCGCTATGTTGGTCTCTTTTGTTGGTTTCATGAGATATCAGGAAATGAATAACTCATTCATTAATTCATTTTCTTTGCCGGGCAGGGTTTGGAACCGGTTCAAGAGTGTGGTGACGGGTTCCTTTAGTGAGGAGCTGACGTTTACTCCAGTCTCGGTAAGTAGTACGAGATATGTCCGCGCATCTCTTTACTTATAGTTTCAATACAGTTATGATGCTAGATTTTTTTATTGAATTCTATTCTCGTAAAGTGCGCGAGGCAGCCACCGGGGACACATCTATGTGGATACTATGTTTGCGAGTTCATTCGCACGTTTACCACTGAGCACAAAGATTATAGAGTCGACGTAAGCAATACATTCACAACATTATTTTATTACCCTCACTTTTTGTTGTCATGATTGATGTTCATATTGATCTCCTTTTCTTATATAGTTTGAGAGAATGCGGAATCAGCTCCTACCAGAGCAACGCGTAGTAGGAATTGCAGACGAACTGGCGGGATTTTTGATAAAAGAGATGGTAGACGACGCCAGACAATTTAGTGTGAATAGGCTCTACTGATGATCTCCGGCCGTGTAATCGAATAGACGGGCTTAGTCCCGGTAATTGTGATCTCCATGTAATTGTATATATTTGTATGCTCGATCGCAAGACAAGTTATCTTATATATATGTAAGAACGTGTACGCGTAGAAATATATGAAAACTATTTTGAAACGAAGAAAAAATAAATAAAAGAAAACAAAATGAATTCTCTGCCGCGGCACAGAATGTGGCCAAATTTCTGCCGTGGCAGAGAATCATTAGTCGCGGCCCGTTATACGAACCGGGACTAAAGGGGGTGCCCCCAGTGCGCTCCGCGGTGTCAAGGTTGAGGGCCATTTGTCCCGGCTGGTAAGAGGTCCGGGACTAAAGGTTGGGTCTTTAGTCCCGCCTGGCCTGTCCCGGTTGGCCAACTGGGACAAATGCCCCTCACGGGCCAGGACAATAGGCCCTGTCCCCACTAGTGGCATTACGTCGTTTCCATGCTCCGCCGCCACTACAAAAACCTGCATATATATCCTCGAAATAGGCTTTCGCCCTGCTTTATAGATAAAGCAGTGACCATACAAATCCATCATACAACTCGACACCACCACACACACACCCAAGGCAAGATACAAAGATGCAAAACGACGACTATGACACCCCAAGCAAGGGGATGAAGCCGTGCTCGGCTAAAGATGGACTCCACGGCAGCGCCTTCAAGAAGGGAACCACACCACAGTGCCGCCGTCGCCTGATCCAAAGGATCAAGGTTTTCACCCGGAGCAACACAGAGGATGGCGGATACCATGATGACGCTTTCAGGAAGGAGACGGCGCCCACGGACGCTGTCACCATCGGCCTGGCCAGAACCAAGCAGGGTCTTCACCCGGCAGACCCGCCACCTCCGAACTATTCGTGGCCACGCTGTCGTACCACCCCACCTAGCCGAACTCCATCCCCCATGCCATCCACATGACCATGGGGGACAGACCGCACCCGAGTCATGAGCTCCGCCCATGAGCATCATGTCTCCCACCTCCAGGGCCGCTGCCCCGGGATCCGTGACACCGAACCCGTGACATGAGAGCCAACATCATGCAACCCCATCGAAGCAGGAGGGGAAAAGGCAGCGCTCGGGTCAAGGGAGCAAGAGGGCGGCAGAGGTGCCGGCACCAAGATCTAGACCTGATAGGTCCGGTTCCGGTCGCCAGCAACACAGCAGCCCAAGAGGGAGCCCGTCCCCCACTGCCACAAGCGGTTGCCAACCGGACGCAGTAGCAGGAGCACACCAGGCCCACTCAGGCCCAGCCGGGCCCAGATCGGGCCCGTAAAGACCCCACCGCCACGCTGCAGCATCAGGGCCGCCGCCGCGCCGCTGCCCTCCTACCAGTACCACCCGCACCACCCACCGCCACCACCGCCCGGCTGGCCGCCATGTGCCGTCATCAACACCCGAACCGGTCTGCACCAAGAATCGCCCGCAGACGACCCGACGCCGGAGCTGCCTCCAACCGTCGCCGCAGCCCGACTCGCCGAACCACCATAGACCACCACGCGGTTGTGCGCCGCCGCGGACTACGTCCAGCGAGGGCGACGACCCAGCCGGGTCGCCCCTCCAACCACCGTGCCGTCTGCCAGAAACCTGCATCAGATCGAGCGAACCTGCATATATATCGTGTTCCATAGTCACCGCCATACGTGGTTTCTAGCTCTTCGCTACTGCGTTGTTGTGTGGTCGCCACCGGCGGGCGTGTTATGTGGTTTCGGGGCTTCGCCGCCGCTAGGACATGTTGATCGCGTTGTGTAGTCGTTGGTCGCTGCGTTATCTGGTCTCCGGCTCTCCGCCGCCATTGCCTAGTCACCACTGGCCACCGTATTGTGTGATCCAATCGAAGGGAGTTTCTTGCAAAGATACACCGACCTGGTGTCCAGCGGGCGTGTTAGTGCAAATTGGCCACGGTTATGATATCATGCGTGCAATTAGGATCAAAGGCTGAGGATGGAAGGATGCATGGGTACACAAATCACCCGGGTGCATAGGATATGTTGCTACGAGGTGCGATGGCGGGAGGAATCTCCACATCAGGTGAATTTCTCACCGCCTTGTTAATCGAGGAAAATTGTCCATCGGGATTTTCTTGGAGGAACTTCACAAATCCAAGGAACATGGATCTCAACTGGGCTCGACATTCTTCTCTGGTCAAAGATCTGACCTCCTCTTCAATGATTTCCAATTGCTATCAAGATGTTCTTCCTCATACTGCCTTCTTCTCTTCTTTCATGGCTTTGTGGATTTATCACTAAACTTTCTGACATAACTAAAGCTTAAAGTTGAACACCAAAAAATATCGTAGTTAGTACTACACTTCCAGTTGACTTTAAATATTCAGAGGCTTAAACAAATATTTCAAATTCTCTATATAAAATCCACTTAAAATATTCTGAGCCTAAAGCAAATATTTAAAGTTCACTTAAAAGTTGGGCACTCAAATATGTTTTTTTTTGTAAAATTCATGCCAAAATTCATAAAAAAAGTCGGCACGACCTTTGCTAAAAATTGGACTTATGGAGAGCCCAAAATTTGCCGGAGCGGAAGTTAATTGATGTTCCGGCAAAACATAGGACTTATTCCCTGCAAACATGTAAAGAACCATCGAAACACATACACAATTCCATCATAGTTCCATTTCATTTTGCAGATTTCAGAGGAACAAATTCAAATAAACATTTCATCAAACACCTTATGATAAACAAACAAGATGAAGGCAGGGTGAGTACCTGGAGGAGGAGGGCGACGACACATGGTAGGGGCTCGGGAGGAGGAGGCCGAGCGATTGCGGTAGATCGGGAGGAGGAGGGCAACGGCTACAAGTTAGGAGGAGGGCGACGGCGCACGGCAGGGGAGGTGGAGAGTGACGGCACGCGATAATGGCTCGAGAGGAGGAGGCTGGGCGACGACGACGGTTCGGATGGAGGAGGGCAATGGCGACAGGGGACGGGATGAAGGTGGTGGCTGGGGTTTGGGGATTGAAAACTATCTCTGCGCGGGAGTGGCTTGATTTGGGGATTTGACGTTATTACTGGCAGCGCGGGCGCAAATGACCACACTATCATTAACTTACTAGCATCATGGTAGTCTACACCCGCACGTCGCCAGAAACTTACTAGCAGCATGGCCGTGAGCACCCGCGCTGCCAGTAACTTCTAAATTTTTATATAATTAAGCTTATTTGAATCAATTTGGACAATGATGTTTTCTTTTCTATAATTTTACCTCGGTGTCAAAATTGATTCGGGTTAGGGTAAAAAATATTTAAATTATTTACCTTTAGGGATCGGTTTTTATTTTGAAGATTGTTTCGGGTTAGGGTAAAAAATATTTAAATTATTGGTTTACATTTTAAAAAGCATGCAATTATATAACAAAATTAATTTAAAAAGTTATGTAAATCAGATCGAAGCAATACTACGAGCCGTATTTGTCGTAGTCCTCCTTGTTGGCGACTAGCTCTAAGTAGAAAATAACGAGCCCTGCCACCAGAACTTTTCAAACACAAATGGAATAATACACACGGTTTCCCCTCAATATAGCCCGACAGTGGCTCGTGAATGCCTTGCATGCATATGTATGATTTAACATGGAACCGTCGGACGTATCCAAGGAAATACGAATGATTTGTATTCGATGGCTACAGAAAGAGACATAGCTAGTGAACGAGGGGGAGAATACATGCATCGATGTGCTGAACCTGGCTGAAAGATAGGGTATATATAGGGCTGAGAGAATGGATGGACGGAGTGGTAGGTGGGATTGGTAGGTAGAGGGGTTACTAGTAGCATGTGAGGACGTCCACGCGGTACCAGTAAGTCGTACTGGTAGCGTGTGTCCCGGCGGACACACTGCGGATAGGTTACTAGCAGCGTGTCTCGTGGTGGCCACGCTGCTAGTGATTGATGATAGCTCCGCGAGTCGGAACGCACAGAGAGGGACCAAGTTGCACGAGGATCGGGTTGACTCGACTTGGATTACACTCGGGCTTGACCCGACAACGCTTTGGTCGCAGAGGATGCTCCCAGGCCCCTTCTCAATTGGCATTACATCCCTTGGCCTTGTCGATGTTTCTGCCCTATCCCGGATAGTGCCAAAGGTGGGGGTACTCCACCGGGTGCCGCGGCGGTCAGCGACTAGAAGTCTTGCCTCACGCACCTGAAAGAACATGCATATCCCTAATGTTTTGGAGTTGATGACAACGATTTGCGGCCTAACATTCTTGTGTTTAAAGTCCCAGGTCATCTCACACAAGCCCCCTTTAGTTTCTTCAAGAAAAAGGATAAGAGCAAGGCGTTATAGTTGGGCTGCTCTGCTTTGTCTGGCTGGGGTGGTAGTACCGGGCTAGTCCCGGTAGTACCGGCCTATCCGGAAGTGCCGGGCAAGTGCCGCGTGACTGCCGTGTTTGCCTCTGTTTGAGGTGTGGCAGTTGGCCGGCATTAGGCCGATAGTACCGCTCGTCCGGTACTACCGCCCTACTACCGGGCCACTACCGCGATTCTCCTCTGTTAGAGGTGCGGCAGTCGGCCGGTACCTGGCCGGTAGTGCCGCCCTGCTTGGCTGGGCTGACATCTTCCGGGGGACCGGTAGTACCGCTCTCGAGCCAGTACTACCGGGAACCCCGGGATCTAAAAGGGGGCAACCGTCAGTTTTTGGCCCCCTTATATATTGAGGCCTTCTTCCCCGTCAAGACCTAGCTCTTGCAACTTGTAACAGCCCTAACTTGGTAATGAAAAATACGAAGAATTTTTCCACTTTTTGCATTCGTGTTTGCATCATGGCATCCTTTAAATTGCTTGTGTTAACAAACAACAAATTGGAAACAATAAAGAGTGGGAAGCCAAACCTTCCCAAAATCCTTATCTCTTGAAGTGCAAAGAATGGTACAACCCGTAACATGACAGGTGACCATATGGTCCAAAACAATCCCTAAGTTCACCTCAAGTGCTAAGAACCAAATGGTTGGTCTCCATTTTGTTTCCAACTTCCCTATGCCTTTAAATGTGTTTCATAGCTTTTGTTGTTTTGTGAGCTTTGACACCTTGCTCAAAGGTCCAAATAAAATGTGTGTTGAGTTGTTTATCTTGTGGAGAAACTCCCAGAATTTTTCCATATTTTTCTGGAATTGTTTTGAGGTCCAAATAGAAAAGCCATTTCTGTTTTGTTTCTGACCACCGGAAGTACCGGTCTCCAGACCGGAAGTACCGGGCCGCCGTCGTCCTGTGTGGCGACAGTGGCGCGCACTGTCGCCATGGCCGCCCTCACCTGCTCCCCCGCGTGCTGCAGTGCACCCTAGGGTTAAGTGACCCCCACTGGCCGCATCTGCTCCCCCTCTCCCCCCTCATCCGTTTTCCCCACGCACAGGTGACCTAACCCTAACCCTAGATCGAGCCTGCAGCTCCCCGTCGCCGCCGTGGCTGCCGAGCACGCCGCCGTCGACCCCGGCCGCCCCAGCTCGATTGGAAGCCACCGTTGGCTCCGTCGGAACACGTTCTTCCTCTCCGCCGAAGGAATCGGCCGGAGCTGCTCGGGATCGCCGCCGTTGCTCCGTTTCTTCCCCGCCTCCGGCCGCCACCGTTTGAGCCGATTGCCGCCGTCCTCGACCACCTCCGACACCGTCGAGCAGCTGCTCACGCTCAGGGTGAGCCCACGATCCTCCTGAGCCTCCTCGCTCTCCTCCTCTCCCTCTCTAGCCCTGTGTCGCCGCCGCTCTGCTCACTCTCGCCGCCGGCCACCGCCGTGACCGTCGCTCCGACGACCAATAGGGGGCGGCGCCGCTACCCCTTGGTTCGCTGTTGTCCCGCGCGCCTAATGCGCCCAGAGGCGCGTCCTAGGAGCCACCCCGTGGACGCGCGCATGCACGGCGTGCGCGTGGTCACCGCGCGCACTCCCGCCGTCGCCGTGCTCAAATCCGCTGGCCGGAAGTAGTTTAGTTCCGGTAAACCGGAAGTAGCAGCGGTAGTACCGCTAGTTCCCAAAATTCGGTACTGGACATTTTGAGTTTATAACCGGAAGTAGAGCCGGAAGTAGCACCGGCAGTACCGCTAAACCGGTACTACCGGGCACTTCACCGGAAGTACCGGTTAACCCTTTTTCGGTACTGGACTTTTGTGTTTTGGACCGGAAGTAACCGAGGAAGTACCGGCAAACCGGAACTACCAGTCCACTTACCGGAAGTTCCGGCAGACTGTGTTCACCTTTGAATATTTCATAACTTAATAAGTGTTAAGCCAAATCTTGTGAATGTTATATCAAATTGACCAGCACTTCAAATGCTATCCAACTATGATAATATCACATCATGATCACAAATACCTAATTTGATGTTCTTAATAAGTTGATAAAAGGGTTGAAATTCCAACAAATATTTAATTTGCTACTTATTCTTCGGTGCTCCGAAAATTACAAATAAGATACCAAAATGACCGGAATGACAAACCCTACCCGATTCATGTCATGTTCAGGCATTTTGAGCCACTTCTCTATTAATTTGATAATTTATGAATAATGTGGTCATTAAGATAAATGTGGGGTTGCTTCCAAATAATTGCACTAATTATTTGGCTCCCCATTTAATTATGCTTTTAATTTATATAATAATATCCTTGCATCAATTTGGCATGTCATCATGTGATTGAGCATCGCACTTGTGTTCTTGTGATTTATGTGTGCTTTGTATTTTCTTTTGGGTATCGATAGATTCCGGAGTCGAGGGTCTCTCTACTTACCCCGACGATCAATACTTCACGCCCGGGCAGCAAGGCAAGAGATAACCTAACCTTCTTGGCATCTAGCATCCTATGATTTTATCAAACTATTTTATCCACCATAATATTGCATGCGGTTCAAATGTCTCTTTTGATCGAAGTATAGAATATCCTATGAATGCATGTTCTTCCCCGAGCCAATCACATGTATCCCTACCTATGAAACCTAGGGTTGAAGTGTTGGCCGAAATAAAGATAGAATTGTTGTATTCATATACTTAGCTATGCTTAGCCATGCTTAAATAAATGCTTTATGTCCGTTATTAATTCTGTAATTGTTGATGATGATGGAATGATTCGGGCATGGTGGATAATTGTGATGCTAATTAAAATGCTAAGACGGCTTGGGTGAGTTGCCATCGGGGATGGTGTTTTGCCTCACTCTAGCCCCTAGGTGCGAGTTCTTTACCTCTTGAACCAAGACTAGCGTGCTGCCATTGGTGGGTGTATGGGCGCCTCGCTGACCAAATAATTTGCAAGTGGCTTGTCAAGGGTCCTCTAGTTTGCTATTTCCATTTGCGCGTGTGTGGTGTGAGTGGAAAAGGAACGAGGATGGTGATGTTTAGGACGTGACGGTGGGGCAGGGCGCTGGGAGCGCTGAACCTATCCTTCCGCCACTGATGGTCCTTGAGTAAGCCTCATGCATTGTAAAGGTCTAACCGCGCCCGCTTGCCGGCCTTCCCCGGAAGAGGGCCACTCAGGTGAGCCGGACGGTACCAATGGGTAAAATAGTACACCCCTGCAGGGTTAATCTTTTCGAAAAGCCGTGTCCACGGTTATGGACAACTTGGGAATAGACGATAAGATCATAGATAAATATTAACCTAATTGATATGGCAGCTAAAGGTTGCATAATCACGTGTGTTAAAGGTTCACTTCCTCGAGGTTGATTCGAGGGGGTGCCTTAGTGGAGATGAGAGTGGTTGGCTACAGAAGGGTTCGATGAGAACCAATGATGACAAATGTTACTCTCTTACCCCTTTTGAAAAGTATTCTGAGTAGACGAATGCCATGTGTCAATTATATTTCTGTTTATGAAACTTCGCTTTATGCAAAAAGAAACACATATACAGCTTTAGAGCCTCCGTCAGTCATTGGGCCTATATCGCCCTACTAAACTTGCGAGTACATCGTACTCAGTCTCTCTTTGCTGCCTCTATGATTTTGTATTTCAGAGGAGGACGACACCGAGCAACTAGGTGGGTTCTTCGTTGACGTCGACTACTAGTTTGGGGTTCCCAGGTGGCAGCTTGGGACCGTGGAACAAGCTGGCTGGGAAATGTTTATTGTAGGCCTCTTAGGCCATATATTTGCTTCTTGTTGTTAGACAACACTACCCGCTTCCGCTTGATGAATTGTTGGATCGGTGATCCTTTTGCTGTGTAATATTTGTGTTCTTCTCGTTATATGAGTTGCTATACTTTTGTGTCGTAGAGTCATGCTTTGTGCCAGTTCTGTTCCACAAGTCTCGATCTTTGTCTTATACATTGATGGTTGTGTCGGATTCATAGCCTCTCTGTATAATTCCGGGGTCGGGGCGTTACAAGTTGGTATCAGAGCAGGACTGCCTGTAGGAAACCCTTTCTCTTGGTCGATGTCGAGTCTAGTGAAAACTATTTTGACCTAAAAATGAGTTGTGAAAACCTTCTTAGGATTCTTTTTGCTTCTCATCCAACTCGCTCTACTCTGATTCTTACCTCTATTTGTTATGCTTGGTGTCGATGTTTAGGTTCTCGGGGGTTGGGTTCTTACCGTCCAGTTATGCCCCGGAGTTCTCATGGGTACGCTTCAAATCAATACATATCCAGCTTCAGTATTATTTGATTCTGGAGCTTCGCATTCGTTCATATCCATATCATATGCACACAACCATCAAATACCGTTTGTGATGATGGACCCCCCGTTAGTGGTCAAGACCCCTGGCTCTAGTTGGCACACTCACTGGATGTCTCCGGAGGTTCAGATTTCTATAGCGACAATTCCTTTCCCGTTTTCATTGATAGCACTAAAGTCAGTGGGGTTAGATGTCATTCTGGGCATGGATTGGCTAGTCACATATCAGGCCAAGCTAGATTGTGTTGCCAAGACTATCACAGTAAACCACCCAACCTATGGACTAGTGCGTTACTGGTCCCCTATTTTCGTAACTCCGTCCACTGCCACTCCCCGCTCTCCGAAGATCAGTCCTATTTTCCTGGAGGGTGTCACCCCACCTGAGATACATGAGGTGGTTGTGGTGTGTGATTTCCCCGATATCTTTCCTGAAGAATTGCCTGGCACGCCACCTGATTGAAGTGTGGAATTCGTCATTGAATTGGTTCCGGTAACCGCCCCAACTTCCAGAAGGCCTTACCACATGCCAGCGGAAGAGCTAACTGAATTGAAGAAGCAACTTGATGAGCTGCTGGAAAAGGAATTCGACCGCCCGAGTAGCTCGCCTTGGGGCTGTCCGGTCATCTTTGTCAAAGAAAGGAATACCAATGATCCTCGCCTGGTTGTTGATTACCGCCCTTTGACTGCGGTGGCCGTCAAGGACAAGTATCCTATTCCTCGAATAACTGACCTATTCGATCATCTAGCCGGTGCAACGGTATTCTCCAAGATGGATCTGAGGTCAGGATACCATCAGATCAAAATTAGAAAGGAGGATATTCCGAAAACGACTTTCACTACTCAATATGGCTTATATGAGTATACCCCGGCAGAAAGGTTACTATGACAGACACCATCAAAAAGTTCACTATGAAATTGGTGATAAGCTGATCCTCGAGTCTCTCCTCTCCGAGGCGTTCGTCGTTTCGGAATCAAGGGCAAATTAGCACCTCGCTTTGTTGGCCCTTTCACCGTCCTAGCCAAGCGAGAAGATCTCTCCCGTCAACTTGGGTTGCCTACCAATTTCCCGGATGTTCATGAGATGTTCCATGTTTCCCTCTTCCCTATTCCTACTCTAGGAATCTCGGGGCGAGATTCTTGTAAGGGGGGTAGATTTGTAACAGCCCTAACTTGGTAATGAAAAATACGAAGAATTTTTCCACTTTTTGCATTCGTGTTTGCATCATGGCATCCTTTAAATTGCTTGTGTTAACAAACAACAAATGGGAAACAATAAAGAGTGGGAAGCCAAACCTTCCCAAAATCTTTATCTCTTGAAGTGCAAAGAATGGTACAACCCGTAACATGACAGGTGACCATATGGTCCAAAACAATCCCTAAGTTCACCTCAAGTGCTAAGAACCAAATGGTTGGTCTCCATTTTGTTTCCAACTTCCCTATGCCTTTAAATGTGTTTCATAGCTTTTGTTGTTTTGTGAGCTTTGACACCTTGCTCAAAGGTCCAAATAAAATGTGTGTTGAGTTGTTTATCTTGTGGAGAAACTCCCAGAATTTTTCCATATTTTTCTGGAATTGTTTTGAGGTCCAAATAGAAAAGCCATTTCTGTTTTGTTTCTGACCACCGGAAGTACCGGTCTCCAGACCGGAAGTACCGGGCCGCCGTCGTCCTGTGTGGCGACAGTGGCGCGCACTGTCGCCATGGCCGCCCTCACCTGCTCCCCCGCGTGCTGCAGTGCACCCTAGGGTTAAGTGACCCCCACTGGCCGCATCTGCTCCCCCTCTCCCCCCTCATCCGTTTTCCCCACGCACAGGTGACCTAACCCTAACCCTAGATCGAGCCTGCAGCTCCCCGTCGCCGCCGTGGCTGCCGAGCACGCCGCTGTCGACCCCGGCCGCCCCCAGCTCGATTGGAAGCCACCGTTGGCTCCGTCGGAACACGTTCTTCCTCTCCGCCGAAGGAATCGGCCGGAGCTGCTCAGGATCGCCACCGTTGCTCCGTTTCTTCCCCGCCTCCGGCCGCCACCGTTTGAGCCGATTGCCGCCGTCCTCGACCACCTCCGACACCGTCGAGCAGCTGCTCACGCTCAGGGTGAGCCCACGATCCTCCTGAGCCTCCTCGCTCTCCTCCTCTCCCTCTCTAGCCCTGTGTCGCCGCCGCTCTGCTCACTCTCGCCGCCGGCCGCCGCCGTGACCGTCGCTCCGACGACCAATAGGGGGCGGCGCCGCTACCCCTTGGTTCGCTGTTGTCCCACGCGCCTAATGCGCCCAGAGGCGCGTCCTAGGAGCCACCCCGTGGACGCGCGCATGCACGGCGTGCGCGTGGTCACCGCGCGCACTCCCGCCGTCGCCGTGCTCAAATCCGCTGGCCGGAAGTAGTTTAGTTCCGGTAAACCGGAAGTAGCAACGGTAGTACCGCTAGTTCCCAAAATTCGGTACTGGACATTTTGAGTTTATAACCGGAAGTAGAGCCGGAAGTAGCACCGGCAGTACCGCTAAACCGGTACTACCGGGCACTTCACCGGAAGTACCGGTTAACCCTTTTTCGGTACTGGACTTTTGTGTTTTGGACCGGAAGTAACCGAGGAAGTACCGGCAAACCGGAACTACCGGTCCACTTACCGGAAGTTCCGGCAGACTGTGTTAACCTTTGAATGTTTCATAACTTAATAAGTGTTAAGCCAAATCTTGTGAATGTTATATCAAATGTACCAGCACTTCAAATGCTATCCAACTATGATAATAGCATATCATGATCACAAATACCTAATTTGATGTTCTTAATAAGTTGATAAAAGGGTTGAAATTCCAACAAATATTTAATTTGCTACTTATTCTTCGGTGCTCCGAAAATTACAAATAAGATACCAAAATGACCGGAATGGCAAACCCTACCCAATTCATGTCATGTTCATGCATTTTGAGCCACTTCTCTATTAATTTGATAATTTATGAAGAATGTGGTCATTAAGATAAATGTGGGGTTGCTTCCAAATAATTGCACTAATTATTTGGCTCCCCATTTAATTATGCTTTTAATTTATATAATAATATCCTTGCATCAATTTGGCATGTCATCATGTGATTGAGCATCGCACTTGTGTTCTTGTGATTTATGTGTGCTTTGTATTTTCTTTTGGGTATCGATAGATTCCGGAGTCGAGGGTCTCTCTACTTACCCCGACGATCAATACTTCATGCCCGGGCAGCAAGGCAAGAGATAACCTAACCTTCTTGGCATCTAGCATCCTATGATTTTATCAAACTATTTTATCCACCATAATATTGCATGCGGTTCAAATGTCTCTTTTGATCGAAGTATAGAATATCCTATGAATGCATGTTCTTCCCCGAGCCAATCACATGTATCCCTACCTATGAAACCTAGGGTTGAAGTGTTGGCCGAAATAAAGATAGAATTGTTGTATTCATATACTTAGCTATGCTTAGCCATGCTTAAATAAATGCTTTATCTCCGTTATTAATTCCATAATTGTTGATGATGATGGAATTATTCGGGCATGGTGGATAATTGTGATGCTAATTAAAATGCTAAGACAGCTTGGGTGAGTTGCCATCGGGGATGGTGTTTTGCCTCACTCTAGCCCCTAGGTGCGAGTTCTTTACCTCTTGAACCAAGACTAGCGTGCTGCCATTGGTGGGTGTATGGGCACCTCGCTGACCAAATAATTTGCGAGTGGCTTGTCAAGGGTCCTCTAGTTTGCTATTTCCATTTGCGCGTGTGTGGTGTGAGTGGAAAAGGAACGAGGATGGTGATGTTTAGGACGTGACGGTGGGGCGGGGCGCTGGGAGCGCTGAACCTGTCCTTCCGCCACTGATTGTCCTTGAGTAAGCCTCATGCATTGTAAAGGTCTAACCGCGCCCGCTTGCCGGCCTTCCCCGGAAGAGGGCCACTCAGGTGAGCCGGACGGTACCAATGGGTAAAATAGTACACCCCTGCAGGGTTAATCTTTTCGAAAAGCCGTGTCCACGGTTATGGACAACTTGGGAATAGACGATAAGATCATAGATAAATATTAACCTAATTGATATGGCAGCTAAAGGTTGCATAATCACGTGTGTTAAAGGTTCACTTCCTTGAGGGTGATTCGAGGGGGTGCCTTGGTGGAGATGAGAGTGGTTGGCTACAGAAGGGTTAGATGAGAACCAATGATGACAAATGTTACTCTCTTACCCCTTTTGAAAAGTATTCTGAGTAGACGAATGCCATGTGTCAATTATATTTCTGTTTATGAAACTTCGCTTTATGCAAAAAGAAACACATATACAGCTTTAGAGCCTCCGTCAGTCATTGGGCCTATATCGCCCTACTAAACTTGCGAGTACATCGTACTCAGTCTCTCTTTGCTGCCTCTATGATTTTGTATTTCAGAGGGAGGACGACACCGAGCAACTAGGTGGGTTCTTCGTTGACGTCGACTAATAGTTTGGGGTTCCCAGGTGGCAGCTTGGGACCGTGGAACAAGCTGGCTGGGAAATGTTTATTGTAGGCCTCTTAGGCCATATATTTGCTTCTTGTTGTTAGACAACACTACCCGCTTCCGCTTGATGAATTGTTGGATCGGTGATCCTTTTGCTGTGTAATATTTGTGTTCTTCTCGTTATATGAGTTGCTATACTTTTGTGTCGTAGAGTCATGCTTTGTGCCAGTTCTGTTCCACAAGTCTCGATCTTTGTCTTATACATTGATGGTTGTGTCGGATTCATAGCCTCTCTGTATAATTCCGGGGTCGGGGCGTTACACAACTCTCTCTCGTCCATTATAAGCAAAAGCTCAAATTGAAGAGATCTCCCAATCCCTACACCCAAACTCATTGATTCTTGGAGGATTGAAGGAGAAGGCCACGATCTACATCGTCACCAAGCCGTTCTTCATTTCCCCCTCATTCACTTGAGGGATTTCGTTTTTTGGGTTTGCTTGTGTTTTCGCTAGATTCATTTGCTTACTACTTATTGTAATCATGACAGATTTGTTGATTTGGGAGCCCCCAATTAAGTTGTGGGTGTGTGCCCCAAGAACGTTAGCATTCATCTTAATATCTCAAAACAAATGAGAAGTATCAAGTATCCACACAATGATCTACAAGACTATGCAGGCTTTCATTTCATTCCAATATCACATGAATAGCATTTTGTCACTTTGACAATTCAAGCAATTTATCAATAACAACTCTCCAACAATTATAAGTGAAGAACAAGAGAGTTTAACATCAACTAATAGCAGCCCTAAACAAGATAAAAGCTAAAAGCGAGAGCTTACTAGCAAACAAACAGTAGCTAAGAATACTCAACAAGATATAAGCGAAGCAAAGGAGTATTCAAATGAAAAAGCGGAGCATGTCTCTCCCACACATATAAAGCTAGGATCTAAAAAGTATATGACCAGCAAACAAACAAACAAAACTGAAAGTAAGAAGACGCTCCAAGGATAGCACATAATATGTAAAGTGATAAAAACTTAGTTTAAAGAAGACGACCTCATGATAGTCGATGAAGAAGAGGGGATGCCTTGGGCATCCCCAAGCTTTGACGCTTGATGGTTCTTGATATTAAGAGGGGGTGCCATGGGGGCATCCCCAAGCTTGAGCTCTGATCCATCTTCAATTTCTTCATTATCCTCTCCTTTGGAACTTAAAAACTCACTTCACACAAAACTTCTTATAAATTGATTAGAGGGTTAGTGCTCATAAATTAAAATGCACATGTGTTCAACTCAAGAAAAATTGCAAACAACTTTATTGGGCATTAGCTACTGTTCAATAAGCCTCAATGTGGCACTCCTCCCCAAGAGTATCACATTTGACGATAGTAAAGAGACGAATACAAAATAAAAGCAGAATCTGTCAAAAACTAAATAGTCTGTAAAGATTGAATTTTTCGAGACACTTCTGTAGCTCAAATCAGAAAACACAAAACTAAGTAAAGATATATAAAAGTATCAGGATGGCTGTATAAAAATATCAGAAAAATCTAAAATTCAGAGATTTTCTGAAATTTCGAAAAGTGAAGTACAGAAATCTGTTTCTGGACAGCAAAACAATACCTGACACTTTCAATGCATTAGAGGCTAAACTTGGCACAAAAAACCAAAAGAAAAAGATACAATGAAATTTGTACTAAGGAAACAACTTCATGACTCAAGAAAAACAAAAACAGACTGAAAGTAAAAGATGGGTTGCCTCCCAACAAGCGCTTTTCTTTAACGCCTTTTAGCTAGGCGCAATGCCAAATATCAAGTTTTTTCGGAGGCCTTTGCAACATCAAGAGCATAGCTTGAACTTATGATTGATTCAAAAGGAAGCTTCTTTCTCTTTCTAGGGAAGTGTTCCATCCCTCTTTTAAGGGGGAACTGAAATCTTATATTTCCCTCTTTCATATCAATAATAGCACCAACGGTTCTCAAAAATGGTCTCCCCAAAATAATAGGACAAGAAGCATTACACTCAATGTCCATAACAATAAAATCTGTGGGAACATAATTATCATTAACAAAAATAAGGACATCATCAACTCTACCCAAAGGTTTCTTTTTAGAAGAATCAGCAAGATGGACATTTAAATAGCATTCTTCCAAAGGATTTAAATTAAGCATTTCATAGAAACTTTTAGGCATAACAGAGATACTAGCACCAAGATCACACAAAGCATTGCAATCAAAGTCATTTATTTTCATCTTAATAGTGGGTTCCCATCCATCTTCTAATTTTCTAGGAATAGAAGTTTCTAGCTTAATCTTTTCTTCCCTAACCTTGATAAGAGCATCGGTAATATGTTTGGTGAAGGCAATATTTAATTTACTAGCATCCGGTGACTTAGCAAGTTTTTGTAGGAACTTTATGACTTCAGTAAGATTTCAATTATCAAAATCAATTTCGTCATCTTTAAATAGGCTAGGAAGTTCCTCATTAGTACTTTGGATAGTATAAACTTTAATAGTTTTCCTATTCATTTCAGAAATTCTAGCTTCTTCTTTCTCCCTAGCCCACCTAGCTTTCAAGCGAGCCATCATCCTTTCATTCTCATTAATTTGAATAGAAATAGAATTTAAAGATTCAGTAGGCTTGTCTTGAAGAGGAGTGGTTCTAATTTTTAAAATTTCAACATCATGAGCAAGATCTTCCACTTTAGAGACAAGTCTATCAAGGTTTTCAAGTTTCTCTTCAATAGTTTTGTTGAAAGCTTTTTGCGAAGTGATAAATTCCTTTAAAACATTTTCAAGATCAGAGGACACATTCTTATTTGGATTATAAGAATTACCATAGGAATTACCATATGAGTTGCCATTATTGGGAGGATAAGGCTTATAGTTGTTACTACCAAAATTATTTCGATAAGCATTATTGGTGAAGTTATTTCTATTAAGAAAATTAACATCAACTTGATCCTTTTCTTGGGCAATTAATGAAGCAAGTGGGACATTATTAGGATCAATAGGGGACTAATTGATAGCAAGCATAGACATAATCATATCAACCTTGTCACTCAAAGAGGAAATTTCCTCGACAGAATTTACCTTCTTACCACTTGGAGCTCTTTCGGTATGCCATTGTGAATAATTTGTCATCATCTCATCCAAGAGTTTAGTTGCTGCACCTAATGTGGTGGACATGAAGGTGCCTCCCGCGGCCGAGTCCAATAGGTTCCTTGAAGAAAAATTCAAACCTGCATAAAAAGTTTGGATAACCATCCACATAGTTAATCCATGCATGGGACAATTTTTAACCATAAATTTCATTCTCTCCCAATCTTGAGAAACATGTTGATTATCAAATTGTCTAAAGTTCATAATGTTACTCCTCAATTGTATGATTTTAGCAGGTGGATAATATTTTCAAATAAAAGCATCTTTGCATTTAGTCCAAGAATCAATGCTATTTCTAGGCAAAGACAATAACCATTCATTTGCTCTCCCTCTCAAAGAGAAAGGGAAAAGCTTCAGTTTTATGATGTCACTTTCTACCTCTTTATACTTTTGCATATCACATAACTCAACAAAGTTATTTAAATGAGAGGCGGCATCATCAGTACTAGCACTAGAAAATTGCTCTTGCATAACAAGATTTAGCAAGGCAGGCTTAATTTCATAAGATTCCGCTTTAGTAGCGGGTGGAGCAATTGGAGAGCATATGAAATCTTTGTTATTAGTGCTAGTAAAGTCACACAACTTGGTGTTTTCAGTGGAAGACATAATGATAAGATAAAATAACAAAACATGAATAAAGACTACACTAATTTTTTCGGGTTTTAAAATTTTGCAACAACAAAAAATAAGCTAAACGAGAAATAAAGCAAGCAAGATAAAAACAAAGTAAGTGATTGAGAGTATGAGACTCCCCTTGCTATTGCTCCAAAGTCCCCGGCAACGGCACCAGAAAAGAGCTTGATGGCGTGTTAACGGGAAGAGTGGCGTCGGTTTTACCTTCCAAGTGAACTTCTAAGTATTGCTATAGGTCCCCGCCAACGGCGCCAGAAAAGAGCTTGCTAATCGGTGAATGATGCGTTGGGTGGTGCCCCAAGAGAAAGCGTGGATGTAGCAAGTAGCAGTTTTCCCTCGTTAACGAACCGAGATTTATCGAACCAGTAGGACTTTGAAATCAACAACAAAGTGAATGTTGAAGATCTATGGCGCTTAATATTCAACAGACATGGACCTGCACACACTCAACCAAAATACTTTGCCCCCAACGGCGGAAAGGTTGTCAATCTTTCCGGTCTCACAGAAAACAAAGCGGTTAATTGTATAGTGAAATAGATGAAAATATGAAAATGGACCAGTGGAGTAATGATGATGAAAAGTGATGAATAAAGGTTGCAATTAATGTAAAAAGATGGACAGGGGGCCATGGGTTCACTAGTGGAGTCTCTCAAGTAATAAAACACTCATATGATGGGTAAACAAATTACAGCTGGGCAATTTACAAGATTATAACACAAACTTAATCTAGCTATGACAAAGAGAACATGATAATATTTATATAGGCATCACGACAATGAACAAAGACCGTTGAGTCCAACTGCATCTTTGTCTTAAAATTCCACCGTGGGATCGCTATCCAGCCTGTCACCCAACGGTATTATGTTGCAAGCAACAGACAATTGCATTAAGTAAAGCACATTAAGTAAGCAATACTAATATCAAAGGAGACATTAACACCGCTGTTTTACCCTTAGTAGCAACAGCACACCCTCGCCCATAGAAGTTTCTGTCACTCGTGCCCAGGAACAAAAGGGGGCATGAACCCACTATATAGCATAAATACTCCCTCTTGGAGATACACACAATCACTTGGCCAAAGTAACTACACACATCGGAGAGCATGCAAGAACATAAATCAATATATAAGAATCATGCACAATCTGATCATAACTTCATAATCCATCGGATCCTAGTAAACATATCACATAGCATTACAATAGTCGACCTATCATGTTAGGAAGCTCACAATATCATAAGACATGAAGCACAAGAGAGAGAGACTACCATCTAGCTACTGCCATGGACCTGTGGTCCTAGGTGGACTACTCACAAATCATCCCGGAGGAAGGCATGGCGATGAAGAGCCCTCCGGGATCGCTCTCCCCTCCGGCAAGGTGCCGGGATCAGCTTCAGAATCACCCTGGAACTAGGGTTTATGGTGACGGCGCGTCGGGGTGACTTCTCTGAAAAATAATGGCCGCCTCGACATTTTTAGGGTTAATGTGATTTTATAGGCGTCGGAGGGGCCGAAGGGTGCCCACAGGGCAGGGACGGGTCCCACCCACGGGCAGCCCTAGGGCCGCGGTAGGGGGCCACCCCTGGCCTGTGGGTGGCCCCCAGGTCACCCTTTGGTCTCCAGGTGCCTTCCATCGAATAAAAATCCCCGTAAATTTTCGTCCAATTCCGAGAATATTTGCAGAAGTAAATTTTCTGAAGTACAAAAACAGCAAAAATAGGAAACTGGCACTAGGCATCTTGTCAATAGGTTAATTCGACAAAATGCTAAAAATGATGTAATATGATAATAGAAACATGTGATAATATCACAAAACTAGCATGGATCAATCAAAAATTATAGATACATTTGACATGTATCAATGTCTCATCAAAATTTATTTTGTTATCACTTACCTACACGAGAAAGAGTAGGAGTTAAGCTTGGGGATGTTGATACGTGTCAAACGTATCTATAATTTTTGATTGATCCATGCTAGTTTTGTGATATTGTCACAAGTTTCTATTATCATATTACATCATTTTTATGCATTTTGTCGGACTAACCTATTGACAAGATGCCTAGTGCTAGTTTCCTATTTTTGCTGTTTTTGTATTTCAGAAAATTTACTTGTGGAAATATTCTCGGAATTGGACGAAAATTTACGCGGAATTTTTATTCGACTGAAGGCACCTGGAGATCAAAGGGCGAACTGGGGGGCCACCCACAGGCCAGGGGCGGCCCGCTGCCGCGGCCCTAGGGCAGCCCGTGGGTGGGACCCGCCCCTGCCCCGTGGGCATCCACTCAGCCCCCTCGGACGCCTATAAAATCACATTAACCATAAAAACGTCGAGGCGGCCATTATTTTCTACAGAAGTCACCCCGACGCGCCGTCACCATAAACCCTAGTTCGGGGTGATTCTGAAGCTGATCCCGACACCCTGCCGGAGGGGAGATCGATCCTGGAGGGCTCTTCATCGCCATGCCTTCCTCCGGGATGATTTGTGAGTAGTCCCACCTTGGACCACAGGTCCATGGCAGTAGCTAGATGGTAGTCTCTCTCTCTTGTGCTTCATGTCTTATGATCTTGTGAGCTGCCTAACATGATTAAGATCGACTATTGTAATGCTATGTGATGTGTTTGCTGGGATCCGATGGATTATGAAGTTATGATCAGATTGTGCATGATTCTTATATGTTGATTTATGTTTTTGCATGCTCTCCGATGTGCGTAGTTACTTTGGCCAAGTGATTGTGTGTATCTCCAAGAGGGAGTATTTATGTTAGATAGTGGGTTCATACCCCCTTTTGTTCCTGGGCACGAGTGACAGAAACGTCTAAGGGCGAGGGTATGCTGTTGCTACTAAGGGTAAAACAGCGGTGTTAATGTCTCTTTTGATATTAGTATTACTTACTTCATGCGCTTTACTTAATGCAATTGTCTGTTACTTGCAACTTAATATCGTTGGGTGACAGGCTGGATAGCGATCCCACAGTGGACTTTTTAGACAAAGATGCAGTTGGACTCAACGGTCTTTGTTCATTGTCATGATGCCTACATAAATATTATCATGTTCTCTTTATCATAGCTAGATTAAGTTTGTGTTATAATCTTGTCAATTGCCCAGCTTTAATTTGTTTACCCATCATATGAGTGTTTTATTTACTTGAGAGACACCACTAGTGAACCCATGGCCTCCGGTCCATCTTTTTACATTGATTGCAACCTTTATTCATCACTTTTCATCATCATTAATCCACTGGTCCATTTTCATATTTTCATCTATTTCACTATACAATTAACCGCTTTGTTTTCTGCGAGACCGGAAAGATTGACAACCTTTCCGCCGTTGGGGGCAAAGTATTTTGGTTGAGTGTGTGCAGGTCCACGTCTGTTGAAGATTAAGCGCCAGAGATCTTCAACATTCACTATTTTGTTGATTTCAAAGTCCTACTGGTTCGATAAACCTCGGTTCGTTAACGAGGGAAAACTGCTACTTGCTACATCCATGCCTTCGCTTGGGGCACCACCCAACGCATCATTCACCGATTAGCATTCCACAACTTAGGCTTCCCGAAAAACCCCACAGGAGTGTGGAATGTTCAGGAGACATAATCAAACCCTGTTGGACATGGTAAGATAAATAAAATGCCATTATATTTTGTAATTTATGCATTAGAGACTACCGCTTTACACTTAAAAGAGCGCCATCATGATCCGTTGTGATTGACACCATGGTTTGGGTAGTGACCCAAAATTGTCTTTTATTAATTTTTGGTATGCATAGCATGTGTAAAATGTTTACAACCAAAATCGGATAAACACATGTTTATAAGGTTATCCCAAACCTGTTTGGTATTTCTCCTATCACCAAACCTTGGACAAAAGTGTTTGTCGGGAAGGTGGATTTCTCGAGAAAGTGCTTCTTGCAAAATAGGTGAGTGGGAGGAAGTGTAACTCGACGAGATTAGAGAATTATCGTCACCATGTCAAGAGTAGCGCAGCACCGGAAGTTGTTCTGGGGTTTCCTAGTTTGACTAAATGGAAGACGTTACATGTGATGTAGAAACGTCGAAAAGAGTTTGCAAACTAAACCATGTAGGTTGTTAAAAACTTTGTACCCGGACCAACTTGTGGTTTGAGAATGAAGTGTTGTGTTGACAACAAAGGACTTACAAATTATAAAGGAAGCAGATGGTCGGCCCTTACTTCATAAATTGGCTATAAGCCATTATATCCACGATAGTATCAACAAGACATGGATGTTCAGATCCATTGAAAGTTCGATTTGTCGAAAAGATGTTTACAACAAAGTTCAAAGAGTTGACTACGAAAGATTTTGATCTTCCGTAGCGGTACTTTAGTCTTTATGGATAATTCTAGCAAAAGTTACATATTTTGATATGCAGTTGAATAACAAAATGAAATTCCTCTCAAGGAAGTTTGATCAAGGACGTGTATGCTACACGGTTCAAGAAGTTTTGTTAAATTCAAAAGTTGCTCGAAAGGTATGCGAATTTCAATGGTTGAAATAAGCATAACGAAGTTGGAATCTTTACATAAATGAAGTTATCAAAAGAGCTTGATTTCATCATTGACGGTGAAGATGCTTTTAGAGTTACAAGAAATTAAATGGGAGCGCTGAGACATATTTCTAATACATTATGTAGTTGACATATAGTTGATTGGAAAGTACGTAATTTAAATTAACATGGATAAGTTTTTATATTGATAAAAGACTTAGGCTGAATAACATATTGGGGATCAATATCTATAGAGATAGATTGAGGCGCCTGATTTAGTTAAGCCAAAGTACATAGATGAAGTATTGAAGTAAGTCAATACGGAAACGACAAGAAGAGGTTCTTGCCACATGGATGATGATTGAGAAAGACTCAAGTGTTTTGACACAAGATGAGAAAAATTGAAATTGAGATTTCTAAATCATATGTTCCATGATATGTACACAACCAGATGAGTCATGTGCTATAAAGTGTTATACCAGGATAATTCATGTGATTATTAGACAACAGTGGGAAAGATCCTTATGTATTTTAGAAAAACTAAGGATGAGTCTTCCTGCATAGTAATGACAAACTACTGTAAAGTGTTACACTAAGGGTCATGTCATATATACAAATAATTCTATCTCAAATTAAGATATGTGTTTAATAGAAGGTGGTACGATAGGCTGGAAGAAAGTTCCATGCTAGTTTTGAATGAGTTTCAAAAGGTATTGTGATGGATACTACAACAAAGGCTAAGTATGTTGTTGTGTTGACAACAAATAGAGTATTTTGTGTCAAGGAGTTCTTTATTGAACTAGGTGAATTTCCAAGAATGCGAGTACTATGAAGCTCCATTTTCGTAATGGTGGTGACATTGATTCGAGCTGAGGAATTAAGGTCTCACCAACTGACCAAAATACGACGCCATCTCATTGGATAATGAGTGATGCATACTCATTGGAGAATGAGTGATGCGTATAGATGCAGATACAAATAGACCTGAAGCGTCAGATCTTTTGATAAACCTCTTCCACGAGTAAAACATGATCAGCACCAAAAGGCCATGGGTGTTAGATTGCTACAAATGTTAACTAGATTATTGACTCTAGTGCAAGTGGGAGACTGTTAAAAATATGCCCAAGAGGCAATAATAAAGTTGTTTATTATCATATTTCATGTTTATGATCAATGTTTATTATCCATGCTATAATTGTATTACCCGGAAACATAATACATGTGTGGAATATAAACAACAAAGTTTCCCTAGTAAGCCTCTACTGGACTAGTTCGTTAGTCAAGAGCTGGTTAAGGTTTCCTAACCATGGACTTGTTATAGTCACTTGATAACGGAATCATATCATTAGGAGAATGATGTGATGGACAGACCCAATCTTAAAGTTTAGCAATTGATCGTGTCACATAGTTTCATTGCTAATGCTTTTGTATATGTCAAGTATAGTTTTCTTAGACCATGAGATTATGTTACTCCCATTTATTGGAGGAATGCTTTGTCGACATCAAACGTCACTTCGTAACTGGGTGATTATAAAGGTGGCTTTCAAGTATCTCCGATGGTACTTGTTAGGTGACATGAATCAAGAGTGGGATTTGTCCCTCCATGTGATGGAGTAGATATATCTGGGCCCTCTCGGTAATATAGCATCCGAAAGTTTGCAAACATGTGACTAAGTGGTAGTCACGGGGATCCTATATTATGGAACGAGTAAAGAGAACTTGCGAGGTAACGAGATTGAACTAGGTATGGTGATACCGACGATCAAATCTCGGGCAAGTGATATATCATGAGAGAAAGGGAATCGTATACGGGATTAATTGAATCCCCGACATCGTGGTTCAACCGACAAAGAACTTCGTTGAATATGTAGCAACCAATATGGACATCCCGATCCCGCTATTGGTTATTGATTAGATCATGTCTGCATGTTTTCGAACCCGTAGGATCACACACTTAAGGCTTCGTTGTAGTTAGGGCTTAAGTTGAGATAATTAATGGTGTAATCAAATGTTGATTCGGAGTCTCGGATGAGATCCTAGTTATCACGAGGAGCTCCGGAAGAGTCTGGAGATAAAGTTTCATATATGGAAAGTGGTTTTCCAGGTTTTCGAAAAAGTTCAATAATTTTCCGGCAGGGTACTGGGAAGATTCTAGAAGGTTTCGGGGGGCCCCACCTTGGGGGGCACGAACCTAGAAGGGCACACATGGATCGAAGGAAGGTGCAGCAGCCCATATGGACCAGCCGCACCTGATCCCAAGGCCCATGCGGCCAAACCCTAGGGAAGTCTTGGGGGGCAAGTTTCCGGGCGTGGCTATCTTACGAGCGCGCGATGGATTCTAATCGGTCGATCGGTTTGACCAGGTGCTAACCCTTTCCATTTTAAGTACTAGTCGTCAACCCGTGCATCCGCACGGGCTTTGTTTGTAATACTCAATATTAAAAAATAATTTAAGAGAACTTCAAATTCAAATCCCAATTCTATATTTTCCATTTTAAATTGTATTTAGTCTCAGCTATTTTCCAAAAATCTTAAATATTAAGGGCACTCGTATACCTCTAATATTTATAAACATTAAATCGGATCACCATGATTATTGTTTCACAAAAAAGTTAGATCCCTACTACACTAATCTCATGCAGTATGCTTTTTTAAAGGAAAACAATAGAGGACTTTCAATCTGAGATCTTCCTAGATTATTGATTAGTTACATCTAGAAATTTACAGCCAATGCTACGGCCAGCAAGGAAAAGAGAGAAAAAAACGAAAACAAAAATATAATACATGAGAATTACCCTGAAACTTTTCAGCACATTCCCGTTGCTATTCCCGCTGGTTGTGTGACCGTGTGGCCAAGAGCTTGATCATTTCATCGGCGACTCGTTGGAAGATTAATGGAGCCGTAGTTGTGGTTTGGATGCAGATTCCATCATTCATCACTCTTCAATAATCAGCTAGCACGTGACAAAGGATTATTAATTTTTTAACTGTGCCCCAGATTTTTACAGCAAACATGCAGAAGTTGTGTGGAACTGTCATTCACACCCACAATTTTGTGGAACTGTCATTCGCACCGCAATAATATTTTTATCAGTTGTGTGTTGAATTTCTAACCGGAGGACTATCCTAATTTATTCAAGGTGCCAGAAACCAACAAAAACTTCTAATCATTACACCTATGTTTTTCTATTTTAGCTAGCAATATTAGCAAATACTATACACTAATTTTGAACTAAACACACATAATTAATATTCAACTTGTACATAGTTTGTCTTGATGACATGTTAAGGCGTAGATTTTCTCCGATTACCTGAGATATCAGAGATAATCTACCATGGCTTCCAGAGGATCTTTAAGCATAAACATGTTAATATCCCAGTATGCTAATTATCAAACCGTTGATGAATATATATCACATAAATAAATATCAAGCCTGAATATGATTGCATCTTCTTAGCAGTGGAAATCATAAAATCATTTACATGCCATGTCCAAGATCGGTTAATGGTAATAAAATTATTCTAGTGAAGTTATAGATCAATTACAGCTGATAATGATGTGCGTCCACCTCACCATTGCACGGTCTAAAGCAGAAAACTGTCATAATGATTTTGTAAAAGACATGCTATTTAATTTCAACATCACAACAAACTGCATGCTGTTTTATTTCCACATCACAACAAACTGTATGCTCGATTCTGATTATTTAACACTGCGCTGGTATGATTATCCATCGTGCTTACAATTAAATTAAGAAGAACTGTCGCTTAAGAGCTATGCATAGGCTGAATCACATGTATGTATTTGGCACAAATTCGCAAGGTTTAATCATTTTTTTTTGTTCCATCTGAACATATTGGCCATCATAAATCGCACATGAAGTAGCGAACCATCTAATTTGCATCCACTAATTCCATGCACCCGCATATCATGCATGCAAAATCCCACATAGAATCGTATGGTATTTATTAATTAAGTTAGAGCCCAAACCTGAAAGGTTGATAAGGTTGCGTTGGTGCTGGAGAAACACTGCCATGCCACTACGAATATTTTTTCCAAGTCGTCCCGATCTACATAATCACTACTGGCCCTGGGTCTGTCCTTCTATGGCCAATCAGAAGAGATTCTTGAAACGTTTGTGAAGCTGTGCGCAAAGTAGGTGGAAGGTCAGCACAGGATGTACTCGTAGAAGGCAGCTAGCTAGTGTCCGACGGCGAGACCATCCGACCTACTTCATAGCATACAGAAGGCCAAAAAACAGCACGCTCCCGCCGGACATGCATCAGCAGAAGTCAACGAATAATCGGTCGCATGGCGGTGAGAAAAAATTCGTGCAACCTGACATGCATCGGATGAGTTCGATTGATCTTAGGCGTGCATGAAGGCTGGATCAGTGATGCGCTGCCCGCATCACAACCGAGGTGACTATTAGATCTGTTTCCTATTTTTCTTCTTTTACAGGGAGAAGAAGGGTCACGGAGGTAGGAGATTGGGAGGTGCCATCAAACGGGGGATATTTTATTATTTGGTACGCATTATTCTTCTTTGATGGGATTCGAACTCATGTGGAGAAACATAGATGCGAGAAGAGTCAATAGTGCGTGTTGGTCATTTTTTTTTAATCCGACGGCTTTAGACAGATTATAGGTAGATCGGATGGATAAAATTTGCTAAACTCTAGGATTAACGTGGAGCCTCGTATGGTGCCTCCAATTAGTAAATATAAGATGTTTCGATCGGTCCAGGTGCCCAGCTAATTCCTTTTATGTTCGGTACGTATACGTACAGTGCAGGCAAGTCTATTCCCTTTTATGAAGAGTTTTTTTTGTGGCAAAGCAATTTAGCCATCTTTGCGTTCCTATTACAATTCCCTTTTCCCGTCAACAGCAAAGAGATTCAATTCTGACGTGGAAAAAAACCCAACTTTTTATATCCTTTTTAGGACGGTGGACTTTTAGGGAAAAGAAAAAATGGTGGGAGATAGGAAAAAATGGGCAAGACTACCTTACGCCCGTGACCAACGTGTCCGTCCGATCTATTCCCTTTATTCGCTATTCGCTCCAAAGTTTCTTTCATGATGAACGTTTGAACGATCGGAACTATTCCCGTTTTTCACGCATGCTCTGGTTTGATACCCATAAAATTTCCGAGGCACTAAAATTGTAGCTCCAACGGGCCGACCTGCTGGGCCAGATTATATCCCCTTTAGCATGTATCTAGTTGGGTCTATTCCCTTTTCCACAACGCGTATCTAGCTAGCGCGCTCGTAAGGAGGCGACTTCGCTTTTCCGACTGGGCTGTTTTCGCGTCGATAACTATTTCCTTTTCTTACCATGTTGTTTTCGCGCAAAGAAATAATTCCCTTTTAGCGCGAAAAAATATAGAATTTTCTTACTTGTAATGAAAACCAATAAAAACAATTCCCTTTTTGGGCTAGTGATTTTTAGGTAAAAATAAATGGGTGGGATATACGAAAATCCCACTTCCAACTACTATAATCCCACTTCCAACTAGTATAATTTTATTGAACAAATAATATCTACCACTTTTTACTTGTACAAAAAACTGATCAAATAAAATACAAAACAAGACAAAAGATTAGATGTTCTACCTGCAAAAAGATCGGAAAATCCCACTTCCAAGTAGTGTAAAATTTTGTACAAAAATAAAATACCACTTCCTACTATTATGACAACATACAAATGTTACCAGTCACATATGTAGTAAGGTGAATAATCATTTGCTTAGATAGAAAAAACATAACAATTGTTTTAGCACTGGAAGGAAATCATCAAACATATTTCTAAAAAAAGACTGTAGAAAATCATCATACTAGTTTTATCAGACGGGGATAGTAAAACCTTTATTATGAAGACTATAGCCTATACGTTATTGATGTTAGCAAAACTAGTATGATGTTACCAATCGAATATTAAGAAAGTTACCAGGCTAGGAAAATTACGCATTATTATCAATACTTTGGTATAAAAGATATTTGTCGCAATAGTGGAACACGGGGTTCCCCTGATGCGGTCAAAGTGGGTCCACCGCCTGTGGGCCCACCAAGAAGGCGAACAAGGCCAAGGTTCAAGACTGGTAGATGGGCCCCCCATCCGCCCCACGGCGACCAGGCAAGCACGTCATTGACAACCACGGCTAAGGACCAGGGGACCTTCCGGGGCCCCCTTCAACCCGGCAGACGACGCGGAGGTCCCGGGGACCCCGATGCCCGGCAGGAGGCCAGGCTCATCCCCGGGATCCAACCTCCGCACACGCGAAGAGGATAGGCTTGCCAGCTCCGGCTGGAAGCTCCTAGAAGACTTGGGCGCCAAGAAGATGGAGGCGCCGTGGGGGGACAGGGTCGGAAAAAGGTGTCAGCCTTTGTCCGTCCGCCCTGCAAAAGGTGGGCGACCACACCTAACCCCCCTCAGAAGAATACTTGGACGAGAAGAAGCCACGTCACCCCCGAAGAAGAACCCGGAGGGGTTTTCCCGTCAAAACCCCTCCGCCCCAAAGGTGCACCTGTGGGATCCCCTTAGCCTATAAAAGGAGGACCAAGGCACCGGAGGGAAGGGACGGATTTCCAGAGAGTCGGAGGCTAGGCTAGGTAGCGCACAAGACGAAGAGTAGCATAGGCGAGAGGTGATCTCCTCCGGGTCAGGATCTGCTCGTCTTCAACCTCTAGCCGACACCTCCCGGGTTGGCACCCGCAACCACCCCTGTAACGCTACACCATGATATACCACTCAATCCAGACATGCAGGAGTAGGGCTGTTAGCCTCCGGGCGGGCCGAACCTGGGTAAACTCCTTTTGTCTCTGCGTTGCTTGCTAGTACGCAGATCTAAGGCGTAGATGAAGTCCTCCCGATGGAAGATGTTTCTCAGCCTCCTTCGCGCCCCATACCGAACCTAAAAAGGGAATATCCTTTACTCTCGGTGTCCGTGATCCAAGACACGACATCTGGCGCGCCAGGTAGGGGGTGCAAGCGCTGGATCCATCTTCATCGACTTCGAGATCTTCGTCGAGATCTACCTCAAGTTCTGCACCGACCTCGCCGCCAGGTCCTTCGGCAAGGTCTACGTCAACTGCATCACCGAGTTCAACGTCGGGCTCTTCGGTCGCAACAAGGTCTGTCCCGAGCTTTTCCCTTGCTCCCTCAAGGCTGGGTGAACAGGCGCATCTTCGGCAAGCAAAGACCATGTCGCGAACTCAAGAGGTTCGTGGTGAGCCGTCGCAGCAGTCGACTCGGAAAAGCTGGGGGCTGGAAGAGGTGCTAGGCACGACCCAAGTGCTTCTCTCCTTCCCGCCAGAGCAGTGCAAGAGCGATCCCCGTGCGAGGGCATGGATCGCAAGCTTGGAAAACCTGCTGGACTATGCTCACCACTGCCACGCTCCCACGAGTTCTGCCCTGACCAACACCCGCGCTGCCGCCGCTCCTGCGCCAGCATCCCCAGAGGAGGAATGACGAGAGGATCCCCATGGCAAGAGGCCCAAGGATCCAACCCACGAGGCCGCGGGTAGGCTCCAACCCCAGGCGTCGCACCCATGAGGAAATGGAAGGCCAGGCAGGTCAGTGCCCCAGGACCTGCCCGGCGCTGAGCCCGGCGACCGTCCTTGACTTCTACTGCCTCGAGCAAGGACCCAAAGAAACACTGCATCACTACATCTGGAGGTTCCGGGGCACCATCGACGGCATTCCCCCGGCTGACCTGCAAGAGATCTCCGTCATCGCCGTCTTCCACGCCAAAGTCCGCAACATGAAGATGCGTGAAAAGCTGAGAGTCCACGCGGTGGACACCCTGGAGGACTTGTGGAAGATGGCCGACCGATGCGTGCGGGCCGAGGAAGCTGCTGCTCTTCCACCCCGCGAGGTACGTTGAAGCCAGATGCACGGCATGCAAGAAGTATCCACGACGCCCTGAGATGTACCCGGAAGAATCGAGTTGTCACCCGGGCCTCCGGATGAGCAATAAAAGATAAGTCATCCTTAGTCAGAATCTGTATCGTGTTTTGCTATCTATCTCGCGGGTATAAAACTATGCACGAAACCGAGAACACGTCTTGTCCGTCGAATGAGCACTCTAGGGGTCGACTCTCCCGGGGGTACGGAGCGGTGAGAGACCTGATACCGCCCGGGAGGAGTGCATGCCGAGAGGGTGAGTGACCTTCTGGGAATTGGTAGGGCTTGTGACGGCATTCCTGATCCGTCAGGGGCTCATGGGTAAGCTTACATCCCTGAAGGATCTCTCAAAGACGAGGAGAAAGGAAAAGATGATAAAGCAAAAACACCCGCGAATGGAGTAGCGTAAAACTTCCTAAAGCATTACAGTATAAGTTTTGACAAAGTGCGAAGTCTGACGCAATATTTATTACATTTGGGGCACGAGGTGCTCGAATGGTGTGCAGGAAGTTTAAGGGCGCGGACGAGGGTACATCTACGTGGCTAGCGCGGTCACGAAGGCATCCACGGCCCGGAGTGAGGACTGGGAAGGCTTGGCGTCCACAAAGTTGGGCATGACGGCTTTCGCGTTGGCCTCCCGGAACGATGCCATCACACGCGCTGCCGTTTCAAGACTGGTCCTGTTTCGATCATTGAGAAGCTGGCGGGCGGTCCTGTTCTTGATGGACCTGATGGAGGCACTCGTCTTCGAGAGGAACTCTGCCACATCGGGGAGGCTGTGGTAGTCCGGAGCCAACCCGGAGAGTTCGGCGTGCTGATCCAGCTGAAGCACCCATGTCACGACATCCGCACTGGCAGCGGAGACGCTCTTGAACCCGTCCTCCGCTTGGCAACGGACTTCCACCAGTTCGAAGGATACCCGGGAGCGGTCCTTCTCCAGCTCGAGGTGCTTGGCCGTCAGCGATGACAGCTCCTCCTTCAGCTTCAAGGACTCCTCCAACCCGGCAACCTTCTGGCCATCTAGCTTGGCCTGCTCCCGCAAGGCACGGACAGTCTCCTTTTCCGCTAGAAGTATCTTCTCGGCGTCCTCGACAGTCTTCTGGGCCTCTGCTTCCCTCAGCTGCAAGTCTGTGATATCCTTGGCCTTCTCGTCGAGTGCCTCCTGATGGTTTTTCTCTGCCTCTGCGAGGCGTCACTCGTTTTCACCTTCCAGCTCCTTTTTCCGGAGGTCCAAGGCCTCGACCTTCCCCGCCAGCTCAGCCTCTCTTGCCT
Organism: Puccinellia tenuiflora; assembly: GCA_012064385.1. NCBI lineage: Eukaryota > Viridiplantae > Streptophyta > Magnoliopsida > Poales > Poaceae > Puccinellia > Puccinellia tenuiflora. The sequence goes on along the minus strand of QRDG01000065.1, from coordinate 598,664 downwards.
TCAGCTACTGCTCCCATTGCTCGACGTCGTGCTCACGTTTCTCGACATCAGCCTTCCAGCTCTTGTTCTTCTTTTCGAGACCCCTCCACATAATCGAGAGCAAACCCCACTGGCGGGTTAGCTCTGCCGATCCCCTCTGAATCACCTCCTCGGGGCGAGAGATGGCACGCGCCATCGTGTCCTCTTTGGCTTCGATCTCCTGGACCAGCTGGCCGATGCCCCGGAGCACGGCCTCCTTGGTTCTCGACCCACTGATCGTGACCTCGGGGGCTGGTCCCTGCTGGCCCCCGGAAGCACCAGTTCTCCCACCGCACCGCGCGGACAAATCTGCCTTGAGCTCCGCCAGTGTGGCAATCTCGACACTCGCCCGGAGCACGTCAAGAACTCGCTGAAAGCCTTCAGCTCATCCCCGGTCATAAACGAGCAGCTCAGGATGTCCGGAGTTCCCGGGCAGTTCGATGTCTCGGCCCGGCCGGACCATCGGAAGGCGCCGTAGCACGCCCACCTTCCGCGCGCGCGGTCGTCGTCGCCTCAGGGGCGGCTTTGGACACCTCTTGGTCCAGAGTCGTCGCGGCTTGGTCGCCTATTGGGGACCCATCGACAACTGAAGTATATGAATCAGCAAGATACAATGTTAGACCGACGAAGCAGAGGAAGGTGAAGCTTGCCCGGTGGGGTGAGGTTTACTTGCTGCTTCCGGTATCCCCACGTTTCCTGCCTTCGAGGGGGCAAGAGGCGCCCCGGATGCGTCCTCCGCGCCACCCCCGTGTATCTTCTCCACCCCTGCAAATCGGAAGCGGGCAGCATCCCTTCGGGGACTCCGGCGCTGGTGGCCATATCGTACTCGGCCGCGTCTCGCTGCCTCTTGCTGGTCTCCGGGGAAGCTCGACCCCTGCAACAACATTCGGTCAGCTTCTTTGGAGCGCAACCCGCAAGTTCGAAGGCAACATCCATAGCAAGGACAAGCAAGAAGCAAACTTACTCGCGGGGTCGCTTGCAGCCCAGCGACTTGGGCATTTCTGCGGACCCAGCGGAGGAGCCATGGGGGCTCAGAGGCATCATGCTAGCGGCAAAGGAAGGCTCCTGTACTGGCGGCTGGCGATGGGGCGACTGTAACATCCCAGAATTAATATAAGTATTATTAATTCCAAAAAATGTGGCCAAGAATTTGTTTATTATTTTATGTGTGATTGCATGTATTTCATTGCATGATGTGTGTGTTTGCTAAATAAAAATATGAAGAAAGGAAAAGAAACAAAATAAAAACATCAACACATAAAATCATGTGACAAGTGTCACACAAATTTCTCTAAGTGAGAAAATTTATTTGTTTTCAAAATGAAAATTCAGTGGGGTGACATGATGATCACTCCCACTTTGCTCTTACATCTTTTCCCTCTCCAAAAATATTTCTAAAAATCTTAAATTAAAATTCTATTTCTTTCTTTATTCTTTTCAAATCACCAAATGTGCTATGGTGCACTTATCAAATAAATTACATCATAGCATCAAAAATCCATGTTTATACCTAATCATGGAAATAAATTTCAGAAATTTGAATTAAAATTTCATTGGAGCATTCATCGAACACCTGGAGGGCAGAGCCCATGTTCTTCCCCAAACCGATGAACTCGATATCAAATTGATGGATTTGGAGGTTTATTCTTCGATTCCCTGCGCCCCTCTACTCCTCTCCACCTCGCTGACCTCCCCAGCACATCAGAGCAACACGGGAGCCACCCTAGTGGTCGCGGTGATCATCGATGCCGGGGGACCGGAGCACTGTCGCCATGCCGCTCCTGTCGCCGACGCGTAGGGGGAACCGTAGCCGCCCATCTAGCGGTAGCGCCGCGCCTTGTCTTTCCCAGCACCACACCACGCCCCTGGTCACGGGAATTGGTCGCCCCCGACACCACACGCCCGTGCCCGTGCCGCCCAGCACCTCCCGAGCTCGCACAGAGCGCGCGGAGCGTCCCCCCCCCCCCCCCCTCCAAGCTCATGCCACGCCACCCCACGCTCCCATTTCTGCTCCCTGGCCTCCCCACAGTGTAGCCGCACCCCATAGCCGCCCCCTACGGCGAGTTATCGCGCCCCTGCACCCTTCCCTGCACCGCCTCCACCGTGCGCCGGCCATCGGGCTATAAAGCCACCCCGAGCCTCGCACCTCCACACTCCGCCCTAGCTCCACTCCCTCACTCCACCATCTCTCGGGCACCGCCAGGAGGGCGGAGCCGCTGCTGCCCTTGTTCTTCTCAGGGCACCGCCGTGCCCATCGAGCACGGACTCGCCGTGCTGCTGCTTCCCTCTCCCCACTGACCTCTCCACCGTACTTCCCGTGGACACCACACTCACCCGAGCCCTTTTCCCGTTGTTTCGTGCCCAGGAGAGCCGTAGAAACCTCGCCGGAGTTGGAGCTCGGCCGCGGAGGAGCAGCCGATCTTCACCGATGCCAGGAGCATCCCCAGCAAGCACGAGTCCGCCCATGAGCTTCCCCGAGCCCTCTGCCGTCGAACGCCGTCACGTCCACCCTCTCCCGAGCCCTAGGTGAGCTTCCGGCCACCGTAGCAGCCGCGGGCACGACGGCGCCGCCCGGATATGGTCGCTGTCGTCGCCATTGATCGTGGGCCGTTGGATCTAGATCCAACGGCATCGTAACGGTTCGATTAAGTTAGGCTAACGGGCTGACCCCACCCATCAGCATTTTATTCATTTACCAGCGCGCACTGAGTCTATGACGGGTGGACCCCACCTATCATAATTCTCAACATTATCCAGAGTAGAGGAATTTCCTAATTCTTTTTCTCTGGAATTCCAGTACTGGACCCAACTTTAAAAATCAATATCTTGAGATTTATGAATCCAAATAAATCGAATAAATATGTTCTGGAAAGCTTATGAAATTCCTTAACTCACCAACATGGTTTCATCTCATTTAGATTAGTAAATAAAGAGTAGTTTTAAAAATACCACAAGAGGTATAAAATCTAAACTTGTTTGTTTCGGATGCTCTGTTAATCCAAATAATGTCAAACCTATTTGTTAGCTTAATACTATGATCAATTAGCTCCCCTAATTTTTGTAGAATTAACTAATCAATATTAATTAATTGGCATCTGTTGAAATTCAGAAAGCATTTCTGGACTAAAACATTTATATAACAATAACGGTTATTCCAAATGAGTTAGGACCAATTTTGTTAGATCACATTTAATCAGTGTTAGTTACCCCTAAAAGGATTTAATTTTTTAATAAAATTAACTTGAGTTGCAGCAAAAACTAAAATATTAACTTACTGGATTAAAACAATTAGATAGCGAGTTTAATAACCCCAATTGAATTAAATCCAATTGGGTTGTCTTCTACACATCAGTAGCTTTCTGTAAAATTTTAGTTCATATTTTTGTGATCAACAGAACATAAGTTATGCAATTAAACATGAAACCCTAGTTTCTGCCATAATTGTGACCCAATTAAATAATGGTTAATTAAATTAAATTGAATTCAAATTATGTTACTTTATGTGTGCAGTAGCTAATTGTGATGTTTATGATTGTAGTGATGTGGTGCTTGCTTGGTTAGTTTTAGTGATTGTTTGTATTGTTTATTTATCGATTGGACGAGAATGTTGCCGGAACCTACGAGGAGGGGGAATACTTCGAACAGCAGGAACCCGAGAACTTTGTTGATCAAGGCAAGCTACTTCACTGAGCTTGCTTTTATATACATCTATTGTGATCACCTGCAATATTCAAAAGTATAAATGATTTTGGAAACCTTTTTACAAAGACAGGAAACCAACTATTTTGCCACCCTATGTAGAAATATAGAGTAGATATTTAAAACTATAGGATGGGAAAAGTATGATTTATTCCAAACTCCTTTTGAAAGTATCTGGATGGATGTGGATTGCCGAACTGTCGGTATTGAAATGGAGAAATGGTGAATGGTGATGTTTATGAAAAATGCACATTGTGTCCTAGTTTTCGTCAACCAGCCAATAACCTGTGCGACCACATCTAACCACATATGGGAAAGGGCGTAGTCATATAGTTTTCTCATATTAGTATGGGATGCCTCAACAACGAGGATGACCTCGTTCCATGAGGGGATGGTCATGGCGACCTACCCCCTGACCTGGGTCCCGGTGTCTGATGGACGGGGGATTGAAGGGTTCGCTCGCCGGGCAGAACTACGAGTCCTCACACTTAGGTTCCTCGACGGGGGATCCTATACTAGGTGTCGAGGGAATGGTGAATTCGTAGCGGTAGGGTCCTATACTAGCATGAGCAAAGGACAGGCTATGGTCGGTGGCTCAACTTCGCATACACCTTGTATGGCAGGACGTGGCAGACACGATGAGTTACCGGATGGATGTGGGAAAAGCGTGCTACCTCTGCAGAGGGTAATACTATTCGAATAGCCGAGTCCTCGGATATGGATAGTTGGGAGGCCCTACTAGACCATGTGCAAGTTTTTTTGGAAAAGTTGTAAGTCAAAAAGAAACAAATGTGGAGGTGATGTCACACAACCCTACCAAATGGAGTGGTATGAGTTGTTGGAAATAAATGGACCATGATGAGACATGGTCGGGAAAAAGGAGGAGTTTTGGAGAAATAATTATAATGGTTATTTTCTTTAAGGAAAGTAATAAAACTCTTCTCATCTTTTTTTTCAATAAAGATATAGAGATGTTTTTCAACAAAGATATAGGGATATAGAGATGTGTTCTTTTTCAACAAGGATATAGAGATGTTTTAATAAATGAAAGTGTTAGAAATCAACTTAAAACTGGTGCATACTCATGTTGGGGTAGTTTGCGAGTACAATCCCCATTGTACTCATATTAGTTTTGTCCCTGGCTATTGTCTTAGCCAGATCTCGAGGAGAACTATGCCGAAGCGGAGTATGGAGACTTCTATGCGAACTAGGGATCTTCATTAGTCAACTGCCTGTCGGGTCATCGTTAGGACGTCTTGAACTTCTACTACGTAGCTTCAGCTGAATGCTTTTGGTTTGGCCCATGAAGGCAATTATGTAAGACTCGGTCTAAATGACCTATTATGTAAGACTTTAATTCGATATTGTAATGGATGTAAACTTTGGTATTCAATTCGGATTATGGGCAACGACAGACTGATCACGGGATCGTTGTGTGAACCATAATCGGGTATTTCGGACAGCTAGTCCATGGTCCCCAATGAGTTGGTATCAGAGCTCATCTTGACCATAGGAGACCTGTAACAGCCCCAGTTTGGTACCCTAAAATATGAATAATTTTTCCACTTTTTGCATCTCATGTTCGCATCATGGCATCCTTTAAATTGCTAATGTTAACAACCAACAATTGGAAATCATAAAAATGGGGAAGCCAAACCTCCCCAAACCTCCAATACATGAAATGCAAGTTATGGAACAAACCATATCATGACAAGTGAACATATTTGTCCAGGAAGTTCCAACCTTGCTTTTTCATTATTATTTGGCAATGGCAATTCTTGCCAAACACTTAAATAATTTGGGACTTCAAATGAGGTTTAAATCAATTCCTATTTTGAAACCAAGTTAATCATTTCAAAAATTCAAATAAAAATATGGTGAGCTTCTTTATCTTATTAGGAGTCACCCTGATTTTTATATAATTTTTTAACAAGTGTTGGTGCCTCTTTTAAATAGACAAAGTCTGCTATTTCTAAAAGGGAAAAACAGTAAAGAGAAAAGTTTAAAAACATGATAGTGGGCCCCACTGTCAGTCTCTCCTCTCTCCTCCCTCTTCCTCCTCACTGTGGTGCTAGTGCGCCCTGGTGCCATGCCGCCATGTCGCGCCGCGGCCGCGCTCCACCTGCTCCCCCTGGTGGTCAAGGAGGACACGACGCCCATGACCCTCACCTGCTCCCTGCTCTCTCCCTGCTCTCTTGCTCCTCTCTCCTCCCTAGCTCCCCCGTTCCCTTTTTCTTCTCCCGAGCTCCACTGATGCCGTCCGCGCGCGCCGCCACATCTTCATCGACCGAAGCTTCCTCGAAGCCATCCGACCATGCCATCTGCTCCGCATTAGTCATCCTCGTCGTCCTCATGACTGGGATTGAAGAAAGGAGCCGGGAAATCACTGCCACCGTCCGGTCTGCTCCGCCTTCGACCACCGTAGTTCGAGCCCGGCCGTGCCGCCGTCCGACCTCCTCCGACCATGCCGAGCGCACCCACGCGTCGAGGGTGAGCGCGCCTTCCTCCTGCACATGCCCTTCCTCTCTCACTCCCTTCTTTTCCGCCGTTAGCCGTCGCCATCGCCGCAAGTCACCACTGTCGCCGCCCCGGCCTGGAAACTGGCCTAGGCCGGCCAGACGGCCGGTTGCCTCAGATAGGTGCCTGGCCTGGGCACTGGTCTGGGCCGGCCGGTAGGCCGGCAGCCTCAGGCACCGGCCCGCCCTCGGTACCGGTCTGGGCCGACCAGGAGGCCGGCCGCCTTAGCCACAGGCCCGGTCTAGAAACCGGCCTGGGCCGATTTGGAGGCCGGCCCAAACAGTAAAAACTGTTTAATTATTTTAAAAACAAATAATTAATAACTAATTAATTATTGCTCCAAATTTAGCAAATAAAATATCGTTTTGTTCAGAATAACAATACCTACCTATTGGTAGCATTGCCATGCTCTTTTGAGAAAATAATTTTACCTTGATTTAGGGAATCTTAAAATGGCATAAATAATACCTAATTCGGGAAAAATCATAACTTGTTAAATAATCAACCAAAAATTGTGAATAAAATATCGAAGTGGTTAGCCTGACAAATACTATCAACCCATGCTGATATCAAACCATGATCACAAATTTTACTTTGATGTTTTCTTTAATTGATTAAAATATTTAAATTCAAATAATCATTTAGTTTACTATTTATTCATCGAAACTCGGAAAATTACAAATAAGGTACCAAAATAATCGGAAGAACAAAACCTACTTTATAAATAATGTGGTCACTAAGATAAATATGGGGCTGTTTCCAAATAAAGATACATCTTTTGTAATGCAATACTTTATAAATAATGTGGTCACTAAGATAAATATGGGGCTGTTTCCAAATAATTGCACTAATTATTTGGAACTCCATTTAATTTGTTAGATAAGTTAAATGATGATATCTTTGCATAAACTTGTCATCTCATCATGTGATTGTGCATTGCACCTTGCCTCCGGGTTATTTATTTGTTCCTTTGTTATTGTTTTGGGTATCGATAGATTCCGGAGTCGAGGGTTTCCCTCGCCTATTCCGACGAGCAGTACTCCGCGCCCCGGCAGCAAGGCCAAGAGATAACCTAACCTTCTTGGTATCTAGCATCCTATTGTTTTATAAACTTATTTTATCCACCATAATATTGCATTCGATTCTATGTCACTTTTGGTCAATACTAGAGTATCCTATGAATGCATGTTTTTTTTTCCCGGAACCAATACATGTATCCCCTCCTATGAACCCTAGGTCTTATGTGTTGACCAGAGATAAATTATGTAATTGTTGTATTCATATGCTTAGCTATGCTTAGCCATGCTTAGTTAAATGCTTTATTGTCCGGTGATTTAATTCCATGATATCGATGTTGATGGAATGTTGGACATGGTGGTTATTGTTGGTACTTAATTAAATGCTAAAAGGCTTGGATGAGTTGCCATCGGGGATGGTGTTTTGCCTCATTCTTGCCGCCTAGGCTGAGAGTGCATTTAGCTAGAACCAAGAACCGAGCGTTCTGCCATTGGTGGGGGGTATGGGCTCCTACTACTGAATAACTTGTGCTGGCGTATCCAAGGGTCCTCTAGTTTGCTATTTCCATTTGTGTGTGGGTGTGTGAGTGGGAAAGAAATGATGAGGATGGTGGTGTTTAGGAGTGACGAGGGGGCAGGGGCTGAAATAGGCTAGGTAAACTTGTCCTGTCGCCACAGATGACTCTTGGATAGTCCCATGCGAGGTAAAGGTTAACCGCGCCCACATCGCCGGCCTACCCTGGAAGAGGGTCAACCAGGTGAGCCGGACGGTACCCATGGGTAAATTAGTACACCCCCTGCAGGGTAAATCTTTTCAAAAAGCCGTGTCCACGGTTATGGACAAACTCTTGGGAAAGGCGGATTAGCTCATAGAGAACCTAAACCTAATTAATTAATTTTGCAGCTAAAGGTTGCACTTCAACGTGTGTTAAAAGGTTCATTTCCTCGAGGGTGATTCGAGGGGAGTGCCTTCGTGGAGATGAGTTGGTGTTGGTTACAAAGGGTTCGATGAGAACCAAAGATGAAAGTTCACTCTCTTATCCCTTTTTGATAAAAAATTCTAAGTAGTCGATGCCATGGGTCTTTTATACCTTTTTTAAATGAATCTAGATTTATGCAAAATAGCTACTATACAGCTTTAGAGCCTCCGTCATCATTCGGCCTATATCGCCCTACTAAACTTGCGAGTACGTCGTACTTAGTCTCTCTTTGCTGCTTTTATAATTTGTTTCAGAGGAGGGTGACACCGAGCACACAGTGGCTTCTTCCGGGACATCGACGAGTAGTTCGGGGTTCCCAGGTGGCAGCTTGGGACGTCGGAACAAGCTGGCATGGGTTATGTTTATTGTAGGCCTCTTAGCCATATTTGGATCTTGTTGTACTAGACAACTTCTTTCGCTTCCGCTTGATGTACTGTTGGGTCTGTGACCCCTTTTGTGTGTAAATTTGTATCTTTCTCATATATGAGTTGCGATATGATTTTGTGTCGTAGAGTCCTGCAATGTGCCAGTTGTTCCACATGTCTTGATATCTGTTTTATACATTGATAGCTATGCCAATGTTTATGGCACGATCAATGTGTTGCGTGGGAGCGGTAATTCCATGCCCTTCGATTGTGTAGCATAGCCTGTGGGGTACATAGCCTCTCTGTATAATTCCGGGGTCGGGGTGCTACAAGTTGGTATCAGAGCAGGACTGATGTCGAGTCTAGTTAAAATTATTTTATAACCTAAAAATGAGTTGTGAAAACCCTCTTAGGATTCTTTTTATTCCTTACCCAATTCACTCTGATCTCGGTGCCATCTTACCTCTATTAGTTTTAACGGTTTTTCTGATCGCCGGCAAATTCTACCCTAGGTTCACGGGGTTGGTTTCTACCTTTAGTTTACTGGTTAGCTCTGTCGTCTACAATTTCTAAAGCCCGAAGAGAAGAAGTATTGCGGATCGTCAAGACATTCCTTTTCTTGCGCCCAAGATTCTGAACCAAAGGTCCCGGATTGTGCTAGGGCTCTGGTGTAATGATTCATGAGGGTTGTCACCCTTGTGAGCATTAGGCTATGTGAGTCCTAGTACATGAAGCTGATCTTTAACCCAAGATCTTTTCCGTTGAACCCTGATGCTACTCGTCAAACCCTACATCAGGTTGCAAGATTTTGAAGTTACTCTTCCAAACTCGAGGTTGCAGACGTAATTGATTTGCTCAGCAGCTCTCTTCTTTGTCACTAGCTTTAGCTAAACTCTGTTATGGAACCATCTGAATCACGACGGGATTGCTCTTAGCGAGTATTTCCATCAATAATTGTGATTCCTCCGCCAACACCATTCCTGAAACCCTTTCAGCACTAGTTGCCGGAAGAGTGATAACAAGGGCTTCTGCAATATCTTGGAATTATTGTTAGAACGTTCCTTAATCTAAATCTATTGTCCTCCCTCTACCTGTCTGTTGACAGTCAAGTCTTATCGTGTATTGGGGTGTTCTGATGCATGTTATTTCTTGTGGTTCGTCAAGCCATCCCACATCGGGATGTCAGGAGAAACAAACTCCGGTACCTTGTCCATTTTCTCGGACCAGGTCAAAATATTGTAATTCGCGGAGTAAGAGCTGTCTAGCTTTTGTTCCATTCCACCTTGGAGTGTCACACTCTTTAATATCAAGAGGTCGTGCTTAGTCTCATGATGTACTTGATGATGTAACAGCCCAGATTTGGTACCCTATAATATGGGCCAAATTTTCACTTTTTTGCTTTGCATTGCATCATGGCATACATATTTAAATTGCTAAAATTAAATATTGCAAACCATGGAAAACCTTAAAAGGAAGCTAACACTTCCTTAAATTCCAAACCAAGTGCAATTGCTCCATCTGGCAAAACCAAAAACATTCTTGAGTTTCCATATTAGTCCAGGAAGTTCCAAGAATGCATTTCATAGTTATTTGGCAAAGTCAAATTCTTGCCAGACAATTAAATAAATTGGGACTTCAAAATTGAGTTAAACCAATTCTTATTTGAAACCAAGTTAAAACATTTCAAAAGTTCCAAATAAAAATATGGGGAGCCTCCATAAATAATTTCAGAATTTTTAAAATGTTTAAGAGTCTCAATTTAAATCCCTAAAGTGCTGTTGGGGCCAAGTTGCAATTAACTTTTAAACATGCAAGGGTTTTTTTTTGCAAACTACTGCCTCTCCCCTGTCGCCACAGTGCTTGGCACTGGCGCCATGGCCGCTGGCCGCCGTGTCCTCCTCCCCTGCCTCGCTGCCGGGTCCCCCTCCGTGGAGGCGTGGACAAGAGGCCCCCCTCCGACGTGCTGCTCTCCTCTTCTCCCTCTCTCTTCTCCCCGTTCTCTCCCGGATCGAACCCTAACCCTAACCGATTCGAGCTCCTGCCCATCGCTCCGGCCGCCGCAATGTGCCATCGTTCCGGCCGTCCCCGAGCCAAGCGGAGCACACGCCGTCGCCGCCGTGTCCCTTCTCCTCCTCCGCCCGAAGAATCGAGGGGAGAAGCCGCCAATCGCCCGCGCCGACCCGTTCCTTCCCCGCCTCCGGCCGCCGCGCCGAGCACCGCAGTGCCGCCATCAGTCATTCCTCCTCTCACCTCGCCGTCCACTGCTTTGGCTCGCTGGTGAGCCACTGGTCCCATCCCGACCTCTCCTCCCTCCCCCATTCCCTCTGTGCCGCTCTAGCCCCGTGCACCGCCACCCGACGCCTCGGCCATGGTCGCCGCCGGCCCTCCGGCGACCATATGGTCCAACCCGCCGCTCCCCCTGCTCCTCTCCACCTCCTCTAGCCCCTAAGGCCAGTGCCCGCGTCCAATTTCGATCAGAGCCGACGAATTTGTGATCGACAGGCCGTCTGCTCCCCGCTGACGTCATCCTGACGCCAGCTGTTCTTCAGTTTTGTTTTTCACATTTTAACAGAGAGTTGGAAATTGCAATATCTAATAATTGGTAACTCAGAAAAATGAAATTGACATACCAAATCGTTCACATTTTCATAACCTGTCCAAATATGTAACTCCCACTTGCAAATGAAATTTTGAATTTGATTTTAAATGTGAAATGCAATTCATCTGTGAGTTATTCAAATTTTGGAAATTCATATCTAGAGTTTTATACTTCAGAAAAATGCAAATAATATGTTAAAATCCTCAGCTAAATAAACTCTACATGTTACTGCCCTTAGTTAAATTTTTTGGTTAAATTAAATTGCCTGTTTTGATTAATATAAAAAGGGCAGATTTAAATTAATAATTGGGAAATTCATAACAATTTGAATATTGATCCAAAAATTGCAAATAAGATCTCTGAATGTTCAGATAATTAATATCTACATGTTTGTTATAATTACATGTTAAAATGAGTTTTCTAAATTGCTGATAAGTTGAAATAAATAAAATGGCAGATTTTGAAATGAAATTGTAAATTCAATATCTTTTGTTTTATAACTCAGAAAATTACAAATGATATGCCAAAATGTTCAGAAAAATCATATCTACCTTTTAGTATCGTTCCTAGGTTCAACTAAACAGTTTATACTGCTGTTTATTTAAAGTTACTAAAATGGGCAGAATTAATAACAATTTTGGAAAATCCATAACTTGAGTTTTGTTTACTCAAAAATTATGTTTAATAACTCAAAATGTTCAGCATGTTAATGGCTACATGTTAGTGTCATTTTCCACTCATGGCAACACATTTTAATATGCTGTCCTATAAAAAAAATGCTTAGAATGGAAAATGTCAACTTTGAAATGATCACCAAATATTCATCGTTAATCGGAAAAATGCAAACGAGGTATCAAAACGATCAGCACGACATTAACTAACGAATAATATCATCTCCATGCATGTTGTCATCTTATTTCAGTACTGGTCTTTTTAGAATAACTTAAAAGCATTAAGTAAAATTATGTGGTTTATCCCGATTAATTGTTATAATTATATTCAGGATCCCATTTAACTTGTGGGTCATGCCCATGACCTTTCCAATGAATAATTTGTCATGTCATCATGTGTATGCGCATTGCACTTCTATATGTGTTGATTGTTCTGTTCTTTCAGGTGTTTTGGCTTCCTCTCGATAGAATGTGATTCGAGATCGAGACGAGTCCGAGGTGAAGATCGACGACACCGATGAACGACACTGGAGTATGGATCGACAAGTCAATCACCTGCTTCCTCGAAGCTCTATCTTTTCTGTGCATTCCCAATCAAAGGCAAGAGATAACCTAACCTTCTTGGCATCTAGCATCCTACTGTTTTATAAACTTATTTTATCCACCAGAATATTGCATTCGATTCTATGTCAATTCTTGGTCAATACTAGAGTATCCTACAAATGCATGTCTTCCCCGAACCATCACATGTTTCCCCTCCTATGAACCATAGGTTTGGATTGTTGGCCGGAGACAAAGATATAATGGTTGTATTATATGCTTAGGCTATGCTAGCCATCTTAATCGAATGCTAGTTATGTGTCCGTTGTTTAAATTCCATAATTGTTGATGTTGATGGAATGTTTCGGACATGGTGGATATGTGTGGTGCTTAATTAAATGCTAAGAAGGCTTGGATGAGTTGCCATCGGGGATGGTGTTTTGGTCTCATTCTCTGCCGCCTAGGTGCGAGTTCTTTACCTCTTGAACCAATTTACTAGCGTGCTACCATCGGTGGGGGTATGGGCCCCTTACTAACTAAATTAACTTGTGCGGGCGTATCCAAGGGTCCTCTAGTTTGCGCTTTCCAATTGCGAGTGTGTGGCTGGTGATGATGATGACGATGATGATGATGATGTGATGAGGATGGTGGTGATAGGAGTGGCGATGGGGCAGGGTGTTGAAATAGGCGTTGAACTTGTCCTGTCGTCACGGTGACCCTTGGATAGTGTCATGCGAGGTAAAGGTTTAACCGCGCCCGCTCTACCGGCTTTCCCACGAAGAGAGCTAAATGATCAGGCAAGGGGTCAGACGGTACCAATGGCTAAAAACAGTACACCCCTGCAGGGTTTAACCTTTTCGAAAAGCCGTGTCCACGGTTATGGACGACTTGGGAATAGACAATAAGATCATAGAGAACCTTAACCTAATTGATATGGCAGCTAAAGGTTGCAGTAATCAATGTGTGATAAAGGTTCATTTCCTCGAGGGTGATTCGAGGGGGTGCCTTGATGGAGATGAGTGGGTTTGGCTACAAGTTGGTTCACCGAGAACCGAAGATGAAAAGTTTACTCTCTTATCCCCTTTATGAAAAATATTCTGAATAGACGATGCCTTGTGTCTTGTTATATCTTTTTAAATGAAATCTAGCTTTATGCAAAATAGCTACATCATACAGTCTTAGATCCTCCGTCAGCAATCGGGCCTATATCGCCCTACTAAACTTGCGAGTACATCGTACTCAGTCTCTCTTTGCGGCCTTTATATTTGTATTTCAGAGGAAGACGACACCGAGCGGCTAGGTGGTTTCTTCGTGGACGTCGACTAGTAGTCTGGGGGTTCCCAGGTGGCAGCTTCGGACCGTGGAACAAGCTGGCTTGGGTGATGTTTATGTATGCCTCTTAGGCCATATATTTGCTTCTTGTTGTTAGACAACACCTATACCCCGTTTCCCGCTTGATGTACTGATGGATCTGTGATCCCTTTTGTGTGTAATTATTTGTATCTTCTCTTTATATGAGTTGCTATATGCTTTTGGTGTCGTAGAGTCTGCAATGTGCCAGTTTGTTCCACAAGAAGTCTCGGTCTCTTTACTATACGTGAAAGCGATGTCTGAGCTTATGGCATGATCGGGGTGTTGTGTGCCGATGATCCATTCTGAGCACACCTGCCAATGAGTTCTGGCCTAGGATTGGTAAACCCAGTAACCCTCGATTGTGTAGCATGACCGGTTACACAATGTTTCACTGTATAGTTCTGGGGTCGGGGCGTTACAATGAAGTGATCCTCTTACCCTTCCTTATCCATCTACTCCGAGCTACTCGGGCTCGAGAAGTTTGAGGATGAATATCGTTGTGGTAATCGGGTATTCTTAGCAATTGTATTGCTTTGGAAATCCAAGGACTTTGATGGCACTCTTAGCATGATTGGAAATCCGACCGACAAGCCAAATTGACGGAGCTGCTAAGTCCATTCGTTCAGATGCACACCTTCGGTCAACGAGTTAGATTTTTGTCGAAACTCTCAAGACCACATCTTTTGCCTTGGAAAGCAAGATTTACTCTCGCAACCAGTGACATGCGGTGGTTCGTGATAACCTGGATGTCTATGCAGAAGTAATGCCGGGTTGTCCCCTGACCGTGTTGTCGAGTGATAGGGGAAACTTGTTAGAACCATCTTCGTGTCATCACTTAGTATGTGTTTTGGATAATGGAAGTGTTCTTCTCTGGTCCACGTGCAATGGTTAACATATGTCGCCAGGGGTCCGAGTGAAGTTCACTTGTCTCCCCGGAAATAATCACAAGTTGGTCATGCATGTGAGGATTGTTGTTGAGCTGGTGGGTTGTTACCTCTAGTTCTCTAAATATGTCATGTATGCCACTGGCCGAATCGTTCTTTAATAATAAGAAGTTGTCAAGTCTCAGCATCTTACCGGTGTTTCCCAATCAGGAATCAGTTGTGCTCCATTGTTTGGAGTTCATGCTGGTTCAATTTCCTCTGTGTAGTCGTGACCAACTGGAACTCCTAATCTAGCTCTTGCTCTGGAGCTCGACGCTATAGCCATGGCTTGAGAATCTAGTTACCCTACCTTGCGGCTAACTTCCGCAAACCCCTTCCTCGGACATGCCAAGTCTGAAATATCCTCACACTAACCAACTCGGAACCTCAAGCAGAAATGATGGTTGGGTTTCGTCAAGAGCATGACCTAAGCCTATTAGTAACCCCGACAAGTTCGGTGTTTTGGTTCAAGCACCTCACCGGAAGATCGATTGACGAAATCTCTCCAATCCTTATCACCCACTACCCATGTGTATCATGGGTAATTTATCCTAAGAGTTCCCCTAAGGTCCTTTCTCTATCTTCAAGTACGACCTTCGCTTGAGGATCGATTGAAGGCTATTCCGAAGCCGGAGTGTGATATCTAGAACCTCAAGGAGACCATTACAACGGAGTTACTAAATGTCCCTCGGTCAATCCTGCTACTCCATCTATCTTGTGGCAATAGCTCGATTATGAGGTTTTACCTCTCTATCTGATTGTGGATAAATGATATATCTTTCCCTCCTCGATGAACCCAAAGTTGTGCCCAATCACACGGACGTTGGGTGAATTCATCAGTCATACTAGGGCCAAGCTTTTAACCTTATGGAAACATCTTATATGTCAAAGGAATGGAGTCCAGAAGATGCCCTTTCTCCTCGCGGTGCTCAAATTCTCTACTGGCTATACATCTGGGTGGTTTGAAGCGATGTCTTGATCTTGGACCAAGATCCCGAACAAGGTGATCGGTTGTCCTATCCTCGGCTTGACCTTTGTTTGGTCAAGTCGTTCCCAGCTCCTCGATGGCTTATGTTTTTGGGCAAGAGTCATTTTGTCTACCACTTTAAGCTATCTCCTGTTCTCTCCTCCGCATCGACATGTCATGCTTGTATCCTAAGTTCGCAACAAGGAACATCATCGTGGGATCGAGAAGATCGTTGAAGTTAAGAGTTGCATGTTTCCCTCATCCCTCTTCCTACTCTAGAATCTCGGGACGAGATTCCTGTAAGGGGGGTAGAATTGTAACAGCCCCAGTTTGGTACACTAAAATATGAATAATTTTTCCACTTTTTGCATCTCATGTTCGCATCATGGCATCCTTTAAACTGCTAATGTTAACAAGCAACAATTGAAATCATTAAAGGGGGGAAGCCAAACCTCCCCAAACCTCCAATACATGAAATGCAAGTTATGGAACAAACCATATCATGACAAGTGAACATATTTGTCCAGGAAGTTCCAACCTTGCTTTTTCATAATTATTTGGCAATGGCAATTCTTGCCAAACACTTAAATAATTTGGGACTTCAAATGAGGTTTAAATCAATTCCTATTTTTGAAACCAAGTTAATCATTTCAAAAATTCAAATAAAAATATGGTGAGCTTCTTTATCTTATTAGGAGTCACCCTGATTATTTTTATAATTTTTGAACAAGTGTTGGTGCCTCTTTTAAATAGCCAAAGTCTGCTGTTTCTAAAAGGAAAAAAACAGAAAAGAGAAAAGTTTAAAAACATGACAGTGGGCCCCACTGTCAGTCTCTCCTCTCTCCTTCCTCTTCCTCCTCACTGTGGCGCCAGTGCGCCCTGGTGCCATGCCACCAAGTCGCGCTGTGGCCACGCTCGACCTGCTCCCCCTGGTGGTCAAGGAGGACACGACGCCCACGACCCTCACCTGCTCCCTGCTCTCTCCTGCTCTGCTCTCTCTCCTAGCTCCCCCGTTCCCTTTTTCTTCTCCCGAGCTCCACTGATGCCGTCCGTGCACGCCGCCGCATCTCCATCGACCGAAGCTTCCCCGGAGCCATCCGACCGCGCCATCTGCTCCGCATATTCATCCTCGTTGATGGGGGGATACTTTATAGGTAGGCCCATGGACCCGGAAAGTAGACCCGCCAAGACCAAGAAGGCCAAAGCCGAGTCACGTGTCAAGTCGCATGGGCTGGGCTGGAGACAAGCCGACCAAGGCCCATGATGAAGAAAGGACTCGTCAGCAAGGAGTCCAAGTATAGCCCGGAGCCCTAACTTGGAAGGCCAAGACATAGAGTAGGACTCCGTGTTCTAGTGTGACTCGGTGTAACCTGTAAGTCAGGGACCCGGCAGCCTTTATAAGCGGGATCCTGGACCTTAGATCGGTAAGTCTCACAAGTCCAACCAGTAGAGAGAAACCCTAAGAGATAGACCAAGTCGCCGACTCCCCAGAGAGGAGCCGGTATCCTGTAATCGATATCAGATCTAGAGCAATAAAGAGAAGCAGGAAGTAGGTCTTTACCTCTAACCAAGAGGGGCCGAACCTGGGTAAATCTGTGTCCTTAGGCGAGATTAATCTCTCCTACGTACTTCAAGCATCGATGGCCCCTGAACTCACCTTCCTGGAGGAAGGACTTGCCGTGACAACCCCACGACAGTTGGCGCCCACCGTGGGGCAGGAGATGCGAGGAGTTGAGATCGTGGGAGCTGCTCGCCGGGCCATGGAGAAACTCGCCATCGGGTGAGTCCACACTGATGAGCATGGAGAAACAGAAATCGACGACTCTGGTTGGACTTCAGATATGCATGAAGTCGACGAGGGTTATCAGCTTGTCTTTGGAGGAATCAACGTGTTCGTCGGCATGTTTTGCGCGTCGGGTCTTCGCGCGAACTCGGCGGAATCTGTATCAGAGCCAATAGTTGTTGTCGAGTCCGACGGAGAGGAGTCGGTCGGCACGTCAGAACTCGGCATCATCGCCGAGTCAGAGGAGCACTGTAGCACCCTGACCCCGGCTTTATACAGAGAGGCTATGTAGTTGGCACAACCATCCATGTATAAAACAAAGATCGAGCCTTGTGGAACAAACTGGCACATTGCATGACTCTACGACACAAAACATATAGCAACTCATATAATGAGAAGAATACAAATATTACACATCAAAAGGATCAGGGATCCAACAATTCATCAAGCGGAAGCGGGTAGTGTTGTCTAACAACAAGAAGCAAATTATGGCCTAAGAGGCCTACAGATAAACAATTCCCAACCAGCTTGTTCCACGGTCCCAAGCTGCCACCTGGGAACCCCAGACTAGTAGTCGACGTCAACGAAGAACTCACCTAGTTGCTCGGTGTCGTCCTCCTCTGAAATACAAAATCATAGAGGCAGCAA
>QRDG01000065.1:554769-576085 GCA_012064385.1 Puccinellia tenuiflora | reverse complement strand
ACAAGGATGAATATGCGGAGCAGATGGCGCGGTCGGATGGCTCCGGGGAAGCTTCGGTCGATGGAGATGCGGCGGCGTGCACGGACGGCATCAGTGGAGCTCGGGAGAAGAAAAAGGGAACGGGGGAGCTAGGGAGGAGAGAGAGGAGCAGGAGAGCAGGGAGAGAGCAGGGAGCAGGTGAGGGTCGTGGGCGTCGTGTCCTCCTTGACCACCAGGGGGAGCAGGTCGAGCGTGGCCACAGCGCGACTTGGTGGCATGGCGCCAGGGCGCACTGGCACCACAGTGAGGAGGAAGAGAGAGGAGAGGAGGAGAGACTGACAGTGGGGCCCACTGTCATGTTTTTAAACTTTTCTCTTTTCTGTTTTTCCCTTTTAGAAACAGCAGACTTTGGCTATTTAAAAGAGGCACCAACACTTGTTCAAAAATTATAAAAATAATCAGGGTGACTCCTAATAAGATAAAGAAGCTCACCATATTTTTATTTGAATTTTTGAAACGATTAACTTGGTTTCAAAAATAGGAATTGATTTAAACCTCATTTGAAGACCCAAATTATTTAAGTGTTTGGCAAGAATTTCCATTGCCAAATAATTATGAGAAAGCAAGGTTGGAACTTCCTGGACAAATATGTTCACTTGTCATGATATGGTTTGTTCCATAACTTGCATTTCATGTATTGGAGGTTTGGGGAGGTTTGGCTTCCCCCCTTTAATGATTTCAATTGTTGCTTGTTAACATTAGCAGTTTAAAGGATGCCATGATGCGAACATGAGATGCAAAAAGTGGAAAAATTATTCATATTTTAGTGTACCAAACTGGGGCTGTTACAATTCTACCCCCCTTACAGGAATCTCGTCCCGAGATTCTAGAGTAGGAAGAGGGATGAGGGAAACATGCAACTCTTAACTTCAACGATCTTCTCGATCCCACGATGATGTTCCTTGTTGCGAACTTAGGATACAAGCATGACATGTCGATGCGGAGGAGAGAACAGGAGATAGCTTAAAGTGGTAGACAAAATGACTCTTGCCCAAAAACATAAGCCATCGAGGAGCTGGGAACGACTTGACCAAACAAAGGTCAAGCCGAGGATAGGACAACCGATCACCTTGTTCGGGATCTTGGTCCAAGATCAAGACATCGCTTCAAACCACCCAGATGTATAGCCAGTAGAGAATTTGAGCACCGCGAGGAGAAAGGGCATCTTCTGGACTCCACTCCTTTGGCATATAAGATGTTTCCATAAGGTTAAAAGCTTGGCCCTGGCGTGACTTATGAATTCACCGAACGTCCGTGTGATTGGGCACAACTTTGGGTTCATTAAGGAGGAAAAGATATATCATTTATGCACAATCAGATAGAGAGGTAAAACCTCATAAACGAGCTATTGCCATGAGATAGATGGAGTAGCAGGATTGACCGAGGGACATTTAGTAACTCCGTTGTAATGGTCTCCTTGAGGTTCTAGATATCACACTCCGGCTTCGGAATAGCCTTCAATCGATTCTCAAGCGAAGGTCGTACTTGAAGATAGAGAAAGGACCTTAGGGGAACTCTTAGGATAAATTACCCATGATACACATGGGTAGTGGGTGATAAGGATTGGAGAGATTTCGTCAATCGATCTTCCGGTGAGGTGCTTGAACCAAAACACCGAACTTGTCGGGGTTACTAATAGGCTTAGGTCATGCTCTTGACGAAACCCAACCATCATTTCTGCTTGAGGTTCCGAGTTGGTTAGTGTGAGGATATTTCAGACTTGGCATGTCCGAGGAAGGGGTTTGCGGAAGTTAGCCGCAAGGTAGGGTAACTAGATTCTCAAGACATGGCTATAGCGTCGAGCTCCAGAGCAAGAGCTAGATTAGGAGTTCCAGTTGGTCACGACTACACAGAGGAAATTGAACCAGCATGAACTCCAAACAATGGAGCACAACTGATTCCTGATTGGGAAACACCGGTAAGATGCTGAGACTTGACAACTTCTTATTATTAAAGAACGATTCGGCCAGTGGCATACATGACATATTTAGAGAACTAGAGGTAACAACCCACCAGCTCAACAACAATCCTCACATGCATGACCAACTTGTGATTATTTCCGGGGAGACAAGTGAACTTCACTCGGACCCCTGGCGACATATGTTAACCATTGAACGTGGACCAGAGAAGAACACTTCCATTATCCAAAACACATACTAAGTGATGACACGAAGATGGTTCTGACAAGTTTCCCCTATCACTCGACAACACGGTCAGGGGACAACCCGGCATTACTTCTGCATAGACATCCAGGTTATCACGAACCACCGCATGTCACTGGTTGCGAGAGTAAATCTTGCTTTCCAAGGCAAAAGATGTGGTCTTGAGAGTTTCGACAAAAATCTAACTCGTTGACCGAAGGTGTGCATCTGAACGAATGGACTTAGCAGCTCCGTCAATTTGGCTTGTCGGTCGGATTTCCAATCATGCTAAGAGTGCCATCAAAGTCCTTGGATTTCCAAAGCAATACAATTGCTAAGAATACCCGATTACCACAACGATATTCATCCTCAAACTTCTCGAGCCCGAGTAGCTCGGAGGTAGATGGATAAGGAAGGGTAAGAGGATCACTTCATTGTAACGCCCCGACCCCAGAACTATACAGTGAAACGTTGTGTAACCGGTCATGCTACACAATCGAGGGTTACTGGGTTTACCAATCCTAGGCCAGAACTCATTGGCAGGTGTGCTCAGAATGGATCATCGGCACACAACACCCCGATCATGCCATAAGCTCAGACATCGCTTTCACGTATAGTAAAGAGACTGAGACTTGTGGAACAACTGGCACATTGCAGACTCTACGACACCAAAAGCATATAGCAACTCATATAAGAGAAGATACAAATATTACACACAAAAGGGATCACAGATCCATCAGTACATCAAGCGGAAACGGGTAGTGTTGTCTAACAACAAGAAGCAAATATATGGCCTAAGAGGCATACAATAAACATCACCCAAGCCAGCTTGTTCCACGGTCCGAAGCTGCCACCTGGGAACCCCAGACTACTAGTCGACGTCCACGAAGAAACCACCTAGCCGCTCGGTGTCGTCTTCCTCTGAAATACAAATATAAAGGCAGCAAAGAGAGACTGAGTACGATGTACTCGCAAGTTTAGTAGGGCGATATAGGCCCGATGCTGACGGAGGATCTAAGACTGTATGATGTAGCTATTTTGCATAAAGCTAGATTTCCATTTAAAAGATATAACAAGACACAAGGCATCGTCTATTCAGAATATTTTTCATAAAGGGGATAAGAGAGTAAACTTTTCATCTTCGGTTCTCGGTGAACCAACTTGTAGCCAAACCCACTCATCTCCATCAAGGCACCCCCTCGAATCACCCTCGAGGAAATGAACCTTTATCACACATTGATTACTGCAACCTTTAGCTGCCATATCAATTAGGTTAAGGTTCTCTATGATCTTATTGTCTATTCCCAAGTCGTCCATAACCGTGGACACGGCTTTTCGAAAAGGTTAAACCCTGCAGGGGTGTACTGTTTTTAGCCATTGGTACCGTCTGACCCCTTGCCTGATCATTTAGCTCTCTTCGTGGGAAAGCCGGTAGAGCGGGCGCGGTTAAACCTTTACCTCGCATGACACTATCCAAGGGTCACCGTGACGACAGGACAAGTTCAACGCCTATTTCAACACCCTGCCCCATCGCCACTCCTATCACCACCATCCTCATCACATCATCATCATCATCGTCATCATCATCACCAGCCACACACTCGCAATTGGAAAGCGCAAACTAGAGGACCCTTGGATACGCCCGCACAAGTTATTTAGTTAGTAAGGGGCCCATACCCCCACCGATGGTAGCACGCTAGTATTGGTTCAAGAGGTAAAGAACTCGCACCTAGGCGGCAGGAATGAGACAAAACACCATCCCCGATGGCAACTCATCCAAGCCTTCTTAGCATTTTAATTAAGCACCACACATATCCACCATGTCCGAAACATTCCATCAACATCAACAATTATGGAATTTAAACAACGGACATAACTAGCATTCGATTAAGCATGGCTAAGCATAGCTAAGCATATAATACAACCATTATATCTTTGTCTCCGGCCAACAATCCAAACCTATGGTTCATAGGAGGGGAAACATGTGATGGTTCGGGGAAGACATGCATTTGTAGGATACTCTAGTATTGACCAAGAATTGACATAGAATCGAATGCAATATTCTGGTGGATAAAATAAGTTTATAAAACAGTAGGATGCTAGATGCCAAGAAGGTTAGGTTATCTCTTGCCTTTGATTGGGAATGCACAGAAAAGATAGAGCTTCGAGGAAGCAGGTGATTGACTTGTCGATCCATACTCCAGTGTCGTTCATCGGTGTCGTCGATCTTCACCTCGGACTCGTCTCGATCTCGAATCACATTCTATCGAGAGGAAGCCAAAACACCTGAAAGAACAGAACAATCAACACATATAGAAGTGCAATGCGCATACACATGATGACATGACAAATTATTCATTGGAAAGGTCATGGGCATGACCCACAAGTTAAATGGGATCCTGAATATAATTATAACAATTAATCGGGATAAACCACATAATTTTACTTAATGCTTTTAAGTTATTCTAAAAAGACCAGTACTGAAATAAGATGACAACATGCATGGAGATGATATTATTCGTTAGTTAATGTCGTGCTGATCGTTTTGATACCTCGTTTGCATTTTTCCGATTAACGATGAATATTTGGTGATCATTTCAAAGTTGACATTTTCCATTCTAAGCATTTTTTTATAGGACAGCATATTAAAATGTGTTGCCATGAGTGGAAAATGACACTAACATGTAGCCATTAACATGCTGAACATTTTGAGTTATTAAACATAATTTTTGAGTAAACAAAACTCAAGTTATGGATTTTCCAAAATTGTTATTAATTCTGCCATTTTAGTAACTTTAAATAAACAGCAGTATAAACTGTTTAGTTGAACCTAGGAACGATACTAAAAGGTAGATATGATTTTTCTGAACATTTTGGCATATCATTTGTAATTTTCTGAGTTATAAAACAAAGATATTGAATTTACAATTTCATTTCAAAATCTGCCATTTTATTTATTTCAACTTATCAGCAATTTAGAAAACTCATTTTAACATGTAATTATAACAAACATGTAGATATTAATTATCTGAACATTCAGAGATCTTATTTGCAATTTTTGGATCAATATTCAAATTGTTATGAATTTCCCAATTATTAATTTAAATCTGCCCTTTTTATATTTAATCAAAACAGGCAATTTAATTTAACCAAAAAATTTAACTAAGGGCAGTAACATGTAGAGTTTATTTAGCTGAGGATTTTAACATATTATTTGCATTTTTCTGAAGTATAAAACTCTAGATATGAATTTCCAAAATTTGAATAACTCACAGATGAATTGCATTTCACATTTAAAATCAAATTCAAAATTTCATTTGCAAGTGGGAGTTACATATTTGGACAGGTTATGAAAATGTGAACGATTTGGTATGTCAATTTCATTTTTCTGAGTTACCAATTATTAGATATTGCAATTTCCAACTCTCTGTTAAAATGTGAAAAACAAAACTGAAGAACAGCTGGCGTCAGGATGACGTCAGCGGGGAGCAGACGGCCTGTCGATCACAAATTCGTCGGCTCTGATCGAAATTGGACGCGGGCACTGGCCTTAGGGGCTAGAGGAGGTGGAGAGGAGCAGGGGGAGCGGCGGGTTGGACCATATGGTCGCCGGAGGGCCGGCGGCGACCATGGCCGAGGCGTCGGGTGGCGGTGCACGGGGCTAGAGCGGCACAGAGGGAATGGGGGAGGGAGGAGAGGTCGGGATGGACCAGTGGCTCACCAGCGAGCCAAAGCCATGGACGGCGAGGTGAGGGGAGGACTGATGGCGGCACTGCGGTGCTCGGCGCGGCGGCCGGAGGCGGGGAAGGAACGGGTCGGCGCGGGCGATTGGCGGCTTCTCTCCTCGATTCTTCGGGCGGAGGAGGAGAAGGGGACACGGCGGCGACGGCGGTGTGCTCCGCTTGGCTCGGGGACGGCCGGAACGACGGCACATTGCGGCGGCCGGAGCGATGGGCAGGAGCTCGAATCGGTTAGGGTTAGGGTTCGATCCGGGAAACGGGGAGAAGAGAGAGGGAGAAGAGGAGAGCAGCACGTCGGGAGGGGGGGCCTCTTGTCCACGCCTCCACGGAGGGGGACCCGGCAGCGAGGCAGGGGAGGAGGACACGGCGGCCAGCGGCCATGGCGCCAGTGCCAAGCACTGTGGCGACAGGGGAGAGGCAGTTTTGCAAAAAAAACCCTTGCATGTTTAAAAGTTAATTGCAACTTGGCCCAACAGCACTTTAGGGATTTAAATTGAGACTCTTAAACATTTTAAAAAATTCTGAAATTATTTATGGAGGCTCCCCATATTTTTATTTGGAACTTTTGAAATGTTTAACTTGGTTTCAAATTAAGAATTGGTTTAACTCAATTTTGAAGTCCCAATTTATTTAATTGTCTGGCAAGAATTTGACTTTGCCAAATAACTATGAAATGCATTCTTGGAACTTCCTGGACTAATATGGAAACTCAAGAATGTTTTTGGTTTTGCCAGTTGGAGCAATTGCACTTGGTTTGGAATTTAAGGAAGTGTTTGCTTCCTTTTAAGGTTTTCCATGGTTTGCAATATTTAATTTAGCAATTTAAATATGTATGCCATGATGCAATGCAAAGCAAAAAGTGAAAATTTGGCCCATATTATAGGGTACCAAATCTGGGCTGTTACATTCATCAAGTACATCATGAGACTAAGCACGACCTCTTGATATTAAAGAGTGTGACACTCCAAGGTGGAATGGAACAAAAGCTAGACAGCTCTTACTCCGCGAATTACAATATTTTGACCTGGTCCGAGAAATGGACAAGGTACCGGAGTTTGTTTCTCCTGACATCCCGAAGTGGGATGGCTTGACGAACCACAAGAAATAACATGCATCAGAACACCCCAATACACGATAAGACTTGACTGTCAACAGACAGGTAGAGGGAGGACAATAGATTTAGATTAAGGAACGTTCTAACAATAATTCCAAGATATTGCAGAAGCCCTTGTTATCACTCTTCCGACAACTAGTGCTGAAAGGGTTTCAGGAATGGTGTTGGCGGAGGAATCACAATTATTGATGGAAAAACTCGCTAAGAGCAATCCCGTCGTGATTCAGAAGGTTCCATAACAGAGTTTAGCTAAAGCTAGTGACAGAGAAGAGAGCTGCTGAGCAAATCAATTACGTCTGCAACCTCGAGTTTGGAAGAGTAACTTCAAAATCTTGCCAACCTGATGTAGGGTTTGACGAGTAGCATCAGGGTTCAACGGAAAAGATCTTGGGTTAAAGATCAGCTTCATGTACTAGGACTCACATAGCCTAATGCTCACAAGGGTGACAACCCTCATGAATCATTACACCAGAGCCCTAGCACAATCCGGGACCTTTGGTTCAAGAATCTTGGGCGCAAGCAAAGGAATGTCTTGACGATCCGCAATACTTCTTCTCTTCGGGCTTTAGAAATTGTAGACGACAGAGCTAACCAGTAAACTAAAGGTAGAAACCAACCCCGTGAACCTAGGGTAGAATTTGCCGGCGATCAGAAAAACCGTTAAAACTAATAGAGGTAAGATGGCACCGAGATCAGAGTGAATTGGGTAAGGAATAAAAAGAATCCTAAGAGGGTTTTCACAACTCATTTTTAGGTTATAAAATAATTTTAAACTAGACTCGACATCGACCAATAGAAAGGGTTTCCTACAGGCAGTCCTGCTCTGATACCAACTTGTAGCACCCCGACCCCGGAATTATACAGAGAGGCTATGTAACCCACAGGCTATGCTACACAATCGAAGGGCATGGAATTACCGCTCCCACGCAACACATTGATCGTGCCATAAACATTGGCATAGCTATCAATGTATAAAACAGATATCAAGACATGTGGAACAACTGGCACATTGCAGACTCTACGACACAAAAATCATATCGCAACTCATATATGAGAAAGATACAAATTTACACACAAAAGGGGTCACAGACCCAACAGTACATCAAGCGGAAGCGAAGAAGTTGTCTAGTACAACAAGATCCAAATATGGCCTAAGAGGCCTACAATAAACATAACCCATGCCAGCTTGTTCCGACGTCCCAAGCTGCCACCTGGGAACCCCGAACTACTCGTCGATGTCCCGGAAGAAGCCACCTGTGTGCTCGGTGTCATCCTCCTCTGAAACAAATTATAAAAGCAGCAAAGAGAGACTAAGTACGACGTACTCGCAAGTTTAGTAGGGCGATATAGGCCGAATGATGACGGAGGCTCTAAAGCTGTATAGTAGCTATTTTGCATAAATCTAGATTTCATTTAAAAAAAGGTATAAAAGACCCATGGCATCGACTACTTAGAATTTTTTCTCAAAAAGGGATAAGAGAGTGAACTTTCATCTTTGGTTCTCATCGAACCCTTTGTAACCAACACCAACTCATCTCCACGAAGGCACTCCCTCGAATCACCCGCGAGGAAATGAACCTTTTAACACACGTTGAAGTGCAACCTTTAGCTGCAAAATTAATTAATTAGGTTTAGGTTCTCTATGAGCTAATCCGCCTTTCCCAAGAGTTTGTCCATAACCATGGACACGGCTTTTTTAAAAAATTTACCCTGCAGGGGTGTACTAATTTACCCATTGGTACCGTCCGGCTCACCTGGTTGACCCTCTTCCAGGGTAGGCCGGCGAGTGGGCCCGGTTAAACCTTTACCTCGCATGAGACTATCCAAGAGTCATCTGTGGCGACAGGACAAGTTTACCTAGCCTATTTCAGCCCCTGCCCCCATCGTCATGTCCTAAACACCACCATCCTCATCATTTCTTTCCCACTCACACACCCACACACAAATGGAAATAGCAAACTAGAGGACCCTTGGATACGCCCGCACAAGTTATTCAGTTAGTAAGGAGCCCATACCCCCACCAATGGCAGAACGCTCGGTTCTTGGTTCTAGCTAAATGCACTCTCAGCCTAGGCGGCAAGAATGAGGCAAAACACCATCCCCGATGGCAACTCATCCAAGCCTTTTAGCAATTTAATTAAGTACCAACAATAACCACCATGTCCAAACATTCCATCAACATCGATATCATGGAATTAAATCACCGGACAATAAAGCATTTAACTAAGCATGGCTAAGCATAGCTAAGCATATGAATACAACAATTACATAATTTATCTCTGGTCAACACATAAGACCTAGGGTTCATAGGAGGGGATACATGTATTGGTTCCGGGAAAAACATGCATTCATAGGATACTCTAGTATTGACCAAAAGTGACATAGAATCGAATGCAATATTATGGTGGATAAAATAAGTTTATAAAACAATAGGATGCTAGATACCAAGAAGGTTAGGTTATCTCTTGCCTTGCTGCCGGGGCGCGGAGTACTGCTCGTCGGAATAGGCGAGGGAACCCTCGACTCCGGAATCTATCGATACCCAAAACAATAACAAAGGAACAAATAAATAACCCGGAGGCAAGGTGCAATGCACAATCACATGATGACATGACAAGTTTATGCAAAGATATCATCATTTAACTTATCTAACAAATTAAATGGAGTTCCAAATAATTAGTGCAATTATTTGGAAACAGCCCCATATTTATCTTAGTGACCACATTATTTATAAAGTATTGCATTACAAAAGATGTATCTTTATTTGGAAACAGCCCCATATTTATCTTAGTGACCACATTATTTATAAAGTAGGTTTTGTTCTTCCGATTATTTTGGTACCTTATTTGTAATTTTCCGAGTTTCGATGAATAAATAGTAAACTAAATGATTATTTGAATTTAAATATTTTAATCAATTAAAGAAAACATCAAAGTAAAATTTGTGAACATGGTTTGATATCAGCATGGGTTGATAGTATTTGTCAGGCTAACCACTTCGATATTTTATTCACAATTTTTGGTTGATTATTTAACAAGTTATGATTTTTCCCGAATTAGGTATTATTTATGCCATTTTAAGATTCCCTAAATAAAGGTAAAATTATTTTCTCAAAAGAGCATGGCAATGCTACCAATAGGTAGGTATTGTTATTCTGAACAAAACGATATTTTATTTGCTAAATTTGGAGCAATAATTAATTAGTTATTAATTATTTGATTTTAAAATAATTAAACAGTTTTTACTGTTTGGGCCGGCCTCCAAATCGGCCCAGGCCGGTTTCTAGACCGGGCCTGTGGCTGAGGCGGCCGGCCTCCTGGTCGGCCCAGACCGGTACCGAGGGCGGGCCGGTGCCTGAGGCTGCCGGCCTACCGGCCGGCCCAGACCAGTGCCCAGGCCAGGCACCTATCTGAGGCAACCGGCCGTCTGGCCGGCCTAGGCCAGTTTCCAGGCCGGGGCGGCGACAGTGGTGACTGCGGCGATGGCGACGGCTAACGGCGGAAAAAGAAGGGAGTGAGAGAGGAAGGGCATGTGCAGGAGGAAGGCGCGCTCACCCTCGACGCGTGGGTGCGCTCGGCATGGTCGGAGGAGGTCGGACGGCGGCACGGCCGGGCTTGAACTGCGGTGGTCGAAGGCGGAGCAGACCCGACGGTGGCAGTGATTTCCCGGCTCCTTTCTTCAATCCCAGTCATGAGGACGACGAGGATGACTAATGCGGAGCAGATGGCATGGTCGGATGGCTTCGAGGAAGCTTTGGTCGATGAAGATGCGGCGGCGCGCGCGGACGGCATCAGTGGAGCTCGGGAGAAGAAAAAGGGAACGGGGGAGCTAGGGAGGAGAGAGGAGCAAGAGAGCAGGGAGAGAGCAGGGAGCAGGTGAGGGTCGTGGGCGTCGTGTCCTCCTTGACCACCAGGGGGAGCAGGTGGAGCGCGGCCGCGGCGCGACATGGCGGCATGGCACCAGGGCGCACTAGCACCACAGTGAGGAGGAAGAGGGAGGAGAGAGGAGAGACTGACAGTGGGGCCCACTATCATGTTTTAAAACTTTTTTCTTTTCTGTTTTTCCCTTTTAGAAATAGCAGACTTTGTCTATTTAAAAGAGGCACCAACACTTGTTAAAAAATATATAAAAATCAGGGTGACTCCTAATAAGATAAAGAAGCTCACCATATTTTTATTTGAATTTTTGAAATGATTAACTTGGTTTCAAATAGGAATTGATTTAAACCTCATTTGAAGTCCCAAATTATTTAAGTGTTTGGCAAGAATTGCCATTGCCAAATAATTATGAAAAAGCAAGGTTGGAACTTCCTGGACAAATATGTTCACTTGTCATGATATGGTTTGTTCCATAACTTGCATTTCATGTATTGGAGGTTTGGGGAGGTTTGGCTTCCCCATTTTTATGATTTCCAATTGTTGGTTGTTAACATTAGCAATTTAAAGGATGCCATGATGCGAACATGAGATGCAAAAGTGGAAAAATTATTCATATTTTAGGGTACCAAACTGGGGCTGTTACAGGTCTCCTATGGTCAAGATGAGCTCTGATACCAACTCATTGGGGACCATGGACTAGCTGTCCGAAATACCCGATTATGGTTCACACAACGATCCCGTGATCAGTCTGTCGTTGCCCATAATCCGAATTGAATACCAAAGTTTACATCCATTACAATATCGAATTAAAGTCTTACATAATAGGTCATTTAGACCGAGTCTTACATAATTGCCTTCATGGGCCAAACCAAAAGCATCAGCTGAAGCTACGTAGTAGAAGTTCAAGACGTCCTAACGATGACCCCGACAGGCAGTTGACTAATGAAGATCCCTAGTTCGCATAGAAGTCTCCATACTCCGCTTCGACCTAGTTCTCCTCGAGATCTGGCTAAGACAATAGCCAGGGACAAAACTAATATGAGTACAATGGGGATTGTACTCGCAAACTACCCCAACATGAGTATGCACCAGTTTTAAGTTGATTTCTAACACTTTCATTTATTAAAACATCTCTATATCCTTGTTGAAAAAGAACACATCTCTATATCCCTATATCTTTGTTGAAAAACATCTCTATATCTTATTGAAAAAAAAGATGAGAAGAGTTTTATTACTTTCCTTAAAGAAAATAACCATTATAATTATTTCTCCAAAACTCCTCCTTTTTCCCGACCATGTCTCATCATGGTCCATTTATTTCCAACAACTCATACCACTCCATTTGGTAGGGTTGTGTGACATCACCTCCACATTTGTTTCTTTTTGACTTACAACTTTTCCAAAAAAACTTGCACATGGTCTAGTAGGGCCTCCCAACTATCCATATCCGAGGACTCGGCTATTCGAATAGTATTACCCTCTGCAGAGGTAGCACGCTTTTCCCACATCCATCCGGTAACTCATCGTGTCTGCCACGTCCTGCCATACAAGGTGTATGTGAAGTTGAGCCACCGACCATAGCCTGTCCTTTGCTCATGCTAGTAGGACCCTACCGCTACGAATTCACCATTCCCTCGACACCTAGTATAGGATCCCCCGTCGAGGAACCTAAGTGTGAGGACTCGTAGTTCTGCCCGGCGAGCGAACCCTTCAATCCCCCGTCCATCAGACACCGGGACCCAGGTCAGGGGGTAGGTCGCCATGACCATCCCCTCATGGAACGAGGTCATCCTCGTTGTTGAGGCATCCCATACTAATATGAGAAAACTATATGACTACGCCCTTTCCCATATGTGGTTAGATGTGGTCGCACAGGTTATTGGCTGGTTGACGAAAACTAGGACACAATGTGCATTTTTCATAAACATCACCATTCACCATTTCTCCATTTCAATACCGACAGTTCGGCAATCCACATCCATCCAGATACTTTCAAAAGGAGTTTGGAATAAATCATACTTTTCCCATCCTATAGTTTTAAATATCTACTCTATATTTCTACATAGGGTGGCAAAATAGTTGGTTTCCTGTCTTTGTAAAAAGGTTTCCAAAATCATTTATACTTTTGAATATTGCAGGTGATCACAATAGATGTATATAAAAGCAAGCTCAGTGAAGTAGCTTGCCTTGATCAACAAAGTTCTCGGGTTCCTGCTGTTCGAAGTATTCCCCTCCTCGTAGGTTCCGGCAACATTCTCGTCCAATCGATAAATAAACAATACAAACAATCACTAAAACTAACCAAGCAAGCACCACATCACTACAATCATAAACATCACAATTAGCTACTGCACACATAAAGTAACATAATTTGAATTCAATTTAATTTAATTAACCATTATTTAATTGGGTCACAATTATGGCAGAAACTAGGGTTTCATGTTTAATTGCATAAACTTATGTTCTGTTGATCACAAAAATATGAACTAAAATTTTACAGAAAGCTACTGATGTGTAGAAGACAACCCAATTGGATTTAATTCAATTGGGGTTTTAAACTCGCTATCTAATTGTTTTAATCCAGTAAGTTAATATTTTAGTTTTTGCTGCAACTCAAGTTAATTTTATTAAAAAATTAAATCCTTTTAGGGGTAACTAACACTGATTAAATGTGATCTAACAAAATTGGTCCTAACTCATTTGGAATAACCGTTATTGTTATATAAATGTTTTAGTCCAGAAATGCTTTCTGAATTTCAACAGATGCCAATTAATTAATATTGATTAGTTAATTCTACAAAAATTAGGGGAGCTAATTGATCATAGTATTAAGCTAACAAAATAGGTTTGACATTATTTGGATTAACAGAGCATCCGAAACAAACAAGTTTAGATTTTATACCTCTTGTGGTATTTTTAAAACTACTCTTTATTTACTAATCTAAATGAGATGAAACCATGTTGGTGAGTTAAGGAATTTCATAAGCTTTCCAGAACATATTTATTCGATTTATTTGGATTCATAAATCTCAAGATATTGATTTTAAAGTTGGGTCCAGTACTGGAATTCCAGAGAAAAAGAATTAGGAAATTCCTCTACTCTGGATAATGTTGAGAATTATGATAGGTGGGGTCCACCCGTCATAGACTCAGTGCGCGCTGGTAAATGAATAAAATGCTGATGGGTGGGGTCAGCCCGTTAGCCTAACTTAATCGAACCGTTACGATGCCGTTGGATCTAGATCCAACGGCCCACGATCAATGGCGACGACCAGCGACCATATCCGGGCGGCGCCGTCGTGCCCGCGGCTACTACGGTGGCCGGAAGCTCACCTAGGGCTCGGAGAGGGTGGACGTGACGGCGTTCGACGGCAGAGGGCTCGGGGAAGCTCATGGGCGGACTCGTGCTTGCTGGGGATGCTCCTGGCATCGGTGAAGATCGGCTGCTCCTCCGCGGCCGAGCTCCAACTCCGGCGAGGTTTCTATGGCTCTCCTGGGCACGAAACAACGGGAAAAGGGCTCGGGTGAGTGTGGTGTCCACGGGAAGTACGGTGGAGAGGTCAGTGGGGAGAGGGAAGCAGCAGCACGGCGAGTCCGTGCTCGATGGGCACGGCGGTGCCCTGAGAAGAACAAGGGCAGCAGCGGCTCCGCCCTCCTGGCGGTGCCCGAGAGATGGTGGAGTGAGGGAGTGGAGCTAGGGCGGAGTGTGGAGGTGCGAGGCTCGGGGTGGCTTTATAGCCCGATGGCCGGCGCACGGTGGAGGCGGTGCAGGGAAGGGTGCAGGGGCGCGATAACTCGCCGTAGGGGGCGGCTATGGGGTGCGGCTACACTGTGGGGAGGCCAGGGAGCAGAAATGGGAGCGTGGGGTGGCGTGGCATGAGCTCGGAGGGGGGGGGGGTGGGGACGCTCCGCGCGCTCTGTGAGAGCTCGGGAGGTGCTGGGCGGCACGGGCATGGGCGTGTGGTGTCGGGGGCGACCAATTCCTGTGACCAGGGGCGCGGTGTGGTGCTGGGAAAGACAAGGCGCGGCGCTAGCGCTAGATGGGCGGCTACGGTTCCCCCTACGCGTCGGCGACAGGAGCGGCATGGCGACAGTGCTCCGGTCCCCCGGCGTCGATGATCACCGCGACCACTAGGGTGGCTCCCGTGTTGCTCTGATGTGCTGGGGAGGTCAGCGAGGTGGAGAGGAGTAGAGGGGCGCAGGGAATCGAAGAATAAACCTCCAAATCCATCAATTTGATATCGAGTTCATCGGTTTGGGGAAGAACATGGGCTCTGCCCTCCAGGTGTTCGATGAAATGCTCCAATGAAATTTTAATTCAAATTTCTGAAATTCATTTCCATGATTAGGTATAAACATGGATTTTTGATGCTATGATGTAATTTATTTGATAAGTGCACCATAGCCCATTTGGTGATTTGAAAAGAATAAAGAAAGAAATAGAATTTTAATTTAAGATTTTTAGAAATATTTTTGGAGAGGGAAAAGATGTAAGAGCAAAGTGGGAGTGATCATCATGTCACCCCACTGAATTTTCATTTTGAAAACAAATAAATTTTCTCACTTAGAGAAATTTGTGTGACACTTGTCACATGATTTATGTGTTGATGTTTTTATTTTGTTTCTTTTCCTTTCTTCATATTTTTATTTAGCAAACACACACATCATGCAATGAAATACATGCAATCACACATAAAATAATAAACAAATTCTGGGCCACATTTTTTGGAATTAATAATACTTATATTAATTCTGGGATGTTACAGTCGCCCCATCGCCAGCCGCCAGTACAGGAGCCTTCCTTTGCCGCTAGCATGATGCCTCTGAGCCCCCATGGCTCCTCCGCTGGGTTCGCAGAAATGCCCAAGTCGCTGGGCTGCAAGCGACCCCGCGAGTAAGTTTGCTTCTTGCTTGTCCTTGCTATGGATGTTGCCTTCGAACTTGCGGGTTGCGCTCCAAAGAAGCTGACCGAATGTTGTTGCAGGGGTCGAGCTTCCCCGGAGACCAGCAAGAGGCAGCGAGACGCGGCCGAGTACGATATGGCCACCAGCGCCGGAGTCCCCGAAGGGATGCTGCCCGCTTCCGATTTGCAGGGGGTGGAGAAGATACACGGGGGTGGCGCGGAGGACGCATCCGGGGCGCCTCTTGCCCCCTCGAAGGCAGGAAACGTGGGGATACCGGAAGCAGCAAGTAAACCTCACCCCACCGGGCAAGCTTCACCTTCCTCTGCTTCGTCGGTCTAACATTGTATCTTGCTGATTCATATACTTCAGTTGTCGGTGGGTCCCCAATAGGCGACCAAGCCGCGACGACTCTGGACCAAGAGGTGTCCAAAGCCGCCCCTGAGGCGACGACGACCGCGCGCGCGGAAGGTGGGCGTGCTACGGCGCCTTCCGATGGTCCGGCCGGGGCCGAGACATCGAACTGCCCGGGAACTCCGGACATCCTGAGCTGCTCGTTTATGACCGGGGATGAGCTGAAGGCTTTCAGCGAGTTCTTGACGTGCTCCGGGGCGAGTGTCGAGATTGCCACACTGGCGGAGCTCAAGGCAGATTTGTCCGCACGGTGCGGTGGGAGAACTGGTGCTTCCGGGGGCCAGCAGGGACCAGCCCCCGAGGTCACGATCAGTGGGTCGAGAACCAAGGAGGCCATGCTCCGGGGCGTCGGCCAGCTGGTCCAGGAGATCGAAGCCAAAGAGGACACGCTGGCGCGTGCCATCTCTCGCCCCGAGGAGGTGATTCAGAGGGGATCGGCAGGGCTAACCCGCCAGTGGGGTTTGCTCTCGATTATGTGGAGGGGTCTCGAAAAGAAGAACAAGAGCTGGAAGGCTGATGTCGAGAAACGTGAGCACGACGTCGAGCAATGGGAGCAGTAGCTGAAGGCAAGAGAGGCTGAGCTGGCGGGGAAGGTCGAGGCCTTGGACCTCCGGAAAAAGGAGCTGGAAGGTGAAAACGAGTGACGCCTCGCAGAGGCAGAGAAAAACCATCAGGAGGCGCTCGACGAGAAGGCCAAGGATATCACAGACTTGCAGCTGAGGGAAGCAGAGGCCCAGAAGACTGTCGAGGACGCCGAGAAGATACTTCTAGCGGAAAAGGAGACTGTCCGTGCCTTGCGGGAGCAGGCCAAGCTAGATGGCCAGAAGGTTGCCGGGTTGGAGGAGTCCTTGAAGCTGAAGGAGGAGCTGTCATCGCTGACGGCCAAGCACCTCGAGCTGGAGAAGGACCGCTCCCGGGTATCCTTCGAACTGGTGGAAGTCCGTTGCCAAGCGGAGGACGGGTTCAAGAGCGTCTCCGCTGCCAGTGCGGATGTCGTGACATGGGTGCTTCAGCTGGATCAGCACGCCGAACTCTCCGGGTTGGCTCCGGACTACCACAGCCTCCCCGATGTGGCAGAGTTCCTCTCGAAGACGAGTGCCTCCATCAGGTCCATCAAGAACAGGACCGCCCGCCAGCTTCTCAATGATCGAAACAGGACCAGTCTTGAAACGGCAGCGCGTGTGATGGCATCGTTCCGGGAGGCCAACGCGAAAGCCGTCATGCCCAACTTTGTGGACGCCAAGCCTTCCCAGTCCTCACTCCGGGCCGTGGATGCCTTCGTGACCGCGCTAGCCACGTAGATGTACCCTCGTCCGCGCCCTTAAACTTCCTGCACACCATTCGAGCACCTCGTGCCCCAAATGTAATAAATATTGCGTCAGACTTCGCACTTTGTCAAAACTTATACTGTAATGCTTTAGGAAGTTTTACGCTACTCCATTCGCAGGTGTTTTTGCTTTATCATCTTTCCTTTCTCCTCGTCTTTGAGAGATCCTTCAGGGATGTAAGCTTACCCATGAGCCCCTGACGGATCAGGAATGCCGTCACAAGCCCTACCAATTCCCAGAAGGTCACTCACCCTCTCGGCATGCACTCCTCCCGGGCGGTATCAGGTCTCTCACCGCTCCGTACCCCCGGGAGAGTCGACCCCTAGAGTGCTCATTCGACGGACAAGACGTGTTCTCGGTTTCGTGCATAGTTTTATACCCGCGAGATAGATAGCAAAACACGATACAGATTCTGACTAAGGATGACTTATCTTTTATTGCTCATCCGGAGGCCCGGGTGACAACTCGATTCTCCCGGGTACATCTCAGGGCGTCGTGGGTACTTCTTGCATGCCGTGCATCTGGCTTCAACGTACCTCGCGGGGTGGAAGAGCAGCAGCTTCCTCGGCCCGCACGCATCGGTCGGCCATCTTCCACAAGTCCTCCAGGGTGTCCACCGCGTGGACGCTCAGCTTTTCACGCATCTTCAGGTTGCGGACTTTGGCGTGGAAGACGGTGATGACGGAGATCTCTTGCAGGTCAGCCGGGGGAATGCCGTCGATGGCGCCCCGGAACCTCCAGATGTAGTGATGCAGTGTTTCTTTGGGTCCTTGCTCGAGGCAGTAGAAGTCAAGGACGGTCGCCGGGCTCAGCGCCGGGCAGGTCCTGGGGCACTGACCTGCCTGGCCTTCCATTTCCTCATGGGTGCGATGCCTGGGGTTGGAGCCTACCCGCGGCCTCGTGGGTTGGATCCTTGGGCCTCTTGCCATGGGGATCCTCTCGTCGTTCCTCCTCTGGGGATGCTGGCGCAGGAGCGGCGGCAGCGCGGGTGTTGGTCAGGGCAGAACTCGTGGGAGCGTGGCAGTGGTGAGCATAGTCCAGCAGGTTTTCCAAGCTTGCGATCCATGCCCTCGCACGGGGATCGCTCTTGCACTGCTCTGGCGGGAAGGAGAGAAGCACTTGGGTCGTGCCTAGCACCTCTTCCAGCCCCCAGCTTTTCCGAGTCGACTGCTGCGACGGCTCACCACGAACCTCTTGAGTTCGCGACATGGTCTTTGCTTGCCGAAGATGCGCCTGCTCACCCAGCCTTGAGGGAGCAGGGAAAAGCTCGGGACAGACCTTGCCGCGACCGATGAGCTCGACGTTGAACTCGGTGATGCAGTTGACGTAGACCTTGCCGAAGGACCTGGCGGCGAGGTCGGTGCAGAACTTGAGGTAGATCTCGACGAAGATCTCGAAGTCGATGAAGATGGATCCAGCGCTTGCACCCCCTACCTGGCGTGCCAGATGTCGTGTCTTGGATCACGGACACCGAGAGTAAAGGATATTCCCTTTTTAGGTTCGGTATGGGGCGCGAAGGAGGCTGAGAAACATCTTCCATCGGGAGGACTTCATCTACGCCTTAGATCTGCGTACTAGCAAGCAACGTAGAGACAAAAGGAGTTTACCCAGGTTCGGCCCGCCCGGAGGCTAACAGCCCTACTCCTGCATGTCTGGATTGAGTGGTATATCATGGTGTAGCGTTACAGGGGTGGTTGCGGGTGCCAACCCGGGAGGTGTCGGCTAGAGGTTGAAGACGAGCAGATCCTGACCCGGAGGAGATCACCTCTCGCCTATGCTACTCTTCGTCTTGTGCGCTACCTAGCCTAGCCTCCGACTCTCTGGAAATCCGTCCCTTCCCTCCGGTCCCTTGGTCCTCCTTTTATAGGCTAAGGGGATCCCACAGGTGCACCTTTGGGGCGGAGGGGTTTTGACGGGAAAACCCCTCCGGGTTCTTCTTCGGGGGTGACGTGGCTTCTTCTCGTCCAAGTATTCTTCTGAGGGGGGTTAGGTGTGGTCGCCCACCTTTTGCAGGGCGAACGGACAAAGGCTGACACCT
This sequence comes from Puccinellia tenuiflora, assembly GCA_012064385.1. Taxonomy (NCBI): domain Eukaryota; kingdom Viridiplantae; phylum Streptophyta; class Magnoliopsida; order Poales; family Poaceae; genus Puccinellia; species Puccinellia tenuiflora. The sequence continues at coordinate 556,492 of QRDG01000065.1, read as the reverse complement.
TTTTCCGACCCTGTCCCCCCACGGCGCCTCCATCTTCTTGACGCCCAAATCTTCTAGGAGCTTCCAGCCGGAGCTTTCAAGCCTATCCTCTTCGCGTGTGCGGAGGTTGGATCCCGGGGATGAGCCTGGCCTCCTGCCGGGCATCGGGGTCCCCGGGACCTCCGCGTCGTCTGCCGGGTTGAAGGGCGCCCCGGAAGGTCTCCTGGTCCTTAGCCGTGGTTGTCAATGACGTGCTTGCCTGGTCGCCGTGGGCGGATGGGGGGCCCATCTACCAGTCTTGAACCTTGGCCTTGTTCGCCTTCTTGGTGGGCCCACAGGCGGTGGACCCACTTTGACCGCATCAGGGGAACCCGTGTTCCACTATTGCGACAAATATCTTTTATACCAAAGTATTGATAATAATGCGTAATTTTCCTAGCCTGGTAACTTTCTTAATATTCGATTGGTAACATCATACTAGTTTTGCTAACATCAATAACGTATAGGCTATAGTCTTCATAATAAAGGTTTTACTATCCCCGTCTGATAAAACTAGTATGATGATTTTCTACAGTCTTTTTTTTAGAAATATGTTTGATGATTTCCTTCCAGTGCTAAAACAATTGTTATGTTTTTTCTATCTAAGCAAATGATTATTCACCTTACTACATATGTGACTGGTAACATTTGTATGTTGTCATAATAGTAGGAAGTGGTATTTTATTTTTGTACAAAATTTTACACTACTTGGAAGTGAGATTTTCCGATCTTTTTGCAGGTAGAACATCTAATCTTTTGTCTTGTTTTGTATTTTATTTGATCAGTTTTTTGTACAAGTAAAAAGTGGTAGATATATTTGTTCAATAAAATTATACTAGTTGGAAGTGGGATTATAGTAGTTGGAAGTGGGATTTTCGTATATCCCACCCATTTATTTTTACCTAAAAATCACTAGCCCAAAAAGGGAATTGTTTTTATTGGTTTTTATTACAAGTAAGAAAATTCTATATTTTTCGCGCTAAAAGGGAATTATTTCTTTGCGCGAAAACAACATGGTAAGAAAAGGGAATAGTTATCGACGCGAAAACAGCCCAGTCGGAAAAGCGACGTCGCCTCCTTACGAGCGCGCTAGCTAGATACGCGTTGTGGAAAAGGGAATAGACCCAACTAGATACATGCTAAAGGGGATATAATCTGGCCCAGCAGGTCGGCCCGTTGGAGCTACAATTTTAGTGCCTCGGAAATTTATGGGTATCAAACCAGAGCATGCGTGAAAAACGGGAATAGTTCCGATCGTTCAAACGTTCATCATGAAAGAAACTTTGGAGCGAATAGCGAATAAAGGGAATAGATAGGACGGACACGTTGGTCACGGGCGTAAGGTAGTCTTGCCCATTTTTTCCTATCTCCCACCATTTTTTCTTTTCCCTAAAAGTCCACCGTCCTAAAAAGGATATAAAAAGTTGGGTTTTTTTCCACGTAAGAATTGAATCTCTTTGCTGTTGACGGGAAAAGGGAATTGTAATAGGAACGCAAAGATGGCTAAATTGCTTTGCCACAAAAAAAACTCTTCATAAAAGGGAATAGACTAGCCTGCACTATACGTATACGTACCGAACATAAAAGGAATTAGCTGGGCATCTGGACCGATCGAAACATACTTAAAATGGAAAGGGTTAGCACCTGGTCAAACCGATCGACCGATTAGAATCCATCGCGCGCTCGTAAGATAGCCACGCCCGGA
>QRDG01000065.1:481076-553846 GCA_012064385.1 Puccinellia tenuiflora | reverse complement strand
TGGAGGAAACACAGACATTAATGGAAAACTTGCTAAGAGCAAACCTGTCGTAATCCAGATGGTTTCATGACAGAATAACCAGCTATAACTCGTGACAGAGAAGAGCTTTGTTGCCGCAATTCAATTACGACCACAACCACCAAATTGAAGATTAACTTCAAACATGGCGAACCTGATGTAGGGTTTGACAATTAACATCAGGATTCGACGGGAAGGATCTTGGGTTAAAGATCAGCTTCATGTACGGGGACTCACGAATGGCATAATGCTCACGTGGGTGACAACCCTCATGAATCATTACCCCGAGCCCTAGCACAATCCGGGACCTTCGGTTCAAGATCTTGGGCTAAAGCTAAGGAAATGTCTTGATGATCCGCAATACTTCTTCTCTTCGGGCTTAGAATTGGCAGACGAGCAAAGTTAACCATTAACTAAAGATAGAACCCAACCCCGTGATCCTAAAGATTTGGATTTTGCAGACGAGCAGAAGCATCGTTAAATCAAATAGAGGTAAGATGGCACCGAGATTAGAGTGAATTGGGTAAGGAGTAAAAAGAATCCTAAGATGGTTTTCACAACTCCTTTTTAGGTTAGAAATAATTTTCACGCACTAGACTCGACATCGACCAGTAGAACGGGTTTCCTACAGGCAGTCCTGCTCTGATACCAACTTGTAGTGCCCCGACCCCAGAACTATACAGTGGAACGTTGTGTAACCGGTCATGCTACACAATTGAGGGTTACTGGGTTTACCAATCCCAGGCCAATACTCCTTGGCAGGTGTGCTCGGAATGGATCATCGGCACACAACACCAATCATGCCATAAGCTCAGACATCGCTTCCATGTATAGTAAAGAGACCGAGACTTGTGGAACGAACTGGCACATCACAGACTCTACGACACAAAGATATCATAGTTCAACTCATATAATTGAGAAAGATAGCAAATGACACATCAGAGGTCACTGACCCATCATTACAACAAGCGGAAGCAAATTAAAGTTGTCTAAACAACAAGATCCAAATTATGGCCTAAGAGGCCTACAGATAAACATCCCGTGCCAGCCTGTTCCATGACGTCCCAAGCTGCCACCTGGGAACCCCAGACTACTCGTCGAAGTCAACATAGAACCCACCTTCCAGTTCGGTGGCGTCCTCCTCTGAAACAAATAATAATCAACAAAGCAAGGCTGAGTACGACGTACTCGCAAGAATTAGTAGGGCGATATAGGCCCGATGCTGACGGAGGCTCTAATGCTGTATAAGTAGTTGTTTTTGCAGAAAGCTAGTTTTTATCCTTCCGAAGACTAAGACTCATGGCACCGTCTACTCAGATGTTTTCACAAGGGGATAAGATAGTAAACTTTTCTTCTTCGGTTCCCATGGAACCTACTTTCATCAGAATCACCACTTAACTCCACCAAGGCACTCCCTCGAATCTCCCTCGAGGAAATGAACCTTTTATCACACGTTGATTATGCAACCTCTAGCTGCCATATCAATTAGGTTAAAGTTGTTTATGATCCCGTAAATCCATTCCCAAGGCGTCCATAACCGTGGACACGGCTTTTCGAAAAGATTAAACCCTGCAGGGGTGTACAATGTGAAAGTCGCCAGGTTCCCGAGGGACCTCCCAGCTTCTTATCCACGAGTACCGTCCGGCTCACCTGATTGGCCTTCTTCCGGGGAAGGCCGGCGAGCGGGCGCGGTTAAACCTTTACCTCGCGTGAGACTATCCAAGAGTCATCTGTGGCCACAGGGCAAGTTTACCCAGCCTCAGCCCCTGCCCCATCGCCACATCCTAAACACCACCATCCTCATCATTTCTTTTTCCGCTCACACACACGGCAAATGGAAATAGCAAACTAGAGGACCCTTGGATACGCCCGCACAAGTTATTCAGTTAAAGGGGATTCCATATGTCCCCACCCATGGTAGCACGCTCATACCTTGGTTCCGAAGACAGGAACTCGCACCTAGGGGCAAGGGTGAGGCAAAACACCATCCCCGATGGCAACTCACCCAAGCCGTCTTAACATTTTAATTAAGCATCACGATATATCCACCATGTCCAAAATATTCCATCAACATCAACAATTAGGGAATAAACAACGGACATTACTAGCATGTGACTAAGCATGGCTAAGCATAGCTAAGCATATAAATACAACAATTATATCTTTGTCTCCGGCCAACACATCAACCCTATGGTTCATAGGAGGGGAAACATGTGATGGTTCGGGGAAGACATGCATTTGTAGGATACTCTAAATCTTGATCAAAAGAGACATTTGAATCGCATGCAATATTATGGTGGACAAAATAAGTTTGTAAACAATAGGATGCTAGATGCCAAGAAGGTTAGGTTAGCTCTTGCCTTGCTGATAATACTGGGCGCGTTGATCGTCGAGGTATTGTGGTGAAACCTCGACTCCGGAATCTACCGAAACACAAACAATACAGGAAAGGAAATAAATAACACGAAATAATAGGTGCAATGCACAATCATGATGAGATGGTCATATTATGCATTGAAAAGGTATTGGGCAAGTCCCACAAGTTAAATGGAACCCCCAAAATAAATATGGCAATTATCGGGTTAAAACTCCATCTTTAACTTAGTGATTTGCGTTATTTATCAAAACGTCCAGTACTAAAATATGGGTCCTAAATGCATGAAAATGACATTATTAGATAGGTATTAACCCACTGATCATTTTGGTACCTTGTTTGAATTTTTCCGATTAACGACGGATAAACGGTGATTTAAATGGTTATGCGATTTAAATCATTTTAACCATCCCAAAATGACAGCAAAGGAAAAGTTATGTTCATGCTGTGATGTTAACCTAGATAGATAGCATTTGTCGTGCTGGTCATTTTGGTATATCATTTGCAATTTTTGAAACAATATTTAACAAGTTATGGTATTTTCAATTATGGATTTAAATCTGCCATTTTGCTTAATTGAAATAAACAGCAATTTAAATGTTCATTAGTGCATGGAAATAGAACTAACATGTAGATGTTGTTTTCCTGAACATTTATAGATCTTATTTATAATTTTTGGATCAAAATTCATTAAGTTATGGGGTTTCCAATTTCAATTTATATTCTGCCATTTCTGTTTTTCTTAAATAAAGGCAATTTATTTTGGTCAAATAATTCTACCAGTGGTAATAACAGCTAGACATTTTCTTGCTGAGCATTTTGACATCTTATTTGCATTTTTCTGAGTTGTGGTTCCAAAGATATGAATTTCTAAAATTTGAATAACTAATAGGTGATTTTGTAATTCACATTCAATTTCAAATTTTACAATTCAATTGCATGTGTGAGTTACATATTTGAGTAGGTGGTGAAATTATAAACTCTCTGATACTTTGTTTGCAATTTTTGGATCTACCAAATAAAAGATATTGCATTTTCCATTTTTGTCAAAATCTGAAAATTCCAAATTTGAGGAACTGCTGAGGTCAGCATGACGTCATCAATGTGGCAGCGGCCTGTTGATCAAGAATCCGTCGATTTGGTGGGAAATTGGACGATGGCACCGGCCCTACTAGCTAGAGGGAGTGGAGAGGAGCCAGAGGGGGCGGCGCAACGGACCAAATGGTCACCGGAGTCGCGCTGGCGTCCATGGTTGCGGCGGCGGGTGGCGGTGTACGGTGGCTGCGGTGAGGGAAGGGGTAGGGGGAGCAGGAGGGTGTCCTTGCAGAGCGTGAGCTCACCAGCAGCGCGTTGCAGGTGACGGCAAGGGCCGGGGTGGTCGGAGGCGACGGCGAGCGCGTCGACGTGCGGCGGCCGGAGGCGGAGATGACCGGGACGGAGGCGTCGATCTTGGGCGTCCCGCGATGATTCCTTCGACATGGGGAACGAGGGGAGCACGACGCGTCTGGTGGCGGTGTCGGAGTGAGATCGGGTGGCCGGAATCGACTGCGGGCATGACGGCGGCGAGCGGCGGTCGCGGGAGAAGATTCGGTCGGCGACGGCGAACCCCGGCCTCCCGCCACGATTCCTTGGCCGGGGATGTAGTAGACGGCGAGGCGGAGCAGATGGAGGCGTCGGCTGGCTTCGGGGTGGCCTCAAATGCCGGCGATTCGAAGGGGGGGGCGGCGGCCATGGCGGACAGGGAGCTGGCTAGGGTTAGGGTTCGTGGGGGAAAGCAGGGGAAAGTGAGGGAGAGAGAAGAGCAGCACGGCCGCTGGGGCCTCCTTTGCCACGCAGCAGGGGAGAGGGGGGCCGGCATCGTCGAGCAAGGAGCGAGCTCCACGGCATGGCGCCAGGGGAAACGCTGTGGCGACAGGGGAGAAGGACTTTTGCGAAAACCCCCTCGGCTCATTTTTCCTTTTTAAAAAATTTCTGGAAACCTTTTAAACAGCAACTTTGGCAATTTAATTGAGGCAGGTAAACATTTTTAAAAATTATGAAAATATTCATGTAAGCTCCCCATGTTAGTTAGAAGCTCCACAAAAATTGGTTCTGCAAAATAAAAAGTTTTGCATCACTTTTGCTCATAGTGTTTACAAATGACAATTTTAATAATTTCCAAACTTTATTGACTTGGAATAATTAAGCAATTCCATAAACTATGAAAATATTTATGGAGGCTCCTAATATTATAAGGGAGCTCCCATGATTTTATTTTGAATTTTTAGAAGTTGAACTTGGAGTCAAAATTCACCATTTGTTTAAACCAATTTGAATTCCAAATATTTATTACTTTGCTTAACAAGCAATTGTCTTTGACAAAGATTTAAACAAATATATTCTTGGAACTTCCTGGACAATTTGGAAATTCCAGAATAATTTGGTTTGCTAAGTTGAGCAAATGTATTTGGGTTGGGAAAAATTTGGGAAGGGTTTGATTGCTTTAAACGATTTCCATTGTTTGCAATATTTAACTTAGCATTTTAAATATGTATGCCATGATGCAATGAAAATAAAAGTGAAAATTTGGCCCATATTTTAGGGTACCAAATCTGGGCTGTTACAGAGTCCCAGGTTCCAGACACTTGCTGAGCTACAAGATCCGAGTCTCCAAAGCACCTGATACGCTTGATGTTCATCTCCTTGGCCAAACGTAGGCCATGTAGCAAAGCCTCATACTCTGCCATGTTGTTTGTGCAATCAAAGTAATGAAGGACATATGCCAACTTATCTCCTTTGGTGAGTTAAACCACGCCGGCTCCTGAGCCCTCTAGCTGTCTGGACCCGTCAAGTGCATTGTCCAATACTTGGTGCAAGGTGAACTTGGTGAGACGCGCAATCAGTCCAATCATTGACAAAGTCACCAAGCTTGAGATTTGATCGCTGTCTGGCTCATATGTGATATGATAAGGACCCAGCTCAATTGCCCACTTGGCGACTCGCTGTTGCCTCTCTGTTGCGTATAATCTGCTAGCGGTGCTGAACTCACCACCTTAATTGGATGCTCTTGGAAATAATGCTTGAGTTTTCTACTTGCAAGAAAGACTCCGTAAACCAACTTCTGCCACTGTGGGTACCTTTGCTTTGAGTCTGTTAGGACTTCACTGATGTAGTAGACAGGTCTCTGTACTGGATACTCCTTTCCTTCCTCTGCACGTTCCACAACTACTACTGCACTGACAACTCTCTCGTTTGCAGCTACATATAATAGCATGGGTTCCTTATCTGTAGGAGCTGGCAAGCATGGTGCTGATGATAGGGTTTTCTTCAATCCTTCAAAAGCATCGTCAGCTTCTTGTCCCATATGAACTTGTCTGACTTCTTCAAGAGTCGATAGAGAGGACCCGCCTTCTCTCCGAGTCTTGAGATGAATCTGCTAAGAGCTGCTACAACAACCAGCGAGTTCTGACGTCCTTCAGACAAGTCGGCTTCTGCAGATTGTGAATAGCCTTGATTTTCTCTGGGTTTGCTTCAATGCCTCTCTCTGAAACAATGAAACCTAGAGTTTGCCTGCAGGGACTCCAAAAACACACTTGGTTGGGTTGAGCTTCATCTTGTACTTGCGTAGGTTGTGAAAAGTTTCTGTCAGGTCTGCTATCAAAGAGTCGGCCTTCTGAGACTTGACCACTACATCATCCACATAAGCATGAATATTCCTTCCAATCTGTTTCTTGAAACATTTTGGATACATCTCTGATATGTAGCTCCTGCATTCTTGAGCCCAAGGGCATTGTTGTGTAACAAAAATGCTCCAAAGGGTGTAATGAAGGACGTCTTCAGCTCATCCTCTATGTTGAGTCTGATCTGATGGTACCCTGAATAGGCATCCAAGAAACAAAGCAACTCTGACCCCGCTGTGGAGTCGATGATCTGGTCTATACGAGGTAGTGCAAACGGGTCCTTAGGGCAATGCTTGTTCAGGCCCGTGAAGTCGATGCACATCCGCAACTCTCCTGTCTTCTTTGGTACTAACACTGGATTGGCCACCCACTCTGGGTGAAAGACCTCCTTGATGAACTCGGCTGCGAGGAGCCGAGCCACCTCTTCTCCTATGGCTTTCCTCCTGTCATCATGAAACTTGCGCAGACCCTGCTTGAACCTGGTCTTGCATTAGGATTAACATGTAAGCTGTGCTCGGCGAGTTCTCTCGGGACTCCTGGCATGTCAGATGGCTTCCATGCAAAGACGTCCCGGTTCTCACGGATGAACTCGACGAGCGCGCTTTCCTATTTATCAGAGAGGTGTGCCCCAATGGTGAACTGCTTGGAAGAGTCACCAGGGGTAAAGTCGACTTGCTTTGTGTCCTGAGCTGACTTGAATTTCATCTTCTCCTCTGTGGCCGGCTTCTTAAGGACCGAGTTGTCCTCCAGGTCCACGTTGCCTTGTAAACTTTCAGCTCCTCTTGAGCACAAGCTGTCTCAGCCATAGCTGCATCACCTAACTCACACTCCAATGCCATCTGTCTGCTGCCATTAACTGTAATGACTCCTGCTGGACCTGGCATCTTGAGCTTCAAGTAAACATAGCATGGTCTGGCCATAAACTTAAAGTATGCAGGTCGACCAAAGAGAGCATGATATGGACTCTTAAGATCCACTACCTCAAAGGCATAATCTCTGAACGAAAATTCTCCACTGTGCCAAAAGCAACCTCAAGATAAATCTTACCAATGGGTTTGGCCGACTTCCCTGGTACTATCCCATGGAACACTGTCTCTGTTGGAATTAGCTGTCTATCTTGCAGCTGCATCCTCTTGAATGTGTCATAATATAAGATGTTGATACTACTTCCACCATCCATGAGCACTTTGTTCAATGTATAGCCCCCAACTTGAGGTGCCACCACCAAGGCTAGCTGCCCTGGGCTCGTCGACTCTTGGAGGATGATCTGCCCGACTCCATGTGATGGTTTGTTCTGACCACCTGAGCCACTGTGGAAGGGCCGGCTCTACTGCATTAACTGCTCTAACCTTTAACTTCTTGGAACGTTTGGACGTACTTGTTGTGAAGACATGGTAACTGCCACGACTCGGGTTTTGCTGCCGAGTTGTGACATAATATTGCCCATTGCCGTCATGGAGCTGCTTCGGGTTCTGCTGGAACCCGCCCTGCTGGTTACCTCCTCCTTGAGGTTGGTTTGGATTATTGCCGGCTCCTCCACCGTTATTGCCGGGTCCTCCGGCTCCATTGTTTCCTCTGTATCCACCATTGTTGTTACCTCCTCCTGGCCCTTGGACCTGGCGCGCTGCAAATCTACGCACTGTCCCAAGGTATGACCGCATCTACCGTTCTTGGCATGTTTAGGGCATGGAATCCTCAAGACCTCCTCTGTAGTTGGGGTGCGTCCTTGATATCCTTGAGAATTATTGTCCTTGCGTCTGACTCCAGTGTTTGTATTGGCCACTAGGTCAGAGTTATCTCCATATTGCCGCTTGCCACCACCTTGATTCTGGTTCTGATTCTGACCATTGCCACCTTGTCCTTTAGCCCCTTCCTTCTGATCCTTTGTTTGTCTGTGGTAGCGTGTTTGTTAGCACCTGCCATGATCTCACCAATCGTAAGGGGAATACCTTGATTCAGGCTCTCCTTCATACGACCTAGCTTCCAACTCAAAGGATTGTAACTGCAATTTCTCTCCATTGCCATTAACACTGAAACTGGTGGGAGTCCTTGTGAGGAGTTAATGATCTCTGAGACTCGCTTCATCCAGTGCCTTGCTGACTCGCCCTTCCTCTGGACACACCGCTCTAGGTCCTCGATGGTGCTAAGTTTTTTGCATGTGCCCTGGAAGTTCTGAATAAAAGCCTGCCTTTAATTGCTCCCAAGAGTTGATTGACCTAGGAGGCAAGTTGCGCATCCAAACCTTGGCTGCTCCCTCCATCATAAGATACATGAACTTGGCACACAGATTACCTGTGGCATTGCGAATACTCATTGCCATCTCGTATGTACCCAACCAAGAGGTCGGGTCCATATTTGGCTCATAGTTTGGAACCTTGCGCGGCTCCTTGAAACTGCTGGGGAAGGACTCGGACCTGATGGCATCAGACAAACACTCTGTTCCTGTTAACGCTGGGGAAGCACCAGGAGAAGTTACCTCCTCGTGCACCCGGGTTGGCTGAGGCGGGTTAGCTGCACCCACTAACGCTCTAGTCCCTCTCTGCCTCCCGAGCTCTTGCTGCTTCTCTTTCTCGCCGTTGCCTTGCTTCATCAACCACTAGCTGAGCTCGTGAAGTAGTTGGTATAGTTTACACGATTCCTCACTTGCTCACGACGCCTTGCACTCGTAGAGTTGGCCGGGTTGGACTCACCGTGCCGACTCCTCGTGCCCTAGTTAAAGGTGTTGAATGTAGCCTACTTGCATCTGGAAAGTTGGATACAAAGCTTGCTGAGTCAAAGCTGTCTTCAGTAGCTCGATAGCCTCACGAGTCTCCTGACCCGCTGGTCCCTCTGGTACCACAATATTTTCCAATCCTCAGAGTCGCCGCATGAACATTGTCCATAGGGTTAGAGTAATGTCCCTCTGGGTATGAAATCTGTTAGGCTGAGATCCTAAGCCACCAGATGCTCCTCCTCCGACTCCTCCTTCAGGCGGTGGTCCGTTGGTACGGCTGCCTCCCGGTCCTTCTGGGGGTGGTGGTGGTGGTGGTGGTGGTGCTCCTCCTCCTGCGGCGCCTCCTGCTGCCGCTGAGCCTCCGAGTCCTCCTCCAGCCTGATCATTGGGTGTGGTGAATAGATTGGTTGGATTGATGTGGACTCCATCACGCATGCGACTCCTGGCTCTGCGGTGTTGAATTGAAGTAAGCTCCTCGCGGCGCCTCCGCACGACCTGAGCTTCATCTGGACTCGGGCCTGCTCTGCAGCTAGTCTACGGTTTGCCTCTGTGATATCAGCTAGTTGCTTCTCCAACGCAGCACGAGCGTTGGTTAACTCATCCGCCCTCTCTGCGGCATTACTTGCATTAATCTCCTTTGTCAATAGAGCTGGAACAAATTGATTTCCGGTGTTTCTAGACATGTAGACTCCTACAACACGGGCGCGTACTGGCGACTCCTCGTAATCTTCTTCCTCTATTCCATACCCAAGCCGATCTTCAAACAAGGGTAGGATGGACTCTGAATCTGCATCGTAATCTGAATCTGACTCTTGCAGCATCTCTGGCTTCTCAGCTTGAGGCTCCTCAGACTCGGCGATGATGCCGACCTCTGAAGTTCCGACCGACTCCTCGCCATCGGACTCGACGACAACGGTTGGCTCTGATACTGATTCCGCCGAGTTCGCGCGAAGACCCGACGTGCAAACCATCCCGACGAACACGTTGATTCCTCCAAAACAAGCTGGTATCCTTCGTCGACTTCGTTCATCTCCGAAGTCCAGCCTGAGTCATCGATCTCTGTTTCTCCATGCTCATCCGTGTAGACCCGCCCGATGGCGAGTTTCTCCATAGCCGACGAGCAGCTCCAACGATCTCAACTCCTTTTGTCACCATAGGCCCCACGGTGGGCGCCAACTGTCGTGGGGTTGTCATGGCAAGTTCTTCCTCAGGGAAGATGAGTCCTGGGGCCATTGGTGGTAGAAGTACGTGGGAACGGTTAATCTCGCGGGGGAACAAGGATTTACCCAGGTTCGGCCCCTCTGATTAGAGGTAAAGACCTACTTCCTGCTTCTATGTTATTGCTCTTTACTAGATCTCGATTACAAGGACCCGGCTCCCACAACTCAGGAGCCGGCGACTTCTCTCTGGTGGTTAGGGTTTTTCTCTACTGGTTGAAGCTTAGTTCACTACGATCCAGGACCCCCTTATAAAGGTGGCGGGTTCCTGGACTTACAATCTGTATCGAGTTCTACTCATATACGGAGTCCTACTCTAGGCTTTGTCCTTCCAAACTAGAACTCCGGGTTGTACTTGGACTCCTTCTCGATGGGTCCCTTTTCCATCATGGGCCTTGACCGGCTTGTCTCCAGCCCAGCCCATGAGACTTGACACGTGACTCGGCTTTGGCCTTCTTGTCTTGGCGGGTCTACTTTCCGGGTCCATGGGCCTACCTATAAAATATCCCCCATCAGGTACTGTTCACCAGGAGCGGTTACGTGATCCTGGCCCACCAGTACGGAGTTGTCGGTTGGTGTGTCCGGCTCCAGCCCAGCCGGACGTCCGTGTCCGGGTAGACGCAGGCGGCTTGATTCAGCCGGCAGGTCCGCAGCGGCACTGGTCAGCCGGCACTTGTTCAGCCGGCCCGTGGAGTTCTGAAGAAATGGATCTCTTTAGGATATCCGGGGTTCATATCCCCGACACTAGCCCCGAGATCATGGAGTCTTGCTAGCTTGCTGGGAAGACTTCGCGAGCTTCTCTGGTTCCGATTGTGTTGCGGTAGTTGAGATCGTCCAGCATGAAGTTTGCCGGGGTAGAGCGGTGGTAGCCGAAGGCGGCTCGTCCGGCTTGAAATGGCCGGTTGCCGGTAATCTTGGCGCCTTGGGAGTCGTGGGTCGTGGCCTGCATCAGCCACGCTCCGCCGCTTTGGGGAGCCGTTGGTGTTCTGCCCGAGGCCTGGTGCACGTCGCCTCGGCTTCGCTGGGCTGGATTCTCTGTGGCAACTGCCTGCTCGTGGGATCGTCTGCGGAAAGCGCGGCACGTTCGCACTCCACGCGGCGTGATGGGCGGAACGGTTCCACCCTCCTCGCTTTTAAAGGGGAAAGAGGGGGAACGGCTGGGGTTACCGTTCCCCATTCCTGCTTCGTCTTCCTCGCTAATTCTTGCGCTCCCCAGTTCTTGCCCATCTTCTCACGCTCTTGCCATCCTTACATTTGCCTCTCCCGCAACGGGAAACCGATCCTCCATGGCGAGTTCGGGTGCGTGGATGGGTTCCACCGTGGATGATGCGTTCCTCTGGAAGCTCCGCCGGAACCAGTTCTTGGGGATGACGGGCGACGTGGGAGCCCGCACTCCCCCTGAAGGAGAGATTTCGCCGAAGCCCAGGAAGGGCGAGTTCGTCATGTTCTCCGCGCACTTGGAGCGGGGATTGGGGCTTCCGGCGAGCTCCTTTTTCTTGGAATTTCTGCGTTTCTATGGGCTGCAACCCCATCATTTGGGGGCAAATTGCATCACTCAGTTGTCATGCTTCGTCACGCTGTGCGAAGCGTATTTGGGCATCTGGCCCAGCATGGAGGTATTCGGCATGTTCTTCTTCCTGCGGGCTCAAACGACCGCCGGGCAGCAGCGCGATTGCGGCAGCGTCTCCATTTCCACGAAGAACTCGCCGCTGCCCAAGATTCACCTGCCCGATTCCATCAAGAAGTGGCAGAGCACCTACTTCTACGTCTGGAATCTCACTGGTGCCGACCAAATCGGCCTCCCGGCCTTCTCCAACTCGCTGCCGGCGCACAAGTCCTGGTGTCGGAAGCCACCGGTGGATGGGGATCTTGAGGGTGTTTTGTTTGGCCGGCTGAAGGTGTTGGTGGAGGCCGGCCTAACGTCCAGGGACCTGACCCTGGCGTGGCTGTCAAGGCGGATATACCCGCTGTAGGTGCCTTCGCACAAGATGTGCTTCTACTCTGGTATCCGGGATCCCACCCGGGTCAGCTTGGAGGTGCCGAAGCCGAAGAACCTATGCGCGTGGGCTTCCCGCCTCGTCACCGACAGGATCGAGGTGGACTGGGATTTTGGGCTCGATCCCTTCACCCGCTCGGAACGCGCTCCTGAGGTTAGCCGTTGTTTCCCACTCCGTTTTCAATTCCTCCGTCCGGCTGCCGCCTGACCCAGTCGGCCTGTTGTATAGCTTTGCGAGCTCCAGAGGGTTGAAGACTTTGAAGTCGTCTTCGAGCCCGACGTCTGTGGTCCCTTTTCTAAGGCGCTGACGGCCATGCTGGAGGCGGATTCCTCCGACGAGTAGGCGGGTGACGAAGCAAATGCCACCGCTGAGGATGAATCGGGCGGCGGCGCCCGTGTCGTCCCGAACAAGCGCGGTGACACCACTGAATCGTCCGGTGGGGGTGCTGATGTTGGTGAGGGTGGCGGAGGCGATGACGACGTTGCCCGTACTGCAACGAGCCCTGTCCCCTCTGCCGGCTCCGACTCCGATTCGGCAGCCTACAGGGACGAGGACCTCAAGCGCGATGCCCCACCTGCGGTTTCGTCGTCCCGCGGTAAGTCTTCTGAGCCCGACGCCGCCGGGCAAACTGATGGTGTCGTGCGCGTGGTAGTAGATCTCTCCAGTGGTTCCAAGCCGGACTCAGAGGGTTCCTCTTCGTGCCAGCCTCCAAGCCGGCGCCGTCCTCCCGTAGGACCAAGGAGTTGGAGGCGGCGGTGCAGAAGAAGAAAGCAGTTCTTCCCCGGCGGGTCTTGAAGGAGAGGCGGTCGAAGTCGGCCGCGATGTCGATGCAGGCACCGTGCCCCACAAGCGGAAGGGCACATTCGAGAAGCGGGGCGTGCTACCTGCCAACAAGCTGGCTTCTACGCCATCCCGGCCCACTATGGCCGGCTTGACGCCCGCCGGGAAACTCACGGCGGAGGCCCAGGCGGATGCGATTGTGGCCGATATCAGGGCCGAGGTCGACGCCAGGATGGCGGAGAAGGCGGATGTCCCAACTGGTGGGGCCAACGATGAGGTGATTGGTCGTGCTTCCGGTGGTGATTTTATTTATGATTTGAATCCGGGTGATTTGGAGAAGGAGTTTTATGCTCAGATGACGCAGGCGGATTTGGCCTTGGAAGCGTCTGATGCTGGTCTGGCTGTGGAGCAGTTAATGACCTTGAAGGAGGACGAGGAGAAGACGAAGGCGGAGGAGGTGGAGAGGGCGGAATCTCTCGCCGGCGGAACCAGCGTCCAGGTGGTTAATCCTATTCTTGCTGCTGATCCTGGTTATGACTTGGGCATTGAAGGTATGGAAAAAGCTATTTACGCGGAGCTGGCGCAGGCGGATTTGATCCAGGAGGAGATGGACGCCAGGGCGGCCGCGAGGCAGCTGGCTGCCGCCAAGGCGGCTGAGGAGAAGGCGGGAGCGGACGCGGACGCCGGCAAGACCGCGGAGGCCGGCGTTGTGGCTGGAGTGGTGCCGGCCCCTACAGAGCGGCCGGATGTCGACTCCGCCGTTCCTGCGAAGGGCGGGGAGGCACTCTCCGGAGGCGGGAAGCGCCTGCCAGACGATGCGCCGGCTCCCCCGCCAAAGCGCTTGAAGAGGAGGAAGCCCGTGGAACTGGGCTCACGCGATGGGTAAGTCCTCGTCCTGAGGAGGAAACCTTGCAGCCTGTACTTCTTGGTGGTGACGTTTTCTTCGTTTTGCAGAGCGCCGCTCCCGACTATGGTGGCGGCGCCCAGCGTGGTGGTGGAGCCGGCCTCGAGGCCTGCCCCCGAGGCTCCCGTGGCGCAAGCGGCCGGTCCGCCTCCAGAGGCGGTGACGACGAAGGCGAAGGTGGAACCGGACAGCCGAGTGCCAGCGGACACTGCTCCCCTCGTGGTCGACTTCGACCCTCCGGTTTTGGGCGGTGGCGCTGAGGCGTCCGCGTATGCTTTCCAGACAATTCTCCGGCCCGGCGCCGGGGCCGGAGATCTCGCCTTCCCCACTCCTTCCTCGTCAGTGGTCGAAACGGCCAAGGACAAGGCCATAGCGGGGGCGACGGCTTCGCTCCCTGGTCCTCGCCAATCTATCTTGGTGTCTTCTCCCCCGTATTCCGGGCCGGTGCCGGCTCTGCCCGACGCATCGGGGAGGTTCCCCCTCGTCACGCTGGTGGAGCAGAAGGCTCAGGAGAATTTGGCCAACATAGCGTTGCTCCGCTCCTCAATAGAGTATGGCTTCACCGAGGCGGCTAAGGAGACGACATTGCTCAAGCGAGAGCTTGAGGCGGCTAAAGGTTTGGTTTCCTTTCTCGCCCGCACCTTCTGTCTTGGCGTTTTGTATCTTTTCTTGCTCGGCTTGGTTTGATGATGACCCGATCTCCGCAGGCGACACCGCCTCCCGCGCTGGCTTGGAGGGGCAGCTGAAGGAGAAGGACGCCACCCTGGCGTTGGTCAAGGCCGATCTCCAGGCGGCGGAGAAAACGTCGGAGGAGCGCCGCCTGGAGGTCATCCGGCTGGGCGAGGAAGCGAAGGAATTGCGGGAAGCCGAGCAGCGGAGGCAGGGCGAGGTCGAGTTGCTCCGCAAGAATGCGGATGAGCTGCGGAACCAGCTGAAGGAGTCCGTCGAGTCCAACGACCGGATCGTCCAGGCGGCCAAGGCGCGTGAGCTCGAGCATGAGCAGTTGGTGGGCGGCCTGATCAAGGAGGTTGAACGCGTGAACGAACTGATCCTCGATAAGTGAGGTCTCTTTCTCCTTGACTTCTTGCTTGGGGTCTTCTACTCGGCCTCACCGGTTTGAAACGCATGCCTTTATCCCGAGGTGGATGCGCAAATCCAGAAAGACGCTGCCTTGGCTCATTCCCGGCCGGAGTCCTCTGGTGCCGCTGCTGGGTCTGCTCCGACTGCCGCCTCCCGTCTTCTCCGATTCGGCCAGGAGTTCAGGCGGCTGAAAGAAGCGGCCGATGGCGTGCTCGAGAACCTATGGCCGGATGCTCCCTTGCCGACTGCTCTCCATGACTTGAAGGGGCGCCAGCCGGCATCGACGAGCAGGTGGAGATGGCGGCGCGCGGAGGTACCGACATGGCGTTGGCCTTGGTGAAGTCATGGTATCCGAGCGTGCAGATGAGCATGCTGGTGGGTGGCTTTCGCACGGGAACGTCCCTCGCGAGCCTGCGTCCGGAGATCTTCATGGCCTCAGGTAGAATTTCCGAGGCGGTGGACTTGACGAAGTTGGTGCCTGCCGAGCCGTCTTCGGTGCCACGGTCGGCTGAAGATGCTGGAGCCGGTGACGCTGCTGCTGCCACCGATGCCACTACCATCTGATTTGTTTGTTCCCCGGAATGCCGGGCGTATTTGTCGTTCTGTTCTGTTAACTGTCCTGACACATTATCTGTTTCGTTATTTTGGGCGTCCTTGATGACTGCCTTGTAAAACTCGCTATTTTGCTTCTTGTCGTTGATTGCTATCGTGAGCGTCGTTTTTCTCTGTAATTGCTAGGCTTTTGCTGCCAGAAATCATGTTTGTTTTGGTGATGATAATCACCATGCCTAGCCCCCGAATTTTGGGCCGGCTTGAGCATCGAGCCGGGTCGAAATTTTATGTCCCTTGCTTGTTTTGTGTTTTTCTTTCATCGTCGTGATATCGTGCAGCCCCCGAGTCCGTGACTCGGGGTGATGTAGTTATGCGTCCGGGTCTGCGGAGCCGGCTGGCTGGCTGCGCAGCCCCCGGGAATTTCCTGCCGGCTGACAGTGTGGCAGCCCCCGAGTCCGTGACTCGGGATGGTGTAGACATGCGTCCGGGTATGCGGAGCCGGCTTGCCGGCTGCGCAGCCCCCGGGAATTTTCTGCCGGCTGACGGCGTGGCAGCCCCCGAGTCCGTGACTCGGGGTGTTGTAGACATGCGTCCGGGTCTGCGGAGCCGGCTTGCCGGCTGCGCAGCCCCCGGGAATTTTCTGTCGGCTGACGGCGTGGCAGCCCCCGAGTCCGTGACTCGGGGTGTTGTAGACATGCGTCCGGGTCTGCGGAGCCGGCTTGCCGGCTGCGCAGCCCCCGGGAATTTTCTGCCGGCTGACGGCGTGGCAGCCCCCGAGTCCGTGACTCGGGGTGATGTAGATATGCATCCGGGTCTGCGGAGCCGGCTTGCCGGCTGCGCAGCCCCCGGGAATTTTCTACCGGCTGACGGCGTGGCAGCCCCCGAGTCCGTGACTCGGGGTGTTGTAGATATGCATCCGGGTCTGCGGAGCCGGCTTGCCGGCTGCGCAGCCCCCGGGAACTTTTTGCCGGCTGACGGCGTGGCAGCCCCCGAGTCCGTGACTCGGGGTGTTGTAGACATGCGTCCGGGTCTGCGGAGCCGGCTTGCCGGCTGCGCAGCCCCCGGGAATTTTCTGCCGGCTGACGGCGTGGCAGCCCCCGAGTCCGTGACTCGGGGTGCTGTAGATATGCATCCGGGTCTGCGGAGCCGGCTTGCCGGCTGCGCAGCCCCCGGGAATTTTCTGCCGGCTGACGGCGTGGCAGCCCCCGAGTCCGTGACTCGGGGTGTTGTAGACATGCGTCCGGGTCTGCGGAGCCGGCTTGCCGGCTGCGCAGCCCCCGGGAATTTTTTGCCGGCTGACGGCGTGGCAGCCCCCGAGTCCGTGACTCGGGGTGTTGTAGATATGCATCCGGGTCTGCGGAGCCGGCTTGCCGGCTGCGCAGCCCCCGGGAATCGCTTCGCCTCCTTGGTCCATTTGCAGGCCACATGTCGCCTTTGCATCGTCTTGACTCCTGCGCTTCGCCTTTTGCCCCCTCGGCTTCGCCGTCTCCTGCGCTGGTGACACGCGTCGCTTGGAGACGGGCCGCTGACGGTTGCACTGCTTCCCTGTCTCCTTATAAGTATCAACGCCGGCGTGTTTTTCTCCTTCATCTTCATCTTCTCACTCTCGCGTCTCCAGCTCTCCCTGCTTAGATATGGCCCCAAAGAAGGAGATCGAGATGACTCCTCCCGTAGCGGCGAAGCGCGGCAGGGGTCGTCCTCGGAAGACCGACGTTGGGGAATCCTCCAATGCGGGTGCCAAGCGCGGCCGGGGCCGGCCGCCAAAGCTTAACCGCGGCGGTGATGGAGGCGTCGCCGTTGCGGCACCCGGAGGCAAGCGGAGCCCCTCTCCTGCCCGCTCGGAGTCCCCGATCTTTGGTGGCTGGGATAACTTCCCAATCTCCGAATTTGTCCTGGTGCTGTACGAGCCCGTGCAGCGTGTCCAGCTGCTACCTTTCGCCATCGCCGATGCGCTTGAGGGGGATGGCCCCTTCAGGTTCCTCCTCCATCGGGTTGGTGCCCGTCAAGGACCCTGGGAGGTGCTGGCTCGCGTCACCGCCGGCCACGAAGGCGGGGGGGTCCGCCGCCGCGTCGAGTTCTTCTCCGGGTGGAAGGCTTTCGCCAAGTTCTTCCGCCTAGATTCTGCCTTCGTCATCCGCTTCCAGCTGAAGCGTCAGACAGGGGTCTTCTACGTCAAGGTCTTCGACGGCACCTTGTGCCTCAAGGAGTGGGAGGAGAGCGATGACGATATGACTCCGCCTCCCGCTTAGTTTTAGGTTGTTCGGTAGCCGCTTCGGCATGTAGGCGAGGTCGTCCGCCTGTGGACTTCCTTCTTTTGTCTCGTTGTTCAGCTTCTGTTTGTAAGGCCGTGCTCTTGATGTTGAATGCTACTTGCTTTTGTTCCTGTGTTTGTTTACTTGCGCGCAGTTTTAATTTCCTGCACGTTGCGTTTGTGTCCGGCTTGACCTCTCGAAGCCGGTTGGCGGCGTTGTCGTGCGTGAAATGAAACGATGAAGTGGTTAGCCTGCTCTTTTGATCATGGAGAATACTTTTACTTTGCTTAACTCAATTTCGCACTCGCCTGTAGCCTCTCCCGCCGTCATTCGTGTGCACTTCACCGTCCAGCGGGATCATGCACACTACTATAACGTTAGGATCCGGTTTGTTGGGCCAGAGTTTTCTCAGCCGGCAACGATTTCTGTTTCTTACGTCTTTCGCATACAGTCGGCCTCCAGCTTATTCTCTTGCCGGCCTTAACCGGATCCGAAGAGTTAGCCGTTTAGCGTTGTGTAGTTAATCGTCCGTAATAGGAGAAGTGGTTGCCGACTGCCGGCTTGACCGAGTTTATAGAACAGAATATTTTCAGCCGACAGTACTTTCCTTTATGCGTTTTTCACGTTGTTGGCCCCCTCCAGCTTGTTCTCTTGCCGGCCTTAACCGGATTCGAAGAGTTAGCCGTTTAGGGGTTAGTCACGCTACACGGCCGCTAAAGGCAAGCTTGCCGTCTGCCGGAGGAACCGGAAAGGAAATGCAGAAAAGATTGCGAAAAACTGCTCATGTGTTCATCATTCTCATTTCTTTATTGATAGCATGGGTGATACATACATGGTTCTTTCTCAGGTGTAGAATCGACGCAAGAGTGACGCGTTCCATGGCCTTTCCGTTTCATCACCTTCCTTGTCCATCGTGTCCTTCTTGTGCTCGCGGGCGTCGATCAAGTAGTATGCGTCGTTGATGAGCGCTTTGCTTACGATGAATGGTCCTTCCCAGGGTGATGAAAGCTTGTGCATGTTCTTTGTGTCTTGGATTAGTCGTAGCACGAGGTCGCCTTCACGAAAGCGGACAGGCCTGACCTGCCGGCTGTGGTAGTTGCGTAGTTTTTGCTGATACATCGCCGACCTTGACTCGGCAAGCTGGCGCGCTTCCTCGAGCAGGTCCATTCCGTCTTCATAGGCTTGTTTAGCTTCTGCTTCTGTGTACAGCACGATTCGGGGCGCATCATGCTCGATGTCAGTTGGCATGACGGCTTCAGCCCCGTGGACGAGGAAGAAGGGGGTGAAGCCGGTTGAGCGATTCGGGGTTGTCCTTAGGCTCCAGAGGACGGAAGGTAGCTCTTCTTCCCATGCGCCGACTGCCCGCTCGAGTGGTTCGAGCAACCGAGGCTTGATGCCGGATAGGATGAGGCCGTTTGCCCGCTCGACCTGCCCATTTGATTGCGGGTGTGCGACGGAGGCCACGTCGAGCCGGATGCCGGTCCTGCCGCAGAACTTGGCGAATTCTCCCTTGACGAAG
This sequence comes from Puccinellia tenuiflora, assembly GCA_012064385.1. Lineage (NCBI taxonomy): Eukaryota > Viridiplantae > Streptophyta > Magnoliopsida > Poales > Poaceae > Puccinellia > Puccinellia tenuiflora. The sequence goes on along the minus strand of QRDG01000065.1, from coordinate 534,781 downwards.
TTCGACCCATTGTCCGTGATGATGCTGTTGGGGTAGCCGAAGCGGTAGATGATGCTTTTGAAGAACTTGACTGCTGTTGGTCCATCCAGCTTCTTGATCGGCTTGGCTTCAATCCATTTCGTGAACTTGTCGACGGCTACCAGCAGGTGTGTCATGCCTCCACTGGATCTCTTCAGCGGACCAACCATGTCGAGCCCCCAGACGGCAAACGGCCAGGTGATAGGAATTGTCTTGAGTGCTGAGGCCTGGCGTGTGCTTCTGCGTTGCGAATCGTTGGCAGCCGTTGCAGAGCCGGACCAGCTGGTTTGCGTCCGCCAGCGCAGTCGGCCAGTAGAACCCATGCCTGAACGCCTTAGCCACAATTGCTCTCGAGGACGCGTGATGACCGCATTCGCCTTGATGGATCTCTTTGAGGATCTTGATTCCTTCTTCTTGGTTCACACAGCGCTGGAATATTCCAGAGACACTGCGTTTGTATAGCTCGTTGTTGATGATGGTGTAAGCACTTGCTCGGCGTTTGATTTGCCTGGCGATGAGCTCGTCTGCCGGGAGCTCGTCATTGGCGAGGTAGGCGAGGAAGGGTTGGGTCCATGGCGGAGCTTCTTCGATGACGAGGACTTCGACGGTTTCCGGCTCGCTTGGAGCCGGCCCAGCCGACTCTGCGCCCGGCGGCATCCGGATGGAGTCGGAGCCGGGAGACGGCGTGATGGATGGCTTGTACAGCTTCTCGAGGGCGACGTCGGGTGGGATTTCGTCGTGAAGAGAGCCAATGTTCGCCAAAGTGTCAGCTGCTTCGTTGTTGGAGCGGTGGATGTGGTGGAATTCGCATCCGTCGAAGCATCCCGCGAGTTGCTGGACGAAGAAGCGGTAGGCGGCCATGTTGGGGTCCTTGGCGTCCCAATGACCAGTGGTCTGCTGGACCACCAAGTCGGAGTCGCCGTAGCAGAGGATCCACCTGATGTTCATGCCCTTGGCGAGCTTGAGGCCGTGCGCGAGAGCTTCGTATTCAGCTACATTATTGGACGTCGTGAAGTGGATTTGTAGCACGTATTCAAGTCGGCCCCCCTTGGGTGAGGTGAGGACGACTCCGGCACCGAGTCCCCAGTATCTTTTGGAACCGTCGAAGTGCATGAGCCAATGTTCGCCGGAGTCGGGTGGCGGCGGTATGTGGTCCGTCTCCGTCCAGTCGGCTAGGAAAGTCTGCCAGCTCCTGTGACTTGATCGCTGTTCTCTTGTCATATTCGACTCCGTGCGCCGTCAGGTTGATCGCCCATTTCGCGACTCTGCCGGTTGCGTTCTTGTTACTTATGATCTCGGCAAGTGGAGCGTCGCTTATCACCTTAATCGGATGCTCCTAAAAGTAGTGCTTCAGCTTCTTCGTTGCCATGTACACGCCATATATGAGCTTCTGGTAGTGCGGGTAATTTTGCTTTGACTGCGAGAGCACCTCGCTGAGGTAGTAGACTGGCCGCTGAACCGGCCGCTGCTTGCCGGCTTCATCTCGTTCCACCACCAGGACAACACTGACGACTCGGTTGGAGGCGGCGATGTACATGAGCATGGGCTCCTTTGGAGCCGGAGGTGCTAAGACCGGGGTGGTGGCCATTGCACGCTTGAGTTCCTTGAAGGCGGCATCTGCCGCGTCGCTCCAGACGAACTTGTCCGTTTTCTTCAGCAAATGGTAGAGCGGGAGAGCCTTCTCACCGAGCCGGCTGATGAAGCGGCTGAGGGATGCCAGGCAGCCGGTGAACTTTTGGATGTCCTTGACGCTTCTTGGTTGTCGCATGTTGTCGATGGCGGCGATTTTCTCCGGGTTGGCCTCGATTCCTCGTGCTGACACAAGGTAGCCGAGTAGCTGTCCGGCTGGAACACCAAACACACATTTCTCCGGGTTGAGCTTCATCTGGAAGCGGCGCAGGTTGTCGAAGGTTTCCTTGAGGTCGGCGAGGAGGGTGTGCTTCTCCTTGGTCTTGATGACGACATCGTCGATGTAGGCATGCGCGTTATGACCGATCTGGTCGTGCAAACATTTCTGCATACAGCGCTGGTATGTTGCTCCCGCGTTCTTCAAGCCGAACGGCATGGTGGTATAGCAGTACGGGCCGTAGGGGGTGATGAAGGCGGTCTTGAGCTGGTCGTCCGGGTTCAGCGGAATTTGGTGGTAGCCGGAGTAGGCGTCGAGGAGGGAGAGGAGGTCGCAGCCGGCCGTGGAGTCGATCACTTGGTTGATGCGCGGCGATGCGAAGGGGTCTTTAGGGCAGGCCTTGTTGAGGTGGGTGTAATCGATACACATCCGCCATTTCTTGTTCTTCTTTTCCACCATCACCGGATTGGCTAGCCACTCCGTGTGTTGTACTTCCTTGATGAATCCGGCCGCAAGTAGCCGGGCTATCTCTTCTCCTATCAACTGTCTTCTTCCTTCCGCGAAGCGACGTAGCGACTGCTTCACCGGCTTGGCATCTAGCCGGACGTGTAGAGAGTGCTCGGCGAGTTCCCTCGGTACACCAGGCATGTCCTTGGGGGACCACGCGAAGATGTCCCGGTTCTCATGGAGGAACTCGACGAGCGCGCTTTCCTATTTGGGGTCCAGGCTCGCCCCCACGGTGACGAACTTGGATTTGTCGTTGTCGTCGAAGTAGATCTTCTTTGTGTCTCGCGCCGCCTGGAAACTCGACTCGCCAGCCGGCTTGGCCGACTCCGGGATCTCTAGCTTCTCCTCGCTAGCCTTGCGCTTGAATTGCTTCATCTCCTCATTGCAGACCATGGTCTCAGCCACCTTCGCGCTGTCTGAGGCGCAGGCGATGGAGCGCTTGTAATCTCCGGAGATGGTGATGATTCCGTGTGGGCCTGGTAGCTTCATCTTGAGGTAGGCGTAGTGAGGTACCGCCATGAACTTGGCGAGTGCCGGCCGCCCGAGTATGTCGTGGTAGGCGCTGGAGTGGTCGACCACCTCGAAAGAAATGGTCTCGCGGCGGTGATTGATCTTGGTGCCGAATAGGACGTCAAGCCGGATGAGGCCCATGGATGAGCCGGCTCGCCTGGCACGATGCCGTGGAAGACCGTCCGGCTCGGCGTCAAGCTGGACTCGGAGACGCCTAGCTTCTCCAGCGTGTCGCGGTAGAGGATGTTGATGCTGCTGCCCCCCGTCGATGAGGACGCGTGAGAAGGTGCAGGCGCGCTTGGTGGAGATGATCATGGGTTCCAGGACTAGAGCATAGCCGCCTGGGTTGGGCATCAGCTCCGGGTGGTTGCTGCGGTCCCACGTGATTGGTTCTTGCGACCAGTTGAGGTACTGGGGGACAGGTGGAACCACCGCATTCACCTCCTTGAATCGCTCGCGCCGGCTTCGCTTGTCGTCGCGCTCGCTGATGAACACGATGTAGGCGGCGTCCGGATTCTGGTAGCCGTCTGGACCCCTTGGAGGCGGAGATGGAAGGCGCTCCCTCCTCTGTTCTTCGCGTTGGCGATCATCGCGATTCCTGTCTTCGCGCCGTCTGTCGTCGCGTCTCCGGTCGTCCCGTCCAGCTTCATCCAGAGGCGGAGGCGGATTTCGCCGCTCATACGGTGGCGGCCTTGGGCGTCCAAGGGTGCATTGCCTGACGGTGTGATTCGCTGGCCGATCGCCATGGTTCCGGCACGGTTGATCGAGTAGGAACTCGTAGCTGTTCCTGGACCTTGTCCGGAACATGTCGCTGCTCGTCCTCATGCGGCGGTTGTCGAAGCCTCCTGCCGGCCTTCCCTCGGTGGTAGCGACGAGCTTGGACTCGACGCGGTCGTCCATGGACTTGCGCTTGCCGGCTGCGTCGGAGTCACGCCGGGTTGATTTTCCTCCTTCCTGGTTCTCCGCCCGGCTGCGGTGTGCAGCCGGCTCCGTCGCGACGATTCTTCCGGCTTCGTCAAGTCGGATCGGGTTGGTCATGCCCGCGTCGGCGGTGGCGTACTCGTCGGCGATTGCCATGAGCTCCGCCATGGTCTTCGGGCTCTTCCTTAGGAGCCTATGCTTGAGCAGCGTCTGGTCTCGGCAGCCTTGAATGAAGTACTGGACGGCTTGGAGCTCGAGGACTCCCTCGCAGGAGTTGCGTAGGCTAGTCCATCGGGTGAGGTAGGCTCGGTCCGACTCGCCGTCCTTCTGCTTGCACAGCGCGAGCAGCTGTGCGTTGCCGGGGCGCAAGTAGGTGCCGGTGAAATTGCGATTGAACACCTCCTCGAAGTCCAGCCAGCTGTTGACGCTTTCAGCCGGCAGACTGTTCAGCCAAGTCCGAGCCGACCCCTGGAGCATGAGTGGCACGTAGCGTACGGCCACCCGCTTGTTGCCGCCTGCAATGTTGACCGCCGTGACGTAGTCGGCGAGCCAGTCTTCCGGCTTCGCGGTGCCGTTGTACTTGGGTGTATCCCTTGGGAGGGTGAATCCCCGCGGGAATTGCTCGGTCCGGATGCGAGGTCCGAAGCAGCGATGTGCGGTGATGTCTTCCTCCTTGATGATGCTTGATGCCTTGAGCGCGTCGATGCGGAGGCGAGCGTCGTGGCTTGTTTCGGGCCCCAGCGGTCCCAGGCGCTCCTCGATGGTGACCTTGTGTCCGATTCGCTCCTTAACGCTGCGGCCGGTTTGCGGCCCGTTCTGGTTGCCGTCTTCACGTCGTCCAGCCGGATCGCGCCCGTGATCTCGATGATGCGAGGTTGCGCTCCCCTCGCGATGAGCTCGTGGCTGCTTGTCCTTCGCCCTTCCGCGGCTTGTGGATGACGCCTCAGCGCCTTGCTTGGACTTGCCGGCTGGGTCGTAGCCTGGAGGCGGCTCATGATGTTCTCGGCTCGCCGTCGCCTCGGTTTCGCGTTGCTGCCGGTTAGCCGCGGCGATGAGCTCTTGGACCCGGCGTGCTTGTTGGCGTAGCTCCTCGCCTTGGAGATGGGGTAGCTCTGCTGCGGCCGCCTCCGCAGCCTTCATGTTTTGCACCGGGTTGCTGTACTCGGGCAAGATGATGTCCGAATGCTCGTGCGGCTGACCAGCACGGTTCAGGACACCGCCGAGATCCCCTCCTTTGCGTCGGACTTCATTCAGCTTCTCCGTGTTGCCTCTTGCCGGCTCGAAGCCGTGGACGGTGTTGTACTCGCGCATCGTGGCGTTGAGTCGGCGCTGTGTCGATGCGAGGTGAAGAGCCTTGTCGTACATCTGTTGACGCATCCTCTCGAGTTCAGCCGCCGCCTTGGCTGGATCCGCACCCGGCGCGATGGGGGTGCTTAGCAGCTCGAAGTCGGCCTCAAGGTTGCGCTGGAAACGAGAGGGTTCACCAGCTTCATGAACAGTAGTGGCGACGGCGCCTCCCGCCGCCATGCGCTCGACCATGTGCACCTCGGCGTAGATCTTGAGCTTGACGTCGTCGCGGTGGGCGTCGCCGGAGTTGAGGTAGCCGAAGGCGGAGTCGTCGTCGCAGGTGCTGGCGTCGAAGATCGAAGGAGCCAAGCTCGAGTAGACCACCTCCGGGTACTCCTTGGCGGCGACGGCGACGTAGACGTGGAAATTGCCAAGGGTGACGACCGTGCCTCCGCTGGTGAAGCCCACGTCGGTGAAGCTCCTGGTGTTGTCGAGGACGCAGCCGATGGAGCCGATGGAGAGCACAATGCCGGAGATGATCCGCCGATCATCTACGGTCCGGGATCCCGCGCAGAACGTGGCTCCGCTCGTCGCGAGCCCCACGGTGGGCGCCAAATGTCGTGGTGGGTTGCACGGCATATCCATCAGAGATGGAAAGAAGTATGGGGCAGGCGACGATGGATGCTCGCGCGAGATTGGGTAGCTAGCACGCGAACACACTCGAGTTACCCAGGTTCAGGGACCTCTTGTGGAGGTAACACCCCTACGTCTTGCTCTTCTTGTTCTTATTGCTTGATCACAGAATCGGGCTACAAGTGGTGCTCCTTGAGCTGTGTTCGGGTGGCAGCCGGCTGGAAGTCCTAGCCGGCTGGAGGTTGAAGATGATCTTCTCCTTTTCTCCTCTGTCTAGTGCTTGCTTGCTTCTACCTCTCTCTGCCTCTGCCCCACGCAGGGGGTTCTAGCCCGCTTTATATAGGCAGCGGGCTAGGGTTTTTGGGTTACAAGGATTTTACAAGTCTGCCCCTATGACATCATCTACTTTCTGAGCCGGCTGGAGCTCGTTGCCATGATTCGGTACAGGAGATGCCCGACAGAGGGTACTGTTCACCAGGAGCGGTTACGTGATCCTGGCCCACCAGTACGGAGTTGTCGGTTGGTGTGTCCGGCTCCAGCCCAGCCGGACGTCCGTGTCCGGGTAGACGGAGGCGGCTTGATTCAGCCGGCAGGTTCCAGGCGGCACCGCTCTGCCGGCACTTGTTCAGCCGGCCTGTGGAGTTCTGAAGAAATGGATCTCTTTAGGATATCCGGGGTTCATATCCCCGACACGGGGTGATAAAGTCATCCGGGTCGGCGTATGCGCAGGACCCGGGAATGCGATGCCGGCTGACGGCGTGGCAGCCCCCGGGCTCTTGGCCGGGGTGATAGAGTCCTCCGGGTCGGTGTATGCGCAGGACCCGGGAATGCGATGCCGGCTGACGGCGTGGCAGCCCCCGGGCTCTTGGCCGGGGTGATAGAGTCCTCCGGGTCGGCGTATGCGCAGGACCCGGGAATGCGATGCCGGCTGACGGTGTGGCAGCCCCCGGGCTCTTGGCCGGGGTGATAGAGTCCTCCGGGTCGGCGTATGCGCAGGACCCGGGAATGCGATGCCGGCTGACGGCGTGGCAGCCCCCGGGCTCTTGGCCGGGGTGATGTAGATGTGCGTCCGGGTCTGCGGAGCCGGCTTGGCGGCTGCGCAGCCCCCGGGAATAATATTGCCGGCTTGGCGGCTGCTTGCCTCTGGGTCTCTTGGACCGGAGGTCTTTGGCCTTCTGCCGGTTGGCGGCTATTGCGCTTCCGAGCTCCAAGTTGGGAGTGATGGCGATGATGACGTCGAGCCCCCGAGCTTCGCGGTGTGGGCGATGGCGGTGACGTGCTATCGAGGTTCGCGACGGGGGCGATGATGATGTCGAGCCCCCGAAAACCCAGCTGCGAATGGAGCCGGTCGAAGGGGCAGCCAGCTGGAGGAGCCGGTTGGCTTGGGGATCCACTAGCCCCCGAAGCTGTCGAGGACCTGCAGCGCCAGCGGGAGGTCCTTGGCAGGTTCATGCAAAAATAGCCATGCAAGAGACAAAGTTAGTCATTAGACCTCAACATGCAAAATTTACGTTGTTTGAAGGTTTTTGTTGTTTTCTGTAATCGAAGTAGGGGTGCTGCAGTCTGGCAGCGGAACAGGCTAGGGACAGCCGGCTTGCTCGAGCCGGTCAGGTAGTTAAAAGGATTCTGGGCCATCCCTTTTTCCAGCCGGCTGGCTCTTCTCCCTCTATCTATCTTTTTTTTCTTTTATCTTCCTTTTTCTTCTCTTCCAGCCGGCTCTCCCCTTCCGCTTCGCTTGGGCAGCCGGCCCGACAGGAGAGCAGCCGGAGTGGCGAGGGCGCCAGCCGGCCACGGCGACATCGGAGGCGACCTGGCACGGAGGCCGGCCAGGACGGCGAGGGCGCCAGCCGGCCGCGGTGACATCGGAGGCGACCAGTTGCGGGGGCCGGCCAGGACGGCGAGGGCGCCAGCCGGCCGCGGTGACATCGGAGGCGACCAGTTGCGGGGGCCGGCCACGGCGCGCGGCCAGAGGAGTAGGCGGGGGAGCAGCCGGCAGAGGCTCGGGCGGAGGACGGGAACATCCGGAGGCGGTACGGCGGAGGCACAGCCGGCAGCCGGCCTGCGCGGGCGAGCGCTGGGCGGAGCGGACGAGAGCGCGGTCTTGGCGTCGAGGATGGCCTGACGCGGGCGGCGGCAGGCGGCCGGGCGCGCGCCGGCGCGCGGGCGAACGCGTGCGTGAGCACGCAGACGATGGTGCCGTGCGGGCGCAGAGGAGGCCGGAGGCGGTGAGACGCGGGGAGGCGGGCGAGCGCGCCGAGCCGGCCGGGCGAAGCGGCGGAAACCGGTGCGGGCGTACGGCTGCGGAGCGGCATCGGCCGGCAGCGAGGCGGAGCCGGTCAGCGGAGGCCGGGCACGCGGCGCATCGGGAAGGTGCAGCCGGACGCGGGCGCGGCCGCGGCGGCGCACGGGCCGAAGCGGATGGAGCGGGCGAGGCGGCGGAGCAGCCACCGGGGCGACGCGGACGGACGCGGCACAACCGGAGGCCTACGCGGACGCCGACGGATGCACGGGCGCGGGACAGGCGACCATGCCTGCGGCCAGGCCAGCCGGCCACGGATGCACGCATAGCTCATTTGATCAAGCTGCCTGTGTGTGTGCTTAGCTGTCTTGCACGCGTGCTGGAGAATCTTGGTTCGGGTCGATCACGCGACGACGCGATGGTGCGGAGGTCGAGCGTGCGGGACTGCGCGCGCGGGCGCGTGCGGAGGCCGGGGCGGAGCTGGCGCGGGCGCGAGGCGCGGTGGTGTGCCGGCGCGGGACGACGGCTTGGCGCGGTGAGGGCGCAGAGGAGAGGTGCGGGCGTCGGATGGGGCCTGCATCCCGTGGACGCGGTGACCCGGGGCAGGAGGAGAAGCCTGCGTGGGAGAACTCGGGCCGCGGACGATCTTGGCAACGAACGCGTGGGGGAGCCTGTGCGCGGTCGGACGCGGGTGCAGCAATGAAGCCCGGCGTAGGCAGAGGTGGACGCGCGCCGGTGGCTGGAACCGGTGGGGAGGTCGTGGACGAGGAGGAGCTCGGGCAGCAAGTCGACAACGCGGGCGTGTGCTGGTGTCGATCCAGATCCAGACCCGCAGGACCAGCACGACGCCATGGCGGTGACGAAGATGTCGAGGAAGATTGATCCCGCCGAGAACGGGATCCGCTCGCCGCTTGCCCCACGGTGGGCGCCAAATGTCGTGGTGGTTTGCACGGCATATCCATCAGAGATGGAAAAGATTGTGGGGCATGGCGGCGATGGCGTTCCGGCGGGATTGGGCACAAGCACAGCAAGAACACACGCGATGTATCCAGGTTCGGGGCCCTCTTGTGGAGGTAACACCCCTACGTCCTGCATGTCTGATGTATATCATGGCATAGTTCTCGGGCTACATGGTTGCTCCTTGAGCTGTGTTTGTCTCTCTATCTAGAGGAAGAAGAAGGGGTAGGTGGGGATGAGAAGAGCCTCCACCTCCCAAATATGCACCTAGGGTCTCCTCTAAAGGTTGCCTCTCAAGGGCTCCCTGGTGCACCTTATAAAGGGGATGCACAGGGGACAAAGGGTTGGCCCATTAGGCCCAGCTAGTACTACTTAGGGCAGCCTGGAATCTCCAGCCGGACGGGCTGCCTGGAGCTCTAGCCGGACGGGCTGCCTGGAGCCTCCAGCCAGCAGCTTGCTTGATCTTCGTGGTTTGCTTTTCTTGTTCTTTTGTCGAGTCGTGGACTTTGGTATACCCGGGGGTCACTCCCCCGACAGTCATGCCCACGAAAAGCTAGACCTTGGTCAAGTAGAAATCTGGCAACACCCACAACAGCTCTCAAACGAATCTCATACTCAATATGTGATTTTTCTTCATGACGAACAAGAGCGTATTCAACACTTTGCTTTTTATTTCTAAAATCTTCACAGCTATTTCTTGCATTGTTGTGAAAGCTAGTTGGTCCACCAATATGACCCCTGAAATATTCCGATGCTTTCTTCCATTTTGTAAACCCTGACTTTGTGAAAACATCTGATCCAAACTGGCTACCATTGCTTGAAGACTTGAAAAGAAAACAATGGAAACAAAATGCAGCTTTCTTCTCCACACTATACTCCAACCAATCAAACTTGTCATACCATGCAGCTAGAAATGACCGCTTATCCGGACCTTTGGGAAAATTATAACCATCTAAATGAGTACGGCCTCTCGACAAATATGCCCATCTCATTTTGTCTCTGATTTCAGAGGTACCATATGAGTCAATTGGTCTCCGAAGTCCGGGATCGGAAACCACATTTGCTAGATCAAAAATTTCAGGAACATTTGCCTACAACATTGAAAAGGGAAACTAAAAATTACCCCTGATTTCTACGTTATAATGATGCAAGCAAGTATCAAAACTCAAGAAGAGGGGGGAAATCAACCTGTATGCGTGCCCTCTTGCGTGATTCCTCGTCGCCGTCGGCGTCCATCGAAGAACAGCCGCGGAAGGGGGAAACGCTGCGGGACGGGGCGGGGAGAGACGGCGCCGGCGCGGGGAAACACGGCGGGGAGGCGGGGCGGCGGGGAAACACGAAGGGGCGGCGGGGCAACGCGGTGGGGCGGCGGGCGAGCCGCCGGAGCTGGGCGTGGCGGCGGCGGCTAGGTCTCCGTTGCTCGCCTCCGTCCCTGGCTGTCGCTCACGCGACCTCTCCTTCGCTGGATACCGATTGGAGATTGGGGGGTCTTTTTTTTTGCCAGAAATTTAGGGGGGTCGACCGACCCTGCTGGACCCCCTATTGGCTCCGCCAGTGGTTATGAGTATACTGCAGTTATTTTTGGTGAGCATTTTGGTTTTATTTTATGGAATAACGTTTTGCTCAAATATAGTCCTGCAATTTGAGATGCTTCCGGTTCATTATAAGACTATGCGTACTATGTTAATCCAACATATATAGTAGAGACCATTCTGCTATCGTTCTATATTCACTGAAAGGAACAAATACTTGAGGCCAATGATAGAACTGAGCATAAGAAGAGCTACATGTAAAGTATCGGGTGAAGTCATGTAAAAGGTAGCTACAGTGAACTGCATGACCTTCTTAAATTGCTCAAAGCTATGTAAACTGTAATAAGCATATTTCACATCTTGATGTGTAGTTACTTCTCACTCTTTGCTTAGCATACGCTAGTACTTCAAAAAGATCCATTGAAACTTACCAATTAATCAGGCCAAAAGGGCAAGTAAATGAATATGCAGACTTGAAAATAATGAAATGGATGAACGAATAGATACCTTATTTTTTCAGAACATAGCAGCAGAGTGATGAGCAGGTTCATCTTTCAAATAATAATTGTCTGTGTACTAAAGCTCAAACTCAGAAAAAATCATTGTTTGTGTACCAAGTTTATTGTATGCAGGTTCATCTTCAGGGAAGCATTGTTTAAGGTTTAAGCCAAAAATATAAAAAGGGTCAATACCCGATAGGCAACAACATCTTGCCACGTTAGTTGTCTGTAATACCCCGCAGTTATAGGTTTCGAAAGGGTAGAAATAGAAAGTTTGCATCTTTGCATTCATGCATATTTGAAAAGTCCGAATAATTTTCGCGCTTTTATGCAAAAAGGACTAAGAAGACGAACTCTGACCAACGTCGATGATCTGGAAACATATCACTGACCAGTAGTCAAGACTAGTCGATATAATTTTAGTCATCTATTTCAAACCCTAGTTTGTAATTTAAAGGTTGGGTTATCACCCCTATTAAAATTTGCAAAGGTAAAATTCAAAATTTAATACAATTGACAGCAAAACTTGTATAATTCAATCTTATACACCATCTCAAGCTTTGATTCAATTCTTGAATTCAAGTTCTTATTTAACAAACATAATATATTTTCACATTTAAAGAATTCTTATTCTATCGTTTTCTATGCAATTCAACATTTAAACTTTCAAAAATATTGGAAGCATCATCATATTTCCAAAAATAATTCTTCATACAAATTAAATGATTTACATCATCCAATAAACTTTACAAGTGGAATTATTCCACAATTCTGATACAAATTAATAATATTACACAAAATACATTATCAGGTCCATATACAACTTTATTACAGAAAGTTAAAAAGAAAATTTCCTAAAAGCTAAATCCTGTAGCAATCTTCTGAAATCTTCAACCTGCAAAATCAAACTCAATTCACAAATGTTAAGGTTAGTAATGTAGCCAAGTACTTGGGTACTGGCTGATTGCTCTAACATTTGGCAGATGGCCAAACTCCATGAATTGGAGCTGGCATTTGAATTCAAAAACATAATCAACTCAAGTATCCAACCAAAGGCAACTTGATCATGCTCAGCATGTATTTAAGCATGTAAAAGGGGCAAAGGCAAAACCAACATTTCAACTTAGGCAACCTGGAGGGACTAGCTGGATAAAAACATGATCAACTCCAATTTTTCCAAAGGCAACAATGGGACAGAATAATTCATCTCTGCCAAATATAATTCATAAACCAACCTTATATGTTGTGGTGTCACATTTACCATTAATTGATAAATGGACCCAAAATTCCTAAAGCCCACAGTCAAATCCAGCCACAACCCAGATATCATTCCAGCCCACTGGTAAAGCCACCCAAAATCCATCAAAGTTACTTCAGTGCTAAGGAGCAAGTCGGCACAACCAGGATAAGAACAAGTGAGGTGGAGGGATACGTCCCTGCACTGAAATCTTAGCTCAAGTTCATCCATAGATGGATTTGAAACATCTCATAACCAGATTGAACAACAACAGCCGGCCAGAGCAAGGATAGGATCAAAGAGGTGGAAGAGTTAGCCAAAATGGAGTAAACAATGCCCAGGCACAGAAATTTATTCTCCAGAGGATAAGAACCTCCTTAGATTAACAGAAGAGTGGCAACTCGAGGTAGAGGAGGGCCACTGTAAGCAGCTTACACAACACATGCATTTATCCTGGTGTCACCACCAGATTCACCCAAAAATCCTATAAATAGGGCAGCCAGCCGAATCCACAAGGTACAACACAACCAAGCACATCACACACATCTCTGAAAATGTTCATCATCAAGAACATTAGCCACAGCACAGCTTGCAGCTAGAACTATACACTTTAGGAAAATTGAAGCAGCTAGGAGGAGCAGGCTAACCACAAGATGCAGGTTGTCAGTTTAGCCAGAAGACCAAGCTACTCATCAACAGCAGGTTGATCCTTTGAGTGTTTTAGGCAGAGAAGGAGAGAAACAGCTAGCTCTGATAATGACAGAGCCAAGCTAAGCATGTTCCATGCATGGAAGGGAAGAGAGTTAGTGAGGAGTATCTGTTCTTATCAGAACCATGTATAGCATGGATTATGCTAAGGATAGATGAGAGGGAAGTGCAGCATCTGTTCTTTATAAATCACACACAAGCCAGTGAACCAGGGAACTGGAGTAACTGAGCTCAGCACATCTGAACACTAGAAGAAGCACAGGAAAGCATAGAAAGGAAATTCCCAGAAGCTAATTATCTCTAGCCAGCTTATGTGTAACTCCAGAGGAGGCATCACATCATGCACAGCTAAATTCTTTTAGCTATAAATCCAATTCCACACTATTCCAGCACAGAGCACACACCACAGCTTAAGTTAGGTCAAATTCCAATTCTTTCCTTTCTAATCATTTTTGCCAAAGCAAATCATCCAAATCAATTCAATTCTTCACCACCACACAGTAGATAATTATCTAAGCTTCACATATTCTTAATCAACAGAGCAGAGCAGTGTACCAGTAGGAAGTTTTGCAAAGCACCAGTAAGGAGAAGTTGAGCAGCATAGCAGTTGAGCTAGCCCAGAGAGGAATCTAGGAGAAGAAGATAGCAGAGAGGAGGGAGAAGAGGAATCTTACCGTGCGCCCATGGCCGTAACGGCATGACGACGGGGCAGTGCCCGTGTGGTCATGACGGAGGACCAAGGGAGGAGCAGCACCACAGCAACACCACCCCAGCACCACAGCAGCACGGAGGCGAGCTCCACACCGGCGGCGGAGCAGAGCGGAAGTCGGGAGCACGACGAATCGCGCTGCAACCGAAACCCTCACCAGGGGAAAGGTCCAGCATGAATGCGTCGGTGGAGAAGGAGGAGAGCAGCGAGGTGGAGTCAGAGAGCGGAGCTCTGCGCCTAGCCATGGCGAAGCAGCTTGGAGAAGGAGAAGCTCGGCGGAGCGGCGCCGTCACCGAAACCCTAATCCTAGGGTTGGGTTGCACACGAACACACCAGGTGGAGAAAAGTAGATCGAAGGGGAGGCGTAGGTAGAGCGTCGAGAGGGCTCTCGATTGCGCCCTAGCACGACGGCGAAGATGGCCGGAGCACGCCGGAATCGGTCGGCGACGGCGACGGCGAAAAGGGGATCGCGTCGACCACGGGAGCGAGAGAGAGAAGAGAGGGAGAGGAGAAAGTGGTTCGGTCTGACCGAACCGGTGCGGGTTGACTTGGTTCAACCAAGTACCCGAGGACCTAAGTGCAATTATAAGAAATTGCTGAATTCAAATCAAAGTCTAGTTATGAATCAAATTTTAATCCCAAAATAAGAATCCTAAAAATCAAATAAAAATATGTTTTTAACTCAAAATTTTGCAAGGATTTCAAAAATGATTTTTACTTGATTTATTGGAAAATATTTCTTGAGTGAAAAATTCAAAGATCCTTAAGTGGAAATGATTTGAATTATTTTCCAAAATATTCAAAGATCCTTAAGTGGACATGATTTGAATTGTTTTCAAAATATTCAAGGATCCTTCAGTGGAAATGAATTGAATTATCTTTTAAAAGTAAAATAAATTATTTTTCCCTAAATGACTGTCCTGTAACTCATCCTAGGTAAAACACACAAAAAAGAAATCATCCTAAAATATGAAGGGGGGAATTTTTTCTAGAAAAGAAAATCTCCAAAAATCATTTCATCTATGCATAATAGCATGATTTGGATTTTCAAACATTGTCTTATAAAGACAATGATGTTGATTTTCAGAACACGAGGGTCACGAATCGCCGGAAGCTTTAGACTGCACTACTTGTCAGTCTCAAGGCAAGTTCATTCTTGCATACCCTTTGATGTATTTTTATCAAAGTACTTGCAAAGTTACATATACGTTCCTTTCACTTGCACCAAAAAGAAAAGGTATTTTCGAATGATGTGGTATATACTATTGGTTGGCGGTGGAACAATGGTAAGATGAATAGGTACGGTGTTCCATCGTATGGGAAGGTATATATCCTTAGGAACTAATAACCCATGTTCCAGTGATCCTTTCGCCGTAGTAAAAGCATCAACCAACGGACTTTGTATGGGCGGGGTCAGTCAGAGGCTTCTTTTCTCATCCGCATATCCTCGGCAGGCCTACACCGGGTTGGGTCGTTGCAGCGGCCAACAACGTGGAAGCGCGTACTTTTCCTGCTCGATGGGGTAATTGGTGGGGAAGCTTGGGAGGGATGATGGGTATGCATGGAACATGATTCCCCTACCGCATCATAAATGGGCGGATGTGTGTTGATTTGGGAGAAGCTCCACATGGCTGGATGTCCTGAGCCTTGGCTATAACACTCATGGAGTGTAAAGAGAGCATATATAGGGCCATGCAACTGTTGGGTAAAGTGATGCAACTCTGCAGAGTCAAACAGCAAATTTGTGATTTCACAACCGTGTTCTCGGAATGGAACTACGAGATCGAGGCCGGAATGGAGTCCCATTTGGATTCACAAGACCGGTGGAGACTGTGGACATAGTTTTCAGAATAAAATCTATCCTTTGAAGAAATGTTTACAAAAACTTGCATTTGTGCCAAAGACCCGAGGTTTTGGCAGTAGCTAGTGCATGAAATACTTTATCTATATATATATTCAGAACTTGCTGAGTAACGCTGTTGCTCACCCTTTCCTTTTTGACCCCATGCTTAGACTTTGAGGAGGCAATCAAGGAGAGTTATGGAGCTTACCACGAGGACGAGGTGTTCTACGAGGAACCTGATCTATCCGGAGGGGTGGAAGGCGTCGACTACCTGATTGCTTATGGAGGCGATGATGAAGAGACCGAGACTTAGTCTCCTATCTTAGGAACCGGACCGAGCAATACTAGACTAGTACTACTT
The DNA here is from genome assembly GCA_012064385.1 of Puccinellia tenuiflora. NCBI lineage: Eukaryota > Viridiplantae > Streptophyta > Magnoliopsida > Poales > Poaceae > Puccinellia > Puccinellia tenuiflora. The sequence goes on along the minus strand of QRDG01000065.1, from coordinate 518,973 downwards.
AAGTTGTTGAGTCCGATGGTTCTTAGTTTACTTCTTTCTATCGTTAATAAGTTGACCTCAGACAACCGTACTGTAGTTGAAATTCCTCCCATGTCGGAGGAAGACGTTGAAACTTTTGTACATTTCTGGCTTGTAATCTTTAGCAGTGTGTAATAAAGTGGACCCGCAATGTTTCTGTTGTACTACTCTGAGGGATGTAATATTTACGGATAAGTCCTTCCGTGGGTGTTATGTCAACGACTTGTACACTACAATATGCAGTGGTGTGCGGGGTCACCGCATTGTCTCTTATCAAACTTCACTGAAACATAGTCAACATTTTCTAGTTGAGGCCGCAGTTTTGGCTGACAGTCTTCTTCTTCAGGGTCCATGCCGAACGCCTCAAAAAGAACACGATAGACTTCAGGCATTCCAAAGCACAAGTATATAGCTCCAAACAGAGCCCAGAATACATCCCTGGAACAAAAACATAAAATTTACTGAAGATTGCTCCATATATGTATGCCAATTAACTATACAGATAGCGCCAACAAACTGAACACTTCAGAAAAAACTCTCTAAATGACAAAGTATCGTCATGAATTTATGATTTGATTATGTGCTCCATATTCTCATTAAAAAGAAATCTTGCACAGCAAGTCAGTACAGAAAAGGAACACACAGTAGTACGACATAAAGAGATGGAAGAATGTATATCCGTACAAAATCTAACTGGACTATGTGGGGGCAACTCGTCCATTAGCAAGGCTGTAGATTATCCAAAAATAGAGATGACTTAACCGAGGAAGTCTCAGAACATACATATAACATTAAAATGCAGAGTGGCCAAACAATAAGCTAGCATTATTCGTTTGAACCATTAATATTATGCTAGTACATGCAAATTTATGAATATACTGAATGTGTCAAGGAGATGGCAGATAGTTCATCGCATCAACCTTACATTTCCTTTAAGAAGGAATATCACAGAAGAAAAGGTACATAATGCAGATCAAGTTCATGCGAAAAATACTGATCAATATGTAACTCACATGTATCCAGAGGAATTAACCCTTTTAAAGTGTCTTGCTGCAAAGATCATGGCCTTCAGCCAATTATTTCAAGCTCTCCTGTGGAAGATGCTTTAGACGATAAATATTGTGGATGGAAAAAACAACTATATTGGAAAAAAGAATATTGTACTCAAGGTAGAAAAATCTAGTCTGATGGAAATTGTCTACCTGATATGAGAAATGAACATAGCTTTTCCTAGCTCTGTATTTTAGCCATTTGAGCTCAGCCTTAAAAAGAGCTCTGCTCCGACAGAGGTTCAGTTTAATGCCTTTGAAAATATAGTAATTCCTGCTCATCCATATGGACCAGGCGTACAGGCAGCTAGAATAATTAACTCCATGAATAAAGGCTTGGAGATGTGATCTTCCAGCAAAGAAATGAAATCCAGATGAGATTGTCCAGCTTGGAATACCATCTCAGTGCACAGCTACGGATAGAGATGCACGCCCAGATCGAAGAAACTGGTCTCACCTGTGAGGAGCGGAAGTTGAGGACGGCCTGTCGGGGGAGGAGGAGCAGGTCCAGATCGCGGTCGTGGTCATGGAAGACCGCCGGTGGCAGCAGCACGGCCGGCCTTGAGGTCGCGACGACGCCGGCGAGCAGCGGCGGCCGGCCTTGAGGTCGCGACGGCGCCAGCGAACAGCGGCGGCCCGGCCGGAGAAGGCCGAACACCGCGCCGTCCCCTGCCTGGCCGGATAAAGGGTAGGGAGGCAGGGATGGGGGCGGCCGGGTGAGACAGAGAAGCTCGCCGTCTTGGGTTGCGCACGGCCGCATCAGGCGAGGAGGAATGAATCGCTGGGGTAGGAATGCAGAGGACTGCGAGGCGCGTCGTTCGCACCACAGCACGGCGGCGGAGGTGGCCAGACCTCGCCGGATTAAAGGGGCGACAGTGGCGGCGACCAGAGGCGCGGGAGCGAGAGCGAGAGGAGAGAGGGGAGTGCGAGTGAGAGGATGAGGGTGGATTTGCTCAAAGGCCCCCTGAGTTTTCCGCAATTTTCAGTTAGGTCCACGTCCTCGTAAAATCGTGGACCGCGAAGCAGATGCTGGATTTGTGAGGGGCTTCTTTGCTAATTGGTCATGGAGATGCTGCTGGGACCGTTGGATTGAGATTCGACGGCCGAGATCGACGCACTGTAGTACTGTAACAATGAACAGTACACACTGTTCATAGCTACAGTGCCCGAGTGCTGAGGAGCCGAGAAAGGTTCCGTCTTTGATATAGTTAGAGATGTGGTATGGCTTTCATTTTCACGGGGGAAGTTAACTGGGCTATGGATGTAGAGTCAAACCATACGAGTAATGCGGTGGAGCTCTCCTGGTACCAACCCTGTCCGTTCAGCCTTCCAAGTGCAATGTACACGTGCTGCTCCGTCCTTCAGATCGACAGCTTGGTCTTCCCGCCGTCCTTCAGATCTGGCGAGATCAGTTTCTCGGTGTGTCGCTGGCATTCATGGTTCGCGACGGTGCTGCCGGCCGGGGTGAGGTGGTTTTTCTGGAGCGAGGATGTTGGTCTGGAAGTGGTGGATCTGTCGTTCCTCTCTAACTTCGTCGATGGGAGGCGACAGATCTTGGTCCAAGACAGCACGGGGACGTCCCCCGGTCGACGTGCCACAGCGACATGTGCCTTGCTGCGTGCAGCGGGCCTGTTCATTGACTCACAAAGCCTCGTTGGCGATGGTGCTTTCTCGGATCTTGAAATGGTGGAGGATCGACGTCTTTTCCGGTGTTCGCCTTGGCGGCGTTGGAGTTGGGCGGCGGCCGCTCGCTACGGTGGTTGCAGGAAAACCTAGGGATCGTTTTGTATTATTCGATCTTTTAGGTTTTTATCTGCAAATTCAGGATAACCATTTTATCCCGGTTTGTCTTTTAGTTTCCATATGTGTTGCTTATTGTAACTTGATTTTTAATTAATGAAATATGTGGTTGCTCTCAAAAAAAGTGCAATGCACACGTTGGCATAAGGTTTGAAAACAGTTAGTTTTGTGAAGATTTTGATTGTCGTGGTGTGGACATATGCCTAAGGATAGGCTTGAGTGGTGTGGGAGCAACTAACACAACCGGCGGCATCTGCAGCGTGATTGGGCACAAGCATGCACACTAACACAAGATGTACCCAGGTTCGGAGCCCTCATGGTGAGGTAAAACTCCTACTCCTGCCTTGCTCTTTCTTATTATCAGTGGACAGGTTACAAGTGAGCTCCTTCAGCTGTATGAGGGACTAGGGTTTCCAGGAATCAACCTCCTTTCTCTCTGGCCGCACCCCCCTTATATAGGGCTGGGAGGTTGCTGTACATGTGTGGGGCTGGCTGATTACACACTGACTGCTGGGTCCGGCTGCTCGACCCGGCCCCGTCGGGTCCGGCTACAGTCTTCTTCCTTCCCACAGTATTCTTCCACCAGGCACAGTGGACGCCGCACGGTATGGAGGCGTCGCTGTCGGGGACGTGAGGAGCCAGGTGGCGCGCCTCGGCTGACCGGCTAGGCCCGACCCGGCCCCGCCGCTTCCGGCTACAGGGTTCTTCTTGCATAGTAGATGCCGCAGGGTATGGGGGCACCACTGTCGGGGATGTGAGGAGCCGGGTGGTGCGCCTCCTATCCTGCCGGCTCCGCTTCCACCGGTTCCGGGTGAGCGGTCTGCGGCACGCCCCGCACTGTTCGTTGTGGAGGCAGTCGTGGCCGTGGTGCGGACGACGTGTGGTCGGGCGGCGGTTCCCTGTAGCCACGTCGCCGTGTTGGAGACCTGGGCCGGCTGGCCCAAGCCGGCCGCCCTCTTTGTCCGGCTGCCGAAGGCAGGCGGATGCTCTTCAGCCGGGTGGCTTCTTCCTTCGTTTAACAACCGGATGGCTTTGATATTCGAACTTAGGGAGGTGCTTGACCACCCGGGGGTCATCCTCCCGACCCTAGCCCCCGAACACATTGGGGTTTGTCCGGGTGGCACGGCCGGGTAAACGTGTGCGTGTTGATGTAGCACTTGTCTCGGAACCTTGTCGTTGTAGATTTCATGGCCGGCTGGGAGTAGTTCCCTCGAGTTCTTCGCCGGGCCGGCTGGTGGTGATGTCAGGGATGACGCCGGCCCGTCCCATCGGCCTGCCACCCCACTACCCAGCCTGGCACCGCGACTCCTCGGCTCCTGGTCGGGGGATCTTTTGTGCCGCGGAGTGACGGGCCTGGCGGTATTGGGATCGCTTGTGCCGGTAACCGCCCTCCACGACCGGAAGTTTCCGGCCACGTGGACCACATCGTGGGCAGGAGCCCAGGGGGCGGCCTCTGCCCTTAAATAGGCTGCCCCGGCCTCCTCCTTCCGCTCTCGCTTCCCCTCTTGCTTGCGCCGCCGCTTCCTTGCTCGCCGCCGTCATCGACCTCGCCCGCGACTGCAAAACACGCGCCGCCGGTCTTCTGTTGTTCCTCCGTTTCTCCCTCTTCTTCTTCGTCGGCCACACGCACGTGTCGCGACACCCTTGCCACGCTACGGGCACACGCGTGTCCTCGCCTGCCGTGCTCCCGACCTCGCGCTGGAAGCTGACATGGCCGACGATGAAGGAGATGGGGACTGGAGGGGCTCCATCAGCACCGCCGAGACCGTGGCGGCGCTCTGGAAGAATGGGGTGCTCGGCAGCGAGGAGGACGTAGAGGTGCGCGTCCCCACCACGCATGAGATCTGGCCGGACCCCGGCCATGGCGAGGTGGTCATCTTTGTCGACCACCTAGAGCGTGGGCTCGCCCTCCCGGTGACCCCGTTCTTCCGCCAGTTCCTTGACTACTTCAAACTTCAACCTCACCATCTTGGGGCGAACTCCATCGCCCAATTGAGCTTCTTCGCCACTCTCTACGAAGCGTATCTAGGCATCCGGCCCAGCCTCGACCTCTTCTGCCGGTTCTTCTTCATCCGCGGCCGGCAAAAATCCTTCACCGACGGCAGGACAGAGCCGGTCGACTGCGGCAGCACCGTCATCTACAAGCGATCGAAGATCGTCCTGCCGGTCTTCAAGATGCCGGACTCCATCAAGGGCTGGCAGCGGACGTCCTTCTACGTCCGCAAAAAAAAGTCGGATGAGGACCGGGTTGGTCTGCCGGCCTTCTCCTTCGCGCCTTCCTCCAAAGCCAACTGGGACGGGAAAGGCCGGCCCGGTGACAAGTACGTCGATGCGATGGTGAGGCGGGGGGACGAGTGATGTGTACTACACGCTTCTATTCTTGTAGACTTGTTGGGCCTCCAAGTGCAGAGGTTTGTAGGACAGTAGCAAATTTTCCTTAAGTGAGTAACCCAAGGTTTATCGAATCCACGGGAGGTAGAGGTTGAATGTATCCTCTCTCAAGAAACCCTGCAATTAAGATACAAGAAGTCTCTTGTGTCCCCAACACACCTAATACAATGGCTAATTGTATAGGTGCACTGGTTCGGCGAAGAGATAGTAAAATGCAAGTGATATGGATGGTAAAAGGTGATTTTGTAATTCTGTAATAAAAATGGCAGCAAGCAAACAAGTGACAAAAGTGACTAAAAACGGTGTATCAATGCTTGGAAACAAGGCCTAGGGATCATACTTTCACTAGTGGACACTCTCAACAATAACAATATAATTGAATACATATATATTTCCTCTTCACTATGCTACCCCGAACTATCCTCCGGTTGGATAACGAACACCAATTCATTGCGTAGGGCTATAAAAGCACACCTTAAAGTCGCATTCCACATCTAGGGAACCCCACACTGTCAACTTGAGCGCCCTAAGATAGTACTAGACAAACACCACAAAGAGTAGCATAATTCATAAGATAATGAAGAGAAACATCTATGGATTCAACTAGATTACAAAGCTCATGATCACATAAAGATCACACCATGGGAGAGAGAGATAAACCACATAGCTACCGACATGAGCCATCAGCCGAGGGAGACTACCCCCTCTTTATCATGGAGGTGGTGGAGATGTCGTAGGGGGAGATGGAGACCACCCCGGCAGTGCCTCACCGGAGTTTTCCCCCTCCAATCTGCAGCTCCAGGTCTCTGTTTCGTGGTTTCTGTGTTTCGGTGGTGCTCCCCTCTGGAAAACGTCGGGGGACTATTTTTATAGTCGTTTTTAAGTCAAAAGGAAGCTTCGGGAAGAAAGATCGACGGCAACGTAGCCACGAGGGACAAAGTGGTGGGTCCCATGCGGCCAAGGAATCTGGCCGTGTGGGCCCATGTATTTTGGCCTTCGGGCCTCCACTTTTTCGCCTCCTTCGCTCCTACGCTTTCTTCCTTCCAAAAACTGATCCCCGTAAATTTTCAGGTCATTTGGACGTCGTTTGGGTCCCTGAAACATCAAAATATAGAAAATAGGTTTTTTACCAGTGCAGGGTTAATTCCAGAAAAATAGGGAAACTATGAAATATTCCCAAAATCATTATAAAACAATGATATAACCCTTATATGATGCAAATATGATTGAAATATGAGTATTATAATGCAAAGTTCATGTATGCATTTTACATGCATCAACGAGCTGGTGAAAGAGGGCCTCCGGGCGGTGGATCTCATGATCTGCTGGCTGTACCGCCGGGTGTGCCCGCTGTAGAGCCGAGCACACAAGATATGCCATATGTCGGGTCGGTGGGATCCCACCCGGCTCGCCCCCGGGAACTACACCGCCGCAGCCCTAGACTCCTGGCTGCGGATGATAACCAAGAGCGCGTCGCCGAAGACTGGCAGTTCGGTCTGGCGCCCTATAACCGCAAGTATCCACCTCCCCAGGTAAGTTTCTTGGCCTTGTTTGTTGTTGTTGTCTACGGGATCGAACCGGCTGATTCTGGCTTGGCGATGCGTGCAGCTCTTCCGGATCCAGGCGATCGAAGACGGGCCGAACGAATCCGAATTCTTGCCCGACCTTTTGAGGCCGATCCGGAATCCGGCTATCGAAGGAGAGGACGTCGTCGCGGTAGGCGGCGTGGGTGAGGACGACGCGCCGCCGACTCGCGGTGAGGAGTCTCAGGAGCCGGTTGGACCCGGCAAACAGTCTGCGCTGGCTGGAGGCGCGCATGGACAGGTCGGGCCGACCGCCCGCGGTAAGCCGGACGATATTCTTGATGTGCCCGTAGCCGGCCAACCTGTCGAGGTTATTGATCTCTCGGACTCTGATGCGAGTACAGAGACCAGGGGATCCTCCTCGGCCGCCTCCACCAAGCGCTCGAGGCCGGATGAGGTGGTCGACAAGCCGGCATCGAGAGTCCGTCGAAGAAGAGGCGACTCCGGGTGCCGAAGGTCTCCACGAAGCCCGTCGGGTAAGTGCCTTTGTCCGTTTGTTGATGCCTTGTTCCCATTTGTTCATATACCTTTTCTTCAGTCCTCCTTGGTCCATCCGCGGTGGGACGGCCGACATCGAGACAGCCGAGCCGGAGGGCCCGACGAAGGCCGGCTGCGGAGCTCCAACCGGCGATGGATCAGAAGCTGATCCATGAGCCGGCCAGGCACCGCCGCCAACCGGCGGTGATGGTGGCGAAGGCCAAGGCGAGACCGGCCCGGGTGGCGCGGACGGAGAGCGGCCGACTCCGGAGCAACCACCGGCTCCAGAGCAACAGCCGGCTCCGGAGCCGTAGCCAGCTCCAGAGCTGCGGCAGGATCCCGTGGTGACCCGGACGCCGTCTGCATCCGCTCCAGGTGCTTCGCTGGAGTTGGTGAGGCATGAGGATGCAGGTCGCCGGCTGGAGGGCCAGGAGCGTCAACCGGCGGATCCTTGCGCCTTTGCCCAGGAGTTCGAGGTTGGGCTGGGAGTTCAACTCTCCGACTTCAAATGCTTCCGGGAGGCGCTCGAGGTACATTGCTTTCCTTTGGGCCGACTGTTGGTAGCCGGCCCCGGTGTTGACGTTGATCCTGTTTTCAATACTCGGAGCGGACTCTCCGCGGCAGGATTCGGGAGCTCGAGCGGGAGCTGATAGCCGCCAAAGGTAGGCAACCGTTGTTTGCCCGATGTCCTTCTCTCAGGGGACTGACTCTTTTCCCGGCAGAAGCCGCCCCCTTGCAGCATTCACAGGCGGACTCGGACGCTATTTCCCGGCTAGAGGCAGAGGTGAACCGCCTCGGCGAGCAGGACAAGAAGCGTCAGGTGGAGCTGGACGACCTGGCCAAAGCCAGGGCGGTCGCTGACAAGGAGCACGCCGACCAGTCGGAGGCCGTCCAGAAGGAGGTCGACCAACTGAAGGGTGAGGTGGCTCGGCTACAGGGGGTCGAGGCCGAACAGCATAAGACGGAGAGGGCTCTCCGGATGCAGCTAGCCGGCTTTGCTACGGCCTTGAAGGGTATACTTGCTTCTCCCGTCTGGCTTCCTTCATTCGGTTTCCTTTTATCTGATCTTGCTTACTTGACCACATGCTTCTACCCGGACGTTGAGGAGGCGAAGAAGACCAATCTTGCGTCCATTGGCGTGGCGCCCAACGAGGCGGCCATGTCCGCCTGCCGGCCGAATGTCCGGGAGGTCTTCGCCCAGTTTGGCCGTGAATCGGTGGCCCTGGTTACGGCTGCTCGCGAGGTGCTCCAGGTCCTCTGGCCCAACGACACGGCTCCGACGGTCATCTCCAAACTTGCGGATCAGCTGGCCAAGTCCCCCAACCGGATTCTTGAGCTGCAGGAGTCGGCTGCGCGCGGGGGTGCTCAGTGGGCCGTCTCCCTGCTCTTGTCCTGGTATCCGAATGCTGACATCGAGGTCTTCAACGAAGGCCCGCGAGACGACACGGACTACTCGGAGCTCCGGCTGCTGAACGGTGTTCACCGCACCGCCAGCACCATCGCCGAGTTCGTCGATTTTGATGACTTTGTCCCCACTTACGTGGATCCCAAGGGGAAGAAGGTCAAGGTGGATGAAGGCGGTGCTGTCGATGCGGACGAGGGCGGCTACTCCAGCCAGGTGGCCAAGACTGACAAGTGAGGACCTCAGGATGTCGAGTGTAGCTGTACTTATGACTTGAACTTATTTTGCCCCCGGGATGCCGGGCATAACTGTAAAACTTGCGACTTTGATTTTATCGGCCGGCTGCTTGTTAGCCGGCTGCCTTGTGCTTACTGTCTTGCACTTTCTATCTTGCACTTACTGGTCTGCACCTTTTCCTGACAGGGTGGAGGTCTGATCCCGTCCACCGGGTCCCACTAGCCCCCGAAATTGGGACCGGCTCGCGCAGAGAGGCGGGCCGAATTTGCCAAACAGAAAACCTTTCATCCTTTTCTTGCACAACTTCCCGGGGTGGCCGGGTGGAAATTTGTTTCCTTATTCTTGCTTTCTGAGGACTAGCCCCCGAAATTGGGGCCGGCTCGCGGAGGGAGCTGGGTCGAATTTATTGTTTCGTCCTTAGAATCTTGCCTTAACTTGCATGAGAGGACGTAGATGTCGTTAAATCGTTAGTGCATCAAGTCAAAAAGTTGGCATTTTTACTTTTCATCTTTTAGTTGATTTAGGTGCCGGCTCGCCCTTGCTTTGCCCCTTTAGGCGTTTTCTGTGCACCCGGCCGGTCATGACCGCTGCTCTTGCCGGCGTGTCAGCCAGGTTGCGGTCTGCAGCACGGATCCGAAGAGTGGGCCGGCTGGTCGAGTGCACAGTCAGACTTTTAGGAGTTTGACTTAGGCGAGCGAGGCAAGGTTTTCGTGGCCGGCTGGATGTTATTCTTCCCTTTGATGTTTTTCATGTGTGAGCTTTCTAGCTTTTGCTCTAGCCGGCGAGTCTGCAGCGCGGATCCGCAGAGTGGGCCTTGGGCGTACAGCGCGCTAGTAACCCATCGCCGGGAAGAATGAACAGCCGGCTAGCCACAATCGGACGATAAAACATAACTTGCATTGATACATGGTAGCCCCCGAGTGTGTGCTCGGGGCTACCGCCTTACATAAAAATGGTAAATATACAGGGTGTTACTCCTAGGCGTGGAAACGGCACAGCATGTCTGCGTTCCATGGACGCAATGTCTCCTCGAAGGAGGTGTACGCCTTGTCTTTCTTCGGCTCACGCACGTCGGTGAGGTAGTACGCGTTGTTGAGCAACGCCCGGCTGATGATGAAGGGTCCCTCCCAAGGGGAGGATAACTTGTGCCAACCCTTGGTGTCTTGGATCAGCCGGAGCACGAGGTCACCTTCTCGGAATGAATGAGGGTGGATCCGGCTGGCGTGATAGCGGCGTAGGTCTTGCTGGTATGAGGCCGACCTGGACTCGGCCAACTCGCGTGCTTCCTCTAGCAGGTCCACACCGTCTTCGTTTGCTCGCCTGGCTTGCTCCTCGGTGTACAGGATGGCTCGGGGGGAGTCGAACTGGATGTCAGCCGGTAGGACGGCCTCCGCCCCGTAGACGAGGAAGAAGGGCGTGTAGCCGGTTGATCTGTTCGGAGTTGTCTGGAGGCTCCAGAGGATGGATGGCAGTTCTTCTATCCATCACCTGGCTGCCCGCTCGAGAGGGTCCACCAGCCGGGGTTTGATGCTGGCTAGGATGATGTCGTTTGCTTTCTCCACTTGCCCATTCGACTGGGGGTGTGCGACCGATGCGAGATCGAGCCGGATACCGTTGATGCCGCATAAACACACGAAGGGGCCCTTGGCGAAGTTGGTGCCGTTATCGGTGATGATGCTGTGTGGGTAGCCATACCGGTAGATGATGTCGCAAAAGAAGCTGACTGCAGTCTTGCCGTCCAGTATATTGATCGGCTTCGCTTCTATCCACTTGGTGAACTTGTCCACCGCCACCATAAGGTGGGATAGGCCGCCGCGAGCCGTCCTGAACGGGCCGACCATGTCAAGGCCCCAGATGGCAAAGGGCCAGGTGATTGGGATTGTCATCAAGGCGGCCGATGGACTATGCTTCTGCTTCCAAAAACGCTGGCAGCCGCTGCAGGTCCGCACGAGTTCCTCGGCATCGGCCAGCGCGGACGACCAGAAGAACCCGTACCGCATGGCCTTTGCCATTATGGACCTGGACGATGCGTGATGGCCGCACTCTCCCTTGTGGATGCTTTCGAGCAGCCGGCGTCCTTCTTCCGGCTCGACACAGCGTTGGTAGACACCGGCTATGCTACGTTTGTATAGCTCGTCGTTGATGATGGTGTAGCCCTTGGCGCGGCGCAACACTTGTCTGGCTTGCAGCTCTCCCTCTGGGAGTATGTCTTGAGCAAGGTAGTCGAGGAAAGGTTGCGCCCAGGTTGGCGCCGCTCGACCGTCTAGGACGACGGATAGGTCTGGCTGTCCGGCAGCGAAGCCCCCGGGTTCAGCTGCCCAGGCTCCGGGTCCGGCTGCTCAGCCCCCGGGTCCAGCTGCGCATCCCCCCGGTTTGCCTTGGCCCTGGATCTTTTGACGACTGCTGGCACGACCCCTAGGCCGACCAGTGGTCCCGGGGCGGTAGCCCCCGAGCTTGGCCGGCTAGCCCCCGGGTCCGTGGATTCGGCTGGCAGGTTGGGGTCGGCCCTCAGGATGATGGAGTCCGACTCTAGCGAGGGCATGATGGACGGCTTGTAGAGGTGCTCGAGGGAGATGCCGGGTGGAATGACTTGCCGGGTGGAGCCAAGCTTGGCTAGCATGTCGGTCGTCTCGTTGTTGATCCGGGGTACGTGGCGAAACTCGCACCCCTCGAAGTGTGCGGTGAACTGCTGCACGAAAAAACGGTAGGACGCCATGTTTGCATCCTTGGCGTCCCAGTCCCCCGAGGCCTGCTGGATTACCAGGTCCGAGTCACCGAAGCACAGGATGCGATGGACGCCTAGCTCCTTTGCTAGCTTGAGGCCGTGGACGAGTGCTTCGTATTCGGCTACGTTGTTGGAGGCCTTGAAGTGGATTTGGAGTGCATATTCTAGCTGGTCACCCTTGGGCGAGGTGAGGACGTTGTCGGCTCCTAGGCCTTCCTTCATCTTGGAGCCGTCAAAGTGCATCCGCCAGTATGAGCTATCCGGACACGGTGGCAGGTACTGGGTTTCTGCCCAGTTGACGTAGAAGTCGGCTAGGATTTGAGACTTGATGGCTGTCCTTGGCTTGTACAGTATGGAGTGAGCCGCCAGCTTGATGGCCCACTTGGCGACGCGGCCGGTTGCGTCCTTGTTGCTGATGATGTCCGCAAGCGGAGCCGTGCAGACGATTGTGGTGGGGTGCTCCTGGAAGTAGTGGCGCAACCTTTTGGCGGCAAAGTGCACGTCGTACACCATATTCTGGTAGTGGGGGAAGTTCTGCTTCGACTGCGAGAGGACCTCGCTCAGGTAGTACACAGACCGCTAGACTGGCTGCTCCTTGCCTTCCTCGCGGCGCTCAACCACGAGGACGATGCTGACGACCCGGTTGGTGGCGGCGATGTATATCAACATTGGCTCTATTGCAGCCGACAGTGCTAGGACGGGTGCGGTTGACATCACCCGCTTGAGCTCGAGGAATGCCGCATTTGCCTCGTGGGTCCAGGTGAACTTGTCCGCTTTCTTGAGTAGCTGGTACAAAGGCAAGGCCTTCTCTCCCAGCCAGCTGATGAATCGGCTGAGGGAAGCGAGGCAGCCGACAAACTTCTGGATGTCGCACAGCCGGGTAGGGCGCTTCATGTTCTCGATGGCCGCGATCTTGTCCGGATTGGCCTTGATTCCTCGCTCAGAGATGAGGAAACCGAGCAGCTGGCCAGCCGACACACCAAAGACGCACTTGTCCAGGTTGAGCTTCATCTCGAACCGGCGTAGGTGGGTGAAGGTTTCCTTAACGTCATCGAGGAGGGTGCGCCGCTCCTTGGTTTTGATGACGATGTCGTCAACGTAGGCGTGGACGTTCCGACCGATCTGGTCATGGAGGCACCTCTGCATGCAGCGCTGGTAGGTGGCGCCTGCGTTCTTCAGCCCGAAGGGCATGGTGGTGTAGCAGTAGGCCCCATACGGGGTGATGAACGATGTCTTCAGCTGGTCGGCCGGGTTGAGCTTGATCTGGTGGTAGCCGGAGTAGGCATCCAGAAACGACAGTAGGTCGCAGTCGGCCGTGGAGTCTATGACTTGGTCGATGCAGGATAGAGCGAAGGGATCCTTGGGACATGCCTTGTTCAGGCTGGTGTGGTCAACACACATGCGCCATGTGTCGTTCTTCTTGAGGACAAGGACTGGGTTTGACAGCTAGTCCGGGTGAAACACTTCCATGATGAAGCCGGCTACGAGCAGCCGGGCGATCTCCTCTCCTATGGCTCTTCTTTTGTCCTCCGCGAAGCGGCAGAGGGGTTGCCTGACCAGTTTTGCGTTCGGCCGGACCTGAAGTGAGTGCTCGGCGAACTCCCTCGGTACACCCGGCATGTCTTTTGGTGACCATGCAAAGATGTCCCGATTCTCACGGATAAAGTCGACGGGCTCGCCTTCTTATTTGCTGTCGAGGTTGCACCTGATCGTGATGAGCTTATCGTTTGGCTTGCGTCCAGCGGTATCTTCTTGCTGTCTTTCGATGCATGGAACTATGATTCTCCAGCCGGACTCTTCGCAGCCGGCATCTCCGGCTCATCTATCTTGACGGCGTGCTTGATCTCCTGGAATTCTTCGGCGATGGCGAAGAACTTGGCTATCTTGGAGCCGGCTGTGGCACAGGCTATGGACCATCTGTAGTTGCCCAAGACGGTGATGAGACCTGGCAGCTTCATCTTCAGGTATGCGTAGTGGGGCACCGCCATGAATTTGGCGAGAGCCGGACGCCCCAGGATGGCGTGATAGGCGCTGCGGTGTTCCACCACCTCAAACTGGATGGTTTCACGGCGGAAGTTGGTTCTATCGCCGAAGATGACGTCTAGCCGGCACGTTCCCATGGGGGTGCAAGCCTTGCCGGGTACGATGCCGATGAAGACTATCTGGCTGGGCTGTAGGTCGGACTCGCGGATCCCCAGCTTGTCCGCGGTGTCCTTGTACAGGATGTTGATGCTGCTTCCTCCATCCATGAGTACCTTTCAGAAGGTGCACGTGAGCCGACTGGAGACGATGGTGGGGTCGAGGATGAGGCAGTAGCCCCCGGGTGTAGGCATGATGTCCGGGTGGTCCTCCGGCCCGAATGAGATGGGTTGCTTGGACCAATTCATGAGCTGCTGCACGTCCGGCATGACGGCATGGACTTCTTCTGCCCGCCTGCGCTGGCTGCGCTTGTCGTTGCACTCGATGACGGAGATGACGTAGGTCGCGTCCTTGTTGGGGAAGTTGTCGCGGGAGCCGCCTGCGGCGTCAGCCGACCGCTTGTCCCGGTTGTCGCGGTCGTTACCGCCTGGAGATGGAGGTGAAGGCGGAGGCAGCAATCCCATGCCCCTCTGGACTTGTCCCGTCCAGCTGCAAGAGGCGGTGGTGTGCTCGGCTGGCTTTCCTGGCTCGCTGTGCCATTTGCAGGGGCCGCGCATTGCGTCCTCGAGCATGATCCTGGGTCGGGTGTATGGGCGGCCTTCTGGTCTGCTCCACTGGCGGGGAGGGTAATGGTTTTCGCCACGCGGCACCTGTTGGTTTCCTTCGGCGACGGCGATGACGTATCGCTCGTCCGACATCACCCCGCCTCTCTTCCGGTTGTCGCGGTCGTTCGGATGGCCATGGTCGTCGCGGCGGTCACAGTTGTCGCGGTTGTCGCGGTTGCGGTTGTTGCAGTTGGAGTTGCTGGGGCCGGCTTGCTCCCTAGCCGGCTCATCGGTGATCGGCTGACCGTTCTCGTTCACCCGGATGGACTTGATCATTGCTGAGTCGGCCGTCACGTAAGCGTCTGCGATGGACATGAGCTCGGTCATCGTCTGGGGGTTGACTCGGAGAAGCTTGTGTTTGAGCAGGGTGCCGTCGCGGCAGCCGTTGGTGAAAAACTCGATGGCTTGGCTCTCGTTGACCCCTTCACAAGTGTTGCGCAGGCTGGACCACCGGGTGAGGTACTCGCGGTCCCTTTCGCCCGGCTTCTGGACGGAGCTGGCCAGGTGCCGCGGGCGACCCGGCCGCAGGTAGGTGCTGGCGAAGTTCCGGATGAAGACCTCCTCGAAGTCCAGCCACGAGTTGGCGCTGCGAACCGGCAGGCTGTTAAGCCATGTGCGTGCGGAGTCCCTCAGCATAAGCGGTGCGTAACGAACCGCCACTCGCTTGTTGCCGCCTGCGATGGAGACGGCGGTGCTGTAGTCGGAGAGCCAGTCCTCTGGCTTGTTGGTGCCGTCGTACTTGGCCGTGTCGCGGGGTAGCGCAAAGCCTCGGGGGAAAACCTCCGTCGCGATGTGTGGGCCGAAACAGGGATGCCCTCCATGGTCTTATTCCTCCACCCGACGGGATTCTTCTAGCGTGTCGATGTGTGGGCCGAAACGGGCGTCGTTGCCGGCCTCCGGTCCCAGCGGGCCAAGCCTGTTGTGGACTTTACCTTTGCCGGCTGCCCGTGGGGCCGGCTCATGATCCTTGCCCTCGTCATTCCGACTTCCTCCTGTAGCCGGCTCGTGATCCTTGCCCTTGTTGTTCCGACTGCCTCCTGCAGCCGGCTCGTGGTTTCGCCCGCCATTTTCATTCCGGCTTCCTCCTGCAGCCGGTCCACGGTTGCGGTCCGGGTGTGGGCCTGAGTTGATGCTGGATGCCCAGTGTGCGTGCGGGGAAGAGGCCTGGCGGTCCTACCGAGTCGCGCCGGCTGGCGGCGGGCCGGCTGGTCCGCCATCTGGCGGTATCTCTCCAACCAGACTATTGGTAGCGGAGCCGGCCTGCCGCCGCTCGTAGGAGGCCAACATCCAGTTGGCGGCACCAACGAGGTTCAGGATGCGTTGGTGTTGCAGTCACACTTCTTCCCCTTGCAGACCATTGAGCTCGGCTGTGGCGGCTTGCGCCGCCCTCATGTTCTTCGCGGGGGTGCTGTAGACTGGTTGACAGAAACCTAGGGGAGTGGACGGATTGGCGTCGTTCGCCATTTCGCTCCCGAGGTTGCCTCCGCGGCGCCTTACTTCCTCCACCCGGCTGGAGTGAACCGGAACCGGGGTGAAGCCGTGAGCTCTGTTGTACTCATGGACCTACGCCTCCAGCCGGCGCTCCGTGGCGGCGACGGTCTCAATGCTGTCGAGAAGACGTAAGCGTGTTGCGTCGAGCTCCGCCGCTGCTTCTGCCGGGTCGGTGTTGGCGATGATGGGCGTGGAGAGGCCTTGGATGAGAGCCTCGACGGAGCTTGGGGTGTTGTTGTGGACGCTACCATGCGGGTCGATGGGTGCGGCGGCAGTGACCATGACCTCTGTGTAGGCGCGAAGTGTGGGGCTGCTTTCGCAGCTAGCCGTCTCGAGGAGACGGTCAGAGCAAGCCTGTACCACGACGGTGTACTTGGGGGTGACGGCGACGTAGACGCGATGCTCGCCGAAGTTGATGACGGTGCCGCCCTCGGGGAAGGAGGAGCCGGTGAAGCAAGCAGCGTTGTCGGCGACAAAGTCGATGGAGCCAAAAGTGGTGACAAGGCCGGTGGCGACTCGCTCGCCGAGCCGGCCACGGGATCCCGTGCAGAATGTGACTCCAGCCGTTGTTTCCCGCCCCACGGTGGGCGCCAAATGTCGTGGTGTGGACATATACCTAAGGATAGGCTTGAGTGGTGTGGGAGCAACTAACACAGCCGGTGGCATCTGCAGGCGGGATTGGGCACAAGCATGCACACTAACACAAGATGTACCCAGGTTCGGAGCCCTCATGGTGAGGTAAAACTCCTACTCCTGCCTTGCTCTTTCTTATTATCAGTGGACAGGTTACAAGTGAGCTGCTTCAACTGTATGAGGGACTAGGGTTTCCAGGAATCGACCTCCTTTCTCTCTGGCCGCACCCCCCTTATATAGGGCTGGGGGGTTGCTGTACATGTGTGGGGTCGGCTGATTACACACTAACTGCTGGGTCCGACTGCTCGACCCGGCCCCGCCGAGTCCGGCTACAGTCTTCTTCCTTCCCACAGTATTCTTCCATCAGGCACAGTGGACGCCGCACGGTATGGAGGCGCCGCTGTCGGGGACGTGAGGAGCCGGGTGGCGCGCCTCCTGTCCTGCCGGCTCCGCTTCCGCCGGTTCCGGGTCAGCGGTCGGCTGACCGGCTAGGCCCGGCCCCGCCGCTTCCGGCTACAGGGTTCTTCCTTCCCATAGTGTTCTTGCATAGTAGACGCCGCAGGGTATGGGGGCGCCGCTGTCGGGGATGTGAGGAGCCGGGTGGCGCGCCTCCTGTCCTGCCGGCTCCGCTTCCACCGGTTCTGGGTCAGCGGTCTGCGGCACGCCCCGCACTGTTCGTCGTGGAGGCAGTCGTGGCCGTGGTGTGGACGACGTGCGGTCGGGCGGCGGTTCCCTGTAGCCACGTCGCCATGTTGGAGACCTGGGCCGGCTGGCCCAAGTCGGCCGCCCTCTTTGTCCGGCTGCCGGAGGCAGGCGGATGCTCTTCAGCCGGGTGGCTTCTTCCTTCGTTTAACAGCCGGATGGCTTTGATATTCGAACTTAGGCAGGTGCTTAACCACCCGGGGGTCATCCCCCCGACATTGATCATTTTTTTTAGAAAACACAAAAGAGTTTGCGTTTCATTTCATTGAACAGGAAAACATCGGCGGTACAACCTCCAGAAAGGAGGGACACTCAACACACACACAAACACAAACACACACATGACCGTCCTCACCAAGTGACTACAACTAAGTAAGGAGGTGCCCTCAACTACAGACGCAACGACATTAGGCCTCGCCCAGCCTGGCGTCAAGCCAAGAATGGCAAGGCGCGGAGACTCGGAGCGACATGGCAGCTTCACCGCCATTGCCAGACCCTTCCATGGACGATTACGGCTCCAGGACAGCCCAGGCCAATGTACCTTGCACCCCTGTGCCTAGAGAGTCGGCAGGTGAAAGGCAGGGCCTGGCTGGAACTGGTGTAGCATTCATCAGGGAAGCGTCGGCGTTGGCATACGTTGCATCCTGGAGGTCCTCTCCCTATGTAGCCATCAACACCAGGGCCTAGCATATCCAAACTCCATCTGCCGCATCAAGTACTCCTCTTGCAGCAAAAGCAGCGCCTTCAAGAGGGGAACGACGCTTAGACGCCGCCGCTGTCCAGTCCGGGAGGCCGGACCAAGGGTTTCCCCATGTGCTCGAGGAGGAAGTCTAGGAAGGGTCATGCCAACGCCCCCAAGGAGGTGACGACACCCTCGGGTGTCGCTGTTGGCAGTGCAGGCCAACGCTGCGCGGGGATTTCGCCCCGACCCGTGAGTGAGGACCTCTGATGCAGTCACTGGATGAGACCAACACAGAGGGAAGCCTAGAAACGTGGTCGTCGCGGGAGGGGGCACCGGCCAACACAGCACCAGCAGGCCGGCCACCGCCGGGAGCGCGTCGAGCAGGCGGCACGCAGCCACCTGCACCGCGCCGCCGCCATGCTGGCTCGCAGCTTCTGCCGCCAGGAACCATCGGGGAACATCAAAGCAACGCCCGTCAGGGTCACCGCGCGCGTGCTCACCATTAATGGCCTCCAGTGACGGCAGCTAGGAGGGGTGGGAGGAGGGAGAAGGGTGGGTGGGGGCAGAGAGGTTGTCGCGGGCCTGGGCGGGCTCGCGCGGCCCAGATCTGGGCGCCTCATCTCTGCCGCTCGCTCCAGCGGCCGGTGGCCGTCGCAGCAGCACCACCATGGATGCGTTCCACGCCATCTCGACCTCCCTGCGCGCAGATCACCGCCCGCCGCGCCACCGCGCGCTCCCGCCGCTCCAACGCACCAAAAGGCAGCGCGCGAGCACATGAACGAGGGCCCCGCCGCCGCCATCCACCAGCAAGGGCTTTGCCCGCCGGCATCCTCCGGCGACGGCGAGGGGAGGAAGGGAGGAGGGGAGCTTGGGTTGCGGCGGCTAGGGTTTCGCCGCCCGAGTCGCCTCCTGGGAGCGACGCGGGGGCTGGGGGGCTGTGAAGATCCGTTTGTTTGTTTTTGAAGATGTTGATCATGATCAAAGAACGGGCTGCCCTTTTTAAAACGGCACGAAGTAGTAACATTTTTCACAAAATATACCCCGAGCCGCGGGCTACGGGCCGCCAGCGCGTAGCCTCCGCCCCCCTCCCCCACCTCTCTTCCCTCTCGCGCGCGTCCCCCGCCCCTCGCGGCAACGGCACGCGCCCCCCAGCCTCTCTCCCCCGCGCCCCCTCTCCCTCTCTTCCCGTCGCCGCCGTCAGCAGAGGCTGCCGGGAGCGCGCCCGCGTGGCGATGGCGGCGGCATGTCCCTCCCCGCGCTGGGATGGGTGGAGGCGGGGCTCCCCCAGTCCAGCGACGGTGCTCCTCGAGCGGCGGCTCGGCTTCGGCCGGGAGGCGGCGTGCGCGTGGTGCAGCGGGGCGGCGCGGCCGCACGGCGGGCGACAGCAGGGCGTGGCGGCGGTGCCCCTCAGCCCAGATCTAGGCCCTCCGGGGCCCATCTGGGTTGGGGCGGGCGGCTTGTCCCTACGTGGGGCCCGTTCTTCAGATGGCAGCAGGTGTAGATCGTGCAGGGGTGCAGCGGCGATGGCGGTCGGCCTGTTGCAGCGCGGCGACGGACTTTACGGGCCCCTTCTTGGCCCGGCCGGACCCGATTGGGATTGGTGTGCCCCTGTGGGGGCTTTACGGGCCCGCTGGGCCCGACTGAACATAATTGGGACTGGTGTGCCCTGCGCCACGTCCGGTCGGCTACCGCCTTTGGCGGTGGAGGTAGTTCCGTCCCGCGCGGCCGCGGTACCGCTGACCCCGATTCTGGATACTCCTCGTAGTTGTCTTGCAGACGTCGCGACGGAAACTTCGGTGAGACGACGATGGCGGCTTCGTGACCATGGTGGCGCATGTTGGTGGGCGGAGAGCTTGGCGGCTTCGAGGCTTCGTCCTCGTGGGGCTCCTATGCTACGGTCATCCGGTGTTGTGGAGAAATCCTTGTCGGCTCGCCCGACACCGACGCGGTGCCGCCTCCAGGTGGCATCTCCCCTTCCTGAAGGGCGTCGTGGCTACCCGTAGTCCGCTTCCACCCGTGTACCGGGGGAAACCCTAGGATCTATGGTCTGGGCAGCAGTACGCGCTTTCCTTCTTGAAGGTGCTGCTTGGTACTCGACGATTCGGCGCGAGGAGCGTGGTGGTACTTCTTCGGAGGGCGCAGCGGTCGCGGATCACCGTAGTTTAGTCGATCCGCCTATGTCTCCTTTTCTTTCTTCTTTTTCTTTTCTTTGGGTTTGTGTGTGCTGCTGCCCCATCTTGTATGGTGTTGCGTTTGTATCGCTGATTGTATGATGATTGTTGCTTTATTTATAAAGCGGGTCGAAAGCCTGGGACAAAATATACCGAAAATGCAAGGTAATACAAGAAATATGATAGGATGCTTTGGCTCCTAAAACCAACTTCCGCGGGGAAAAAGCTGAACGCTAACCAAACGAGTTGCTTTTCCCAGTGTAATTTTCGCTGCAGGTCTACTCCTGCTTCCATCGCGGCGAGAATCTGGTGGAAATTACCCACTGCTACTCATAAGTCGTACCGGTTGGGGATTCTTCTCTATCTCAGCGAGCGACAGAGCAAATTTCCCCTTTGCACACGCATCGACCAGAGAAAGAAGTTTGTGCACGGGATTGCGATTCCCACCGCCACGCTCCTCGGGCCGATCAGCCAACGGCCGCCGCCCTTCCGGTCTTCCTCCACCGGTGCTCCGCCTCCTTCCCCTCCCTCGAGCTTTACGCACAACATCTCCAAGGCGGCAAGGCCCCGACCTTAATTGGCGCTACTACTCCCCTCGCCGGTCCTGCACGGACATTCTCCACCAGGAATCGCGCCGCCCATACTCGTGCCCGCTGCCGCGCAGGCCTTCCCGTCGCCGCCCCTCTGGACTCTATCCCCTCCCGGCCATGGTTTTGGTTGTGTTGCTAGACTAGATCTCTGGAAAGCATCCGCCCTCAAGATCATGCCCTCATAGTGAGAACACGAACTCGTCTGCCCAGCGTCTGCCCGCCGCCGCGATAAATCCTCTCTGCTTGGAGCCGTGAGGTGTTCGAGTGGGGGAGAGCAGATGCTAGCTAGCCCACGGATACACATTACGCCTCGTGTGCAGATCGCTGATTTTGTTCATATTTGATCGGACATCTCCCCACATCTCATTGTGGTCATGTGAAGATCTGGCAACGTGGTCATGTAAAGAGTTATATATACATATATGATATATTTGATTTTGGTACTATTGTCTCAATTTTTAAATCTGATGGGAGATATATTAATGTTTGGAATAACTAAAATGAAAAACTTGTTATTGAAATATTATGTTTAAAGAACATTAAACAACGATAATTATATCGCAAAACTGTTATTTCATGTCAGTAAGTGTATATATCGACATTTTACGTAAGAGCCTCATTGGAATCTTAGA
Organism: Puccinellia tenuiflora; assembly: GCA_012064385.1. Taxonomy (NCBI): domain Eukaryota; kingdom Viridiplantae; phylum Streptophyta; class Magnoliopsida; order Poales; family Poaceae; genus Puccinellia; species Puccinellia tenuiflora. The sequence goes on along the minus strand of QRDG01000065.1, from coordinate 497,646 downwards.
GCATTACCGACAATTCCTATCAAATCCACAGTTTCATATTTTTTCTAACCAAACGACTTCTAACTTTTCCACAGTTCTCATCTCATAGCTGATTTCTGACAGTTCACAGCGGCTTTTTAGAATCTACAGCTGAACCAAACACAGCCTTAGTATTTTAGTTTGTGAACCTGCTGTGGGTACCGGAACCTGTAACGCCGACAACTCAAAGTCGCTTACGAATTCTCCAAGGGTGTGTTCGGTTTGGGGATGGGTGGAATGGAATGGAACCGTTCCGCACCTGGAGCCCGTTTTTGTGTTCGGTTGCGAAATGGAATGGAACGAGGTGGTTCCTTAGAGGGAATATTCCCTCTAGATGCGGAACGCACCGGTCCGGCCGAATCGGCCGTACGAGGTGGAACGACTCTCTGTTAAGGAATAATTAATCAAGTTTAGGAATAATTAAACGACATTAGAAATAATTAATCGACATTCCATTTCATTCCATTCTCATCCCATTCTAAAACTGAATACAAGGATGTAACGGTTCCATGATAATTTTTTGACCACAACCGAACACAAAAATGGAACGGTTCCATTCTGGTGGAATGGAATGGTTCCAACACACCCCAAGTCTGCAAGGTGCAAGGCCCGATCGCCAGCCTCTGCACAGACTGAACTCTTTCTAAACCTCTGCAACCCAGCCTGGACCATGAGGAACAGAGGCCCATAGACCCTCGCGGTAAAGCCCATTCTCCACCACCCATCCCTGTGGCCCATGGGCCGATCGTGGCGGCGAAAGCATGCCGCGGCCGCCTCACATGCAAATATGCCATTCGTGTAATATTGATTCCACATTTCATCCTCGGAAACTTATAATTTTGACCGTATTTTATTCGTCTAAAACAATGTTAAATTGTCCCTTGGGACATCCGACAAATAGAAAAAATGTTAAAATTGGCTATACTATACTGTACCGGGCCCATTATAATGTGTCAATTTTAACATTCCCGATGGAAAACGTCACTGAGTGCTAGTGGGCAAGCAAACCCAGGCCCTCGAGGCCGTGAACCTCCGCCGCGAAGCCCGTCTACAGAACAAAATCCATTCCCGCAGGCCGACCGCGGCTTCGGATCCCCCGAAGAGCGCCGCGAACGCCGCCCCTGGAATATGCCATCTGTCGATCCATTTTCTATAGAAGATCTCGGCGAAGCCGATTACTCCTTTTTTTTTTTTTTTTTTGAGGCCTCACAGTTGTAGTATGTGCTCGGACACACAGGAAACACACGCACACCACACACACGCACACACTCCACCTATGTGTCTAAACAAGACCTACATCCTGAGAGACTTGGCCGAAGCCCAGCGCTTCGGTGACCAACGGGCACGTTGATCTCACATAGACGTGAGGCAGCAGAAAACCTGGGAACAGCCAGTGCCTGGCTGAAAAAATCCCGTGAGACACCCGTGCGATCCTGGGGATCGAACGCGGGTGGGCTGGCTGGCCACCGCCGAGCCGAGCCACTGCGCTACAAGCGCGTCTCCCGATTACTCCTTTTCTTCCTCTCTAAGAAAACTATATTATCGATGCGATCAAAAGAAAACAGAAACTCGACAAAAAAAAAAAATCTAGAGAAAGGTCGATGCCAATTGCCAATTCATCGAAGGCTACGCCCAGCCGCTCCGTCGCCCAGATAAAAAGGCCCCGCTCCGCACCCTGATAACCTCCGCAAATACCTAATCCGCTCTCCGCCCGAAGCATCTAGATCCCACCCCTCTCCTCCTCCGGCCATGGCTGCGACCATCCAGAGCGTCAAGGCTCGCCAGATCTTCGACAGCCGTGGCAACCCCACCGTCGAGGTACGCGCAGCTCAACCACCGCACTCCGTTCGTCATATTATACATCTAAGGTGCCGCGGGACCAGACCGGCCGTTGTATAGCGGGATCTGGAGCTCTGGTGGTTAGAACGGTTCCGGATTTTATTGGGCTTCTCTCTAGGGTTTATCTGGCAATGTACGACGCGGGCTACTGTTTCTGGTGTCTTGGACGGTACGATCTGTACCTCTGTAGCCCGGATTTGCCCATGGGTTGGTGGGTTGGGCTCTGATTTGCTTGTCACTGTCGGGCGAGTGAGTCCGCTTTGGCTGTAATTTTGGTTACGGTTAGGTTCTTAGGGATTTTACCAGTTTCATTAGATCCGATCGGTTTATCCCCGCGCATTTACTCCATCAGCAGTCTATTCTATTTGATTTTTTTTCCATTTCTGAATTTTAGCTTTAGCGAGGCGATTCGAAGGTTGTAGCTGATCCGTTCTGCTGATCTGAACTCGCCTTTAGCTATGCCTGTCTTACCGTATCAGCGAAATCGTTTAAGTTATCGGCAATTTTGACGATAGCCATAATTTTTTACCGTTTGTTTCAGTCTGGTCTCCGTTATATTGTGGTTTGGTTTCAGATTAGTATGAAACGATAATATGTGTCATTTATTGGGTTTTGAGATGTGATCGTAGAGTTGTTCGCTTGGTAATCTGTTCCATTGCGTCAAATTTGAGAATGATTAATGGTTCTAGCTGCAGAATGTTCCTATTGCTACATATGAACCTGATGCTTGTGCTGCTAGGTTGACGTGTGCTGCTCTGATGGAACATTTGCGAGGGCTGCTGTGCCCAGCGGTGCATCAACTGGTAAGCCAATTCTTTACCAACAGTCAACGTAATTTATTGGGGCAATACACTTGTCGTTTGGTTAGTCAGTTTTTACTTGTTGTGGTTTCTAATTAAACTTCAAAATAGTCACTTCATCGACATTCTTTCATTGTTTATGCACCAGCTAGATTTGCAACATCCCTTTTCATGTTATACTAGTGTTCTTGTAGGATGGAGAAGAATGTAATGACATGCATTTCATTTAGGATTATTAAGCCTTTGGCTTTTGCATGTTAAATTTAGTCCATTAAGATTTAGTTTCCCGTTGGATTTTAGAGTACTTATGCTGTTGCTCTATGTCAATCCTTCAAGGTGGCTACTTTTGTTGTGAAGTTAAGCTTTTCTTGCCTGTTTAATAGGTGTGTATGAAGCTTTGGAATTGAGGGATGGTGGCTCTGATTACTTGGGAAAGGGTGTTATGAAGGTTTGTTCTGATTTAAGCGCATTCCTTGTTAGAATGTTCGATTTGTAGCGTGTTGTCTCTTATAACCTTATGCTGTGATTCCTCCAGAAGTTAACTTTCTGTGTCATAACAATTTTGTCTTTCTAACAGGCTGTTGACAATGTGAACTCCATTATTGGACCAGCATTGATTGGCAAGGTTTGTCCTCCTTGCTTCTCTGTCATTAAAATTCTGTGCATAGTACAGTATTAACTTATATGGTTCTGTACACATTCTATTGGCTTTGTAGGACCCCACAGAACAGACCGAGCTTGACAACTTCATGGTTCATCAACTTGATGGAACCAAGAATGAATGGGGCTGGTGCAAGCAAAAGGTGATTTCAATATTAGTGCAGATGATGGTGCTGTTGCAAGGAAAGCTGGAAGTATTTCATTTTGCTCATTCCCATTTAACGATTTGATACTTTTGATATTCAGCTTGGTGCTAATGCTATCCTTGCTGTGTCACTTGCTGTATGCAAAGCCGGAGCTTCTGTCAAGAAGATTCCATTGTACCAGGTATATTTTGCTCTATGGATCCTCTTAATTGTTTTTTGCTTTTAACTCTTAGATTGTTTGCTCATCAATTATGCGTCTTCTATTGCAGCATATCGCCAACCTTGCTGGTAACAAGCAGCTGGTTCTGCCTGTGCCTGCATTCAATGTCATCAATGGTGGATCACATGCTGGAAACAAGCTTGCCATGCAGGCAATGCCCCAAACCAAAATTTGCATATAGTATCGAGGGATTTTTGCAGCCTGTAACTTGTGCTCTAAATTCTTCTACAGGAATTCATGATCCTTCCTACTGGTGCTTCATCCTTCAAGGAGGCCATGAAGATGGGTGTTGAAGTCTATCACAACTTGAAGGTCATTCTTAAGTCCTCATTTTCACTTCCGCTGGTAGCTATGCAGAAATCTAAGAGTTTACCTGTTTGTGTTCTGTACAGTCCGTTATCAAGAAGAAGTATGGGCAAGATGCCACCAATGTTGGTGATGAAGGTGGTTTTGCTCCTAACATTCAGGTTTGTCCTTAATATCTTTGGTTTACACCCTACATTGTGAGACAATCCTTCAAAGTAGATTCTCCGATGTTACTTGTTTAGGCAGATTTATATGTGATTCATTTCGCTATCTCTGATTATATGATGGTAAATAAACATTTCAGAGGCACAATAGTTAAGTCAGACTAATATCTTATTTGTTTATTATTGACTAATACTTTGCAGAAGGAAGAAACTCCTAATCTATGCTAGTATGCTACATGGCACATTGAATCTTCTGTACATAGTTAACAAATGTGGTTCCATTATGATATTGGAAATTTATTTCTTTTGCTAATGTGACAATCATAGAATTGGAATGCATAAGCAAGTTTTGTGGGTATAATTTCTGATTAGCCTTTGTCATATTGTAGGAGAACAAGGAGGGTCTTGAGCTTTTGAAGACGGCGATTGAAAAGGCTGGATATACTGGCAAGGTATGTTGAACTTACATGATGTACATCAATTTAATAATTATGGTACCTTTGTTTGAAATATTTGGTATTGATTGCTCATTATTCCATCTGACATACTAGGTTGTCATTGGAATGGATGTTGCTGCTTCAGAGTTCTACGGAGAGAAGGATCAAACCTATGATCTTAACTTCAAGGAAGAGGTAAATCTCAGTTTGAGTCTTTTAAGTTTATTTTGATTTGATGGATCAATTTATGTTCTTTTTTGCTTGCTGCAGAACAATGATGGCTCTCAGAAGATATCTGGAGATAGCCTGAAGAATGTATACAAGTCATTTGTCAGCGAATACCCAATTGTCTCGATTGAGGACCCATTTGATCAGGATGACTGGGTTCACTATGCTAAGATGACTGAGGAAATTGGAGAGCAAGTGCAGATTGTTGGAGATGACCTCCTCGTCACGAACCCGACTGTATGTGCTTTCTTTTTGAGATACTTTGTCTTTATCATTACATTTTCGTTGGTGAATTAAATAGTTTATTTCACTCTTCTCTGTAGAGAGTTGCAAAGGCCATTGCGGAGAAGTCTGCAATGCTCTTCTCCTCAAGGTATGTCTGGTTTGAGATACTTATATTTTTCTGTACCCAATAGCATCAGCTGAATAATTCGCTCTTCCATTTACAATGTAGGTTAACCAAATCGGATCTGTAACCGAGAGCATTGAGGCTGTGAAAATGTCAAAACGTGCTGGCTGGGGTGTGATGACCAGTCACCGGAGGTACACATTCAGTCACCTTGTCATGTGTTTCTGTACTTCTTTCCTGCATCTTTTTTGTCCGAAATATTCAGTTGTCATATCTTGGCTGCAGTGGTGAAACTGAGGATACATTCATTGCTGATTTGGCTGTTGGTTTATCTACGGTATGTTTCCACATTCTTCTTGGAAGGAGGCTCATCAGTGCGACTCAAGTTTCAGTGTGAAGCTAATGCAAGAATCTTTCTTATGAAACAGGGCCAGATCAAGACCGGAGCGCCTTGCAGATCAGAACGTCTTGCTAAGTACAACCAGGCAAGAAGCTTACAGTCCTCTTCCCGTTTCCATATATTTTTGCAGATAGTTGTGGAAAACTTGCTACCACTGACTTATAGACATTTTAGCAGTCCTCTTGTGTATTGTTGCTCTTTCTCGGATCATGTTCATTTTAGCAGATAAACCCTTGTGCATTTTACTGACGCCTGTTTTATTTCTTTAACTGGAGCAGCTTCTTAGGATCGAGGAAGAGCTTGGTGCCGCTGCTGTGTACGCTGGACTCAAATTCCGTGCGCCAGTGGAGCCCTACTAGATGGGAACTGAAGGAGCCCATCTGTTCCTAAATTTTGTCAAATGTGCCGTACTATCTTAACTTGCATGTGCCCAGAGTGTGCTAGTAGAATCTGAGCAATAAGTCCCAGTCACGTGGGTACGAACAACTTTATTATTGATATTTGGCTGGAGCTCACCTGTTTTGGACAAAATGTATCCTGTTCGACGATAGGTGCAGCGTTGTAACGGTTTTATGGTATGGTGTTTGGATGCTTGGTTTTAGCCATTTATAATTAAATCCCAATGACACGATTGTTAGCATCCCAGATCGTCCTTTGGTTAGAAAATAATTTCTGCTCAATATTGGTTGCCATGCCATGATGCACCATCTACCGAATATCCGACTCAAATTTTGAACTAGGTCTCCTATTAGGGTGTGCAGTGGAGCAAATGGAACGTGTCAGCTAGCTTATCTCTACTTACTATCTCAAATTTTGAACTAGGTCTCCTATTAGGGTGTGCAGTGGAGCAAATGGAACGTGTCAGCTAGCTTATCTCTACTTATTTATTACTGTTAAACAAGCGAAGTTGATCTTTTCTAAACCCACCCAGAAATAGGTACACAGGATAATCAAGACCAAATACCACCGCACGATCATGCCTACATTATTAGATCTAACCGTCCACATAAAATTAATCCTCACCCTGTGTACGTTTAGCAATTTACAAGAGCAGACGAAACTCTGCCGCGGAGGATAGGTTCGTCGTTCGCATCCCGTTCCCTCGCCCTGATTTCACGCGTCGAGATAAGATCAAGCCCTGATTTCACGCATCAATTCCTCCCATCCTTCCAGATTTGTACTCTCGCACCCTCTAATCAACTGCAACGAGTGCACCATCTCCCTCCCCACGACCTTGCTGCTCCGCCTCCCCATCCCCGGCGCCCACACCCACGCGACGGCACCCCGATCCGCGGTCCCGCCGTCCTGCTACCTCAGGCTCCTCGATGACAGCTGACGTGGAGCCATATGGATCCGGTGAGACAGAGAGCATACCACCATCAGGTCCATGGCCTCCTCACTAGGGTTTCAGAAAAATCAGGAGAGGGGGCAGGGAGATGAGGCAGGATGGTGGCGCCCGAGGACTCTGCGACAAGGGCGGTGGAAGGCAGCCCGGAGGGGACGCGGACAATGACCGGAAGACATCCATCGGCGCCTCTATTTGGAACTTCTTATGGTTGATTTGAGCATGGCCTCACCATTCTAACGAAATTCCAGGGATAACAATGGATTCGGCTGTATAGGCCCAACGGCCAGCGACGCGATGAAGCATTGAGATTGAACGGGGTGGCACGACCAAGCTCCAGAGGACATACTGCTAAGGGAATCAATCTTGAATGGTATGTGGTCTTCGTCCCCGATTGCATTCTTTCTGCAGCGTTTTAAATTTTCCTTTTCTCTCTCTCTCTGATGAGTGACATCAAATCCTCATATGCATCTTCTAATTTATTTTTGTTCTTGGTTCGGCCCTGCCTGCAGCTATTGTGTCGTACTCAGAAGGCTTCCAGCACCTGCGCCTACACAAAAGCACCTGATGCTGCTGCCATGTAGTTGTTGTTCAATGCCATCAACGTAACCTACCCCATTTTTTTTCAACTGAGCTCAGTTTCATCTGAGTTTTTCTCAGGTGAATGCCATAGGTGATAGTAGTGCCCAACAACTGTTTGTGCTAATGCCCAATGAGAACTGTTTCTTTTAGAGATACTTTTTGTTCAAGAAATTGGTCTTTTTAATGATCTAATGTGTTGGTGTTTTCTTTACTTATAGATTTCGGTGATGACATACACAATGCAGGTCATTTAGCTGGATTTGGTTATCGTCCAGGTATGTGTATCTTGCTCTCATTTTCCAGTAGCTGGAGTTCTCTCGAACACAAGAACGACAGTTTGATTAATTAGCCCACATGCGGACCACCCTTCCGCCGTTCGGTGGGGGATTATAGTGATGCCCACCACCCCTCGAAGTAGGTACTCCGATGTTAGCCGATGTCCTGAGTTTATTGATTTCAAGAAAACCTAAGTCTTGGTGTTGACAGTGTACCTGCTTTTCTTTGTACTGTATGCAGCTCCATGGGCGGTCTGTGCCTATTTCTTTTTCTGCATGAGCTATTGCAGCTCCTATGAGTGCATATTCTTGTTTGATGCATATCTAGGTCAGTAGGTCCACTTGTCTATTTTGTACAAGCTAACACCCAGCTTTTGCTTAGCTATTTCTGCATATTGTTGTTTCAGTTTAAGATGACCCCTTGGCGAATTTGTTTCATGTAATCTGGACAAGGCCCCTTTTGGCTTGAGGTGTAAGGGTCGTTTGAGGTGTCAAACCAGGTGGATGAATACAGATATGTTGATTGATCACGTTATTATAATATAGTACCATCTAGATGAGCGTGTGCATAGCATATTTGTAGTTCTGTAGGTGGAGTTTGGAAAATAATGACAAGAACCACTAAGTACTTTGTCCAGCAACACACTATCCATGCCGGGGTGAGAAATTTCTGCCAAATACAAGTATTTATCACACATGTAGGTATGCCTCTATAAGTGGTTTGTTTGCAAATGAGTCTCTTAGAAGATCTACTTTCTTTAATTATAACATTTTACTTATGGTTCATGGTTAACTGATAGAAGTGAAATTTTCACTTGCTTAATGTGCTGGAGTAATCTTTGGATAGTGTTTCATGCTTTGCACCTTCGATCTATATTCTGGTTCAGTTCGGATGGTGCCAACTTCGGTCCAGGCTTTCAATAACTCCAAAATCTGAAATATTTATAATGAAACAATTGAACTTAAGTATGATATATTTGAGCTAGGTTAACTCGAAAATGGCTACTGTGATTGCATTTCAGCTCTGAACTTCTGTACTACTCTCATCATTTACTTCACCTTTGCTGAATTTTAGTTTTCAAGCACATAACTTTATTACACAATGCTCTGTTTATTTTTACACTTCTTTTTAGTTGAGAATCAGTTTGGTAAGAGAACTCCAATATATGTTGCATTCGCCTTTTACACTTCTTTTTTATGCTGACACAACTTAACTTGTTTCTTCTGTATGTTCATAGCTCTATTCTTTCCATGTGAATCCTTCGATGCTGATTGTGAGGATGGTAGCATTGGGGAGGTAATTTTTTCTTTATGCCATGTGTCACCCAGCTATATGCTCTGAACTAGGTCCATAAGAGTATCAGTTGGAAGCTCCTCTAAAAAACGAGCGTCCTCGGCTCAGTTAGTATATGACTTCCAATTCCAGGCCCGGATTCCGTAAGCGATGTTGGAGAATGAATGGAAAGGCAAATCTGAGCCAAAGGTCAAAATGCATATCTGCCTGCTGCTTCAAAACTGGTTGTGTACTGCGGCCATGCTTGCCGAGAAAGGATGGCCTCATGTATGCAGAACACGTCACTCTGTGGTGCCGATACGCGAGAGAAGTGTGGAACTCTTTCAACTCATGTACCATGAAAGAGGCAAATATCTGCGTTGGGGGTTGAGCATAAAAGTGTGGTGGAGAAGGCTATCTGTTATTCATCCTGACGACCTGTAGAAGGTCCAGATACATTTTCTATAAATAAATTTCGGCGGACGACTTAGTGCGATTGATAACTGAGAACATTACCATCTTAGATGGGGCATATAAAAATAAGGTTTTGATGATCTACAAAGAATTGGCTGCACGCAGTTTCTATTTTTGAGTTTGTCTGCTTTTCAAGTTGTATTTATTGCATTCTTGTGATGCCTTTACCCTATCAAAATACAAATCATAGCTCTTGCTATTCTCCTAAAAACTTCTGCTAAACCCCACCTTATAATTTATACAAAATGCTGGAAAAATTTAAGACAGTGGCTCAGTTATGTTCTACATCTCAGCAGGAGAACCCTAACTCAAACTTCGCTGTGTTTGTGTAGGTGTAATGTGGCACTGATGTGCACCTTAGTCCACCCATCTAACTCACACTATAAAAATAATCAAGACTTTGTAGTTCTAAATATGTGTCCATTCTTCATATTCTCCTTGTTAAACAACTTAGTTTTCTGGTATGCTTCGATGGTACCATACATGTTGAAACTATCCATAAAATAAGCCATGTGGGTGTAATATATTTTCTTACAAGTAAGATGGGAACTGAGTATGATGATGAGATTTTGGACGATGATGATCGGCATACTGAAGCAGAAGGTAACTACGGAGGACCTAACCCTCGAGCTAATACACAGTTCGCAAACATGTTGTCCGGCGACTCTCCTCACTATCGACGACCAGGAGGTCGTCAGCGTAGAATAGCCGCCGGAAGTCGGCGTCGGAAAGCTGGAGCGCTATATGGCTCTCTCCTGACAGCTGAGCGAACTGAGTATGACGATGATCAACATACTAAAAACTGGATGAATGAATTGAGCAAACGAATTTTGGTTCATATTCCGAAGTATGATGAGAATAAAGCTAAAGATAAGGTTGAATTTAAATATTTTGTAACTATATTTTATGTGAATCTTATGTATTTTGCGTGCATTGCACGTGCAGGCTTACTAGTGTACATTAGAAGGGACGTATCAACGCTCTGTCGTCCATCCATTACTGTGAGAAGTTGTTTTAGCAGTCTCGAGTATGGTCTCGCCTGTAACGTGGCCTTTTCCGGTCTCATCCAACCCAGCACCAGAGAACCCAAATTGACCACATCACCACTCAGCCCCCTCTAGAAAAAACTCAATGGCGGCGCTGCATATGCTGTAGCGCTTCCCACATGAGCGCATCATCGAGTTTTGCCAGCCTCCATATCTTCCCTTTATGTCGGCGTAGGCCACCACGACCAACTTCTCCATCAACAATCTGTCGTCATGAACGAGACGTTGCTGTACACTAGCACTAAAGATCTTCTCGACGATGTACCTCCCAACCCCACTGGAGAAGAATGATGGCGCAAATCATAACTACACCTTTTTGATGCGTAGCAGCCCTAGAAGTTATACATGTCTCTGGTTCGTAGGTAATCTTCCGCTTTTGTTTGCCAGAGAGTGGCACTGGGTGCCATACTGTCACCTGATGAACAACTCTGCTTCAAAAAAGATACTTTATTGAGGAATTGAACGTACACCCACGCATCCTATCTGTGTCAACTCGTTGAGCCGCGATCATTGTTGTTGCATCTCTGGAAGAATGGTGTGGCTTGTGCGTTGGAAGCGCTCGGACTTCGAATTGCATTAGATCCCGACTTGGACTTACAACTGAGAGGGCGTGTCGGTAGCCGTAGCACCAGCCTAAACCCTTTTAGGTGGCTCGTCGAAAAAGTAATTTCGAACACATTTTTGCGTGCGAGGAATCTTGGAGAAGCTCAAAACACTTATGAGTTAAAACTAATTTAACCATACACTTGAATATACATGAAAGTTAAGGTCAGTACTCAGTACCATAACCAAGTCTCACATAACAACTGCACGGCTGTACCTCCATCTCCATGACTCGTAGACAAGATTCACAAAGAGAGAAATAATAAGATTAGAGCAAATGGTTTCAAATGTTTGTTTCTCCTCGTCAGTTTGCTCCACTAATAGCATGAAAAATCCACAACAATTGCAATTAATTTCACAATTCACATCCTTGGGCTCTTAACGGAAACTCTGATTAGATAAACTGAAAGTCTGAAATGGTGCGCAAAGGCTGAAAGGTCAAATGACTTCCTAATTGTCAAACTTCATGCACTAGGCAACACAACTAAAAGTCCGAACTAATTGATGCAATCCACATATATACTTCAACGTCACCTTTCACGTGTGACGGGAGAAGAGAACTCAACACGTGAATAGAAAAGTCTCAGGGGTATGGCTTAAGAAGCCTATCCTGGACACAAAGGAGGACAACATCATCTCTGGACGCTTGACTTGATACCATGTCAATCTTACTGCACTAGCGAACAAAACCAAAAGTTTGAACTAATGTAAAGGGACATGCAATCCACATATACACTTCAACACTAACATCACCAATGCATTGGTCCGCTGATACGCCTAGCGAGCCATATGTCCTTCTGCACTGTAGCAAAAAGTCAGGTTAACGTGAACATGCTAGTATGTACATGTATTTTCTTCATAAAACAACCCTTTTGTTCAGGAGCATCCATCATAAGATACGTACAGAGTCAAAGCTGGTTGAAACCATCTATGATTTGTTCCGATAGAATCAGTAACTATGATAATGATTCAATTAAAAAATATAGGGAGTGTCTATTGAGCAGCTATCTGTTTTTCAATTCAGAAACAGACAGATTTTTTCAACCAATTGGAGACTAACAGCTGTAGTACTACTGAACCCCTTGAGTCGTAAGAACAAGGTGTCTGTTTCCGTCAGCCCAAACAAACACATTTTCAGGCTCCATCTACTTCTTGAGTTCCCTCATTTTTCAGTCCACGAAACAAAATTCTTAGCTCAGCCAACCGAACCAATCTTAGCCCACCGAACCCATCTCTCTGAGAATTCAACCCAACCCAGTTACCAGACCCCAGCCCAAGGAAAAGACAACGCCATTCTCCCCTGCAAGAAAACCCAATGAGCTTTGTTTGCATACTGCCAACCAAAAAAATACAGCTACAATCCTCTTCATAAAACTACGACATCTATGACAAAAACAAAGGAGGACGGTGCATGCAAAATTAGATAGAAACCGATGCAGTGCTACTACAAAAATAGGAACGAATTGGAGTAATTTAACTGAATTTACTAACCAGACACAATTGTTCAACAGAAAAAGAAAATCAGATGGAACAAAATTAACAAGCCTTATATGCCATGAACACCCACTCATCTCGCCGCTAGCCACTCCCATTAAACACTGAAAAAAGGTTCCTCCTCCTTTACCCAGGCTTGGAATCGGCTATGAACTTGTAACATTGCGTAGGCTGAGTTACCCCACCCCACCAAAAAAAATACGCAACAAAGGCATAATCGAAAGAGCAATAATCAGAAAATGATTCAATAGACTAAAAATAAGAACGAATTATATAGAACCTGACGAATAAGACCAAACATAGCTGAGAGAATGAAGAATAAGAGCAACAAAGCTGAGATACTAAAGAATTAGAAGCTGAGAAATGATAGACTAAAATCTAAGCTCAAAGACTGAATAACTAAGACGCTGAGAAATGGTAGACTAAAATATAAGCTCATATGCGCTACAGAAAATATTCTTGCCTAAGTTTTCATTGCCACAATGGGCTTTAATTGCCATCAAGGGTTTCATTGACACAACAATTGAACGCTCGCCTGGTTGCTCACAAACTCAAAAAAGATTCCTCCTCCTTTACCTGGGCTTGGAACCGGCTACCAACTTTAAAAATATTGATAGGCGGAGTTACCCACCCAAAAAAACCAGAAAATAACTAAGTTATGGCAGTAACACAAGTGACCGAAAACAATATGATAAAGATAGCAAGAATGAAAAGCAGAACGAATGAGAAACTAAGCTACAACGGAAGATAAAAACCACTAAGAAACTGAGAGACTAAGTGACTGAATAATAAGAGACTGAGATAAAAAATATGAGAGACTAAAAACCAACAATAAGAGGCTGAAAGAATAAGAGACTAAGATAATCGGACAAACTGAAAGGCTGAAAGAATATGAGACTAAGATAATCAGACTAACTGAAAGGCTGAAAAAATAAGAGACCAAGATCCAATGAGAAACTAAAAGGCTGAAATTCCAATGACTAACTGAAAGCCTGAAAGAATAAAAACTAAAAGGCTAATATAATAAGAGACTAAGATACAATGAATAACTAAAAGGCTGAGAGAATAAGTGACTAGATGAGAGACTAATAAATGATAAAATGACTGGGAGGCTGAAAGAATAAGAAATAAATAAACTCAATCAATGAAAAATTAAAAGAATGAAAAGACTGAATAATGATAGAATAAATTAAGTTGAGAGACCTAATAATATAATCAACAATAAAAATTAAATTAAGATGAAAGCTCAAAGACTGAAGAACTAAGAAGCTGATATGACTGAACAAATAAGAACTGAATGAATGAATAAAATGATAGACTAAATCTAAAAACATTTATGAAAGACTAAGGAAATGAAAAATAATAAAAGACTAAGGAATAATTAAAGACTAACGAATGAATTAATGAAAGATACACGAATACACAAGTATCAACTCCCAAACACACAAATACTCTACATCAGACACAACAACCTATGTCAGAGCTCCACTGAAAATCGCCCCATCGACACAGACACGCAAGCTACCGCCACTACAAAAAACATAACAAATTCAGGTCTCACGACCACCATTTTTTTTTTAGAAAAAAGGCACGATGCCCAGCTTTATATAGAAAGCATCGAACAGGGTTTGGCTACAACACACTCCACCAACACAAGGCCTATTTAAGCAAGATCACCTACACCTCCAGGACCCTCAGAGACACTGACCCCGTTTTACAGCCAGCAACTACGAGAAACTTAGCAAAGAGTAGCTATCAGAAACATACCCTGGTACATAACCGAAACACAACTCAAAAGAGCCAAACAGCTACTCCGAAAAGCCACGACATGAAGCACCATCATTAACATAGCCCCACCAGAAACTCTATAACTACAGCTAATAGACAGCAACCAACACAAAATTCAAATTCACTTTGAACAGAGCAAAAGACCGAAGTGAAGATATAAAGTCCATGTCCAAACAACGTGCGAACAAGAAATCTGCACTGAAAGTCACAACACTGAATCAAAATTAACTGAAGAAAGGCAAAATCACCAGATCCACTGAATCCAAGAGAGCAACAGCATGCAAGAACAACCGAATAATTATGAAGCATAACGTTGACAACAGATGACAACATTAGGATAGAATGTTGCACAACGTTCACATTTCTTTCAGCGTCAGGCTACATAGGGCAGGGTCCCCAATGAGACCAGATAAATCCCATGCCAGATTCGCTATGGAAAATGACACACAGAACCGACATGTCAAATTCACTGAAAGCACCAATGACAATGCAATGGCAACAATATAAACCCGATGGCAAAATCTTAGATCAGTGAGTTGCTGTTTATCCAGAAATTGGGCAAAGTAACAACCAAATGTGCACATAACAATCCGCTATTCACCTGCAGGTAAATCAACATGAACGGCACACAGACGGAACTCAAATACAGTTCGGACGGACCAAGAGGACGAAACAAACATTAACACCCATCCTTCTTCCTAGACTTCTCGCGACCACCATTAATACCGACAAGCGAAAACAAGCTAAGGAGGACAAAATCTAGGAACATAGGAGCATGGGTGATTCAGAGTTCCTTCAGTTCTACTTAGGAGGGGGAAACGGGATACGGAGATTTGGGGAGCGGGGGATGAGGGGGGAGACATACTCATAGCAACGGCGACGCACATGCCTACCATTGGCGCTAAGCGGCGACCCCGACGTACTTGGACGTCAGCGACGGCTCTCTCTATCGGATCTAGCCCCTGCTCCGAAGTAGCCGCTCTCCCCGTCTACTTCGTCGCCGAGTCGCAAAGCACCGCTCTCCCCGTCAGCTTCGTCGCCGGACCGCGAAGCACCGCCGGACCGCGACACTGGCTGGGCCGGCGGCGACTGCGCCATCCCTTCCGCCGCTCTCCTCGACCACGAAATGAAATTTTAAAAAAAGAAAAGAAACTCAGTGGGCTTCGTTGACTCAAAACGACGCGACGCGAAAAAAAATAAAAAGAAAAGGAGAACTCAGGGAGCGAGCGTGAGATTCGTGCGACACATCCATGGACCAGAATGTGTCTGCTTTTGAATTAGAAAACAGACCCAAAATATATAATATCTGTTTGTTACATAAAACATTCCCAGCTTTAAGAAGAAAAATATGATTTGCTACTTGTTTATATCCTCAAAATAAGAAATAAACATGTAACTGACTCCGAATTTCCTACTATAGTTGGTATCTAAATAGGCGGGATGCGAAAATCTGGAGAATTCCAAAGCCATAATTGTTAGCATATCAACTGTTCGTTTGACACGTTCATGAACAAAATATACGAGGACCTGCAGAAGTCTGAAAACTGCAGGTCTTCATATCATTAATCACTACAATTTTTGCAACTTCAAATAACATCAAAACTATATGATCATATCAATAAAAGCAAAGATGACCATGTATTTGACATGCTTTTACAACTCAGCATGTTTCCTGTTGCATAATGCTATAAGAGAGAAAAGAAGTGTTCGTTCAGTGCCAACTTACTGAGGGTGACACGCTTTGCATGGATGGCGCAGAGTTGTGCCCTTTGAAATAAGTTCTAACCAACATACTCTGCAGCCTACAGAGGGAAAGGAAAAGAAATTCATGTGTCGATTCAAAGCAAACATGATAGTAATTAGAAATACAATTAGGAGATTAACTAATTTCACAGGTCAAACGGAATATAGTCAACTCTATGCTATTTTTGCGGGTTATGCAGAAGAACACACTATAGCAACAGGCGAGTAAAGTTTTTTTTAATCAAAAGAGGGCACGAAGTGCCCGAAGCGAGTAAAGTAAGTTTTACATAAATTAACATCTTGTATGGATGGACAATAACTTGGATGGTTTCCAATGTACTATGTTGTTGTACTGGATACATATAAAGATACCCCGTTTG
>QRDG01000065.1:453144-473386 GCA_012064385.1 Puccinellia tenuiflora | reverse complement strand
AGTAAAACATGAACCAAAGTTGACACCAAGTGATTGCTTGAGGGGTGTAATGAAGGAAGAGGAAGACTAACTCAACATAAAAATAAAAGAAATGCCATTCGCAGAGGAAAGCAGGGATTAATCATGTGCTAGAGCTTTTTAGTATTATTTTTATTTTTTTGATAGAAGTAAAACAATTTTGAGATACGCATGCTTTCGTGAACGACTTCAAAACAAAGAAACTTGCTAGTCCCCCATTTCAAGTAAGGCTTTTAGACTTGTGAGAGCGACTAGTCTTAGAGAAACGAGTACATTCCTCTTTCTCCTTTGTTTCACCACTAACCAATGTTTGAGCTGATTTCTCAGATTTTCATTGTGCGGAGGAGAATGGTAAGTTATATTTATATTTTGCTTAAGCCGCTCTCGGGTAAATTCAAGTGAGGACGTGAACCATCAACACCGGGTGAAAGGGGGGAAATGACCTTGCTTATCACAGGTTATAACTAACTTCTGACTGCTTCCTCACGAGCTTAAAAACAGGGGCACAAAAAGGAGAATTTTGAACATTTTAAAAATAGCACATGAAAAAATTACTTGGAATGGCAGGGAAATACCACATGTAGGTAGGTATGGTGGACACAAATGGTAATATATTTGGCTCAGGGAGTTGGATGCACTAGAAGTATTCCCTCTCAGTACGGATTTTTGGGCTTAGCAAGATATCAAGCAAACACATAACATCATCTTGGTTCAATGAATGACTACAGATATACATCATGCATAACTACTAGACTTCACACCATCTACCTTGTTAGCCAACCCAACTCTTTGCAAAAAGAATATCTAGACTTTGAGAGCTACCTAGCAGGACAAGCACCACAATTTTAAAACTTTACATCAGTTCTTTACTAATCTATTCTTACTAGATTATCCACAAGTTTTATGCATTAATCTAATTCATATCTCTAATCAATTGACAAGTATCAAAGACTCAAGACAATGATCTACAAGATTAAGCAGCACTTTCACACTTCCTACATGATAATTCCACTCAACCAAACACCAATCAACTTATTTGAAACAATACTAAAAGGGTGAAACAACAAGGGCAATACTTCCTAACTACAAAAGCTAACATCTCTGAACAAGAGATGGTTGAATACAAGAACTGGAAGCAAAATAACAAAGACTAAACACTCAACACATATAAGTGAAGAACATGAGTGTATAATGAAAAAGCGGAGCGTGTCTCTCTCCCAAACAAGCATGCATGGATCCAAATTATTGCAAGGACTAGAAAACTAAACACAAACAAACTGAAAGTAAAAAAAACTGACGCTCCACGAACAACACATAATGTGTAAAGGAATAAAAATATAGTACCATGAGAGAAACCGATGATTGTTGATGAAGAAGGGGATGCCTTGGGCATCCCCAAGCTTAGACGCTTGTAACTTCTTGAATATTTCAGAGAAGGGTCCATGGGGAGCCTCCCCAAGCTTAGGCTTTTATTCCTTCTTGATCTTCCTTCATCACCTCCCACTTGGATACTTGAAAACTTCATTCACGCAAAACTTATAGCAACTTCATTAGAGGGGTTAGTCCACAAAAACAATATCTTCATTCAGTTCCAAAGCACATATCATGAACTTATTCTTTAAAACATTAGCTACTATCACAAAGGTCTGAGTAAAGCTCTAGCTTTGAAAAGAACTTCACTTTGCCCGTGAAAGAAGCAATGCAAAACTAAGTACAGAATCTTTCAAAAACAGAATAGACGGTAAAAAGATGAATTTTTTGGGGGTACTTCTGGACCTCAAATCAGAAAACTTAAAACTAAATAAAGGTAGAAAAAACCCTAATGCTTGCTGTCAAATATTTGCAGCCACAGATGACGTTCTGTGATTTTTGGATTTTCGAACAGTGAATAACAGAAATCTGTTTCTGGATAGCAAACTCACCAATTAGTCTTCCTCTCTTTAGAGGCTATTCTTGGCACAAAAAACCAAAACAAAAAGATACAAGGGAGTTGTTACAGAGGTAACATCACCCAAAACACAACCAAAACAGCAAGTAAAAATAAAATGGGTTGCCTCCCATAAGCGCTTTTCTTTAACGCCTTTTAGCTAGACAAAAAGATTTTAATGATGCTCTCATGAGAATAAGAGTTGAAAATAAAAGAGAGTATCAAGAAGCATATATCAAATACATTTAATACTAACCCACTTCCTATGCATAGGAGTCTTGTAAGAAAACAAATCAATGAAGCACAAAGTAGCTAGCATAGGAAGGCAAAACAACTGCAACTTCAAAACTTTCAACATAAAGAGAGGAGACTTAATATTATTGAGATATATGAAACCGTGTCCCCCTCTCTCATAATGACCATTAGGTATTAAAGCAACCAGCATATAAAAGCAACATAATATAAATTTCAAAACCTTCATCATAAAGAGAGGAAATTTAATAACATGAAGATTTCTATAACCATATTTCCCTCTCTCAAAATAATTCTCAGTAGCATCATGAATAGACTCAATAATATATCCATCACATAAAACATTCTTATCATGATCTACAAGCTTAAAATTATTATTACTCTCCACATAAGCAAAATCCTTCTCATTAGTAATAGTGGGAGCAAAACTATCACAACCATCATTGTAATCATCATATATAGGAGGCATACCATAATCAAAATAAACCTTATCCCCAATAGTAGGTGGAACTAAAATATCACAATTGTTATAATCATCATATATTGGAGGCAAAGTATCATCAAAGTAAATTTCCTCCTCAAAGCTTGGGGGACTAAAAAGATCATATTCATCAAAATCGGCATCCCCAAGCTTGCAATTTTCCATAGCATTAGCAACAATGGCATTCAAAGAAATCATACTAATAACATTGCTACTAGCATGATTATTATGCAAATAAAGTTCCATAGGTTTTTTAATTTTCTCTTCAAAAGCATCATGACCAATTTCAAGATAAATTTTATAAATCTCTCTAATTTTTTTGTTGTTTTCCATTAAACCGAACTAGTGAAAACAAGAAACAAAAAGATTTAATTGCAAGATCTAAAGAAGATACCTTCAAGCACTCACCTCCCCGGCAAGAAAAGAGCTTTGTTGCCGGAGTGTGAGTGCGCTTACCTAACCTCCACGGCAACAGCGCCAGAAAATAGATTGATGTCTACTACGCGCTTCTGTTCTTGTAGACAGTGTTGGGCCTCCAAGTGCAGAGGTTTGTAGGACAGCAACAATTTTCCCTTAAGTGAGTAACCCAAGGTTTATCGAATCCACATGAGGAAGAGGTTGAATGTATCCTCTCTCAAGCAACCGTGCAATTAAGATACAAGAAGTCTCTTGTGTCCCCAACACACCTAATACAATTGTCAGTTGTATAGATGCACTAGTTCGGCGAAGAGACGGTAAAATACAAGTGATATGGATGGTAACAAGTGGTATTTGTAATCTGCAATAAAAATGGCAGCAAGCAAACATGTAACAAAAGTGACTGGAAATGGTGTTTCGATGATTGGAAACAAGGCCTAGGGATCGTACTTTCGCTAGGGATCTCTCTCAACATGTTAGCACAACTGAAAGCATGCAAGTGCTACTCGAAATTATCCTTCTCCTTGATATAACAAGGGTACTATGCGTAGGGCTACAAAAGCACACATCAAAATCTAAGTAAACAAACACCACAATTCCACAAAGAATAAACATGGTAAATATCACTCTAGATAATCTGTCAAGGAGTCACACGCGCGCCCCGTCTGTCACCAAGGCTTTGTGTTGTCACAACTCCGGAAATTATACTAGACAAACCAATTGAGTAGCATAACATTACATAAGAATTCAGCCATACTAACAATGCTCACGATCGCATAAAGATCACACCATGGGAGAGAGAGATAACCACATAGCTACAGTAGAGCCCTCAGCCTCGATGAAGAACTACTCCCGGCGCATCATGGGAGGCAGCAATGGCGATGAAGATGGCTCCGGGGGCAATTCCCAATCCCGGCAGGGTGCCGGAACAGGAACTTCTGTCCCCCGAATTAGGGTTTTTGGTGGCGGCGGCGCTCAGATGTGTTTCTGAAGAAAAGCTTTGATGTCCTCGCGTTTTTAGGTCAGGAGCAAATATATAGGCGAAGAGGCGACGTGAGGCGGTGGACAAGGGCTCCAGGTGGGACCCCCGCGCGGCCAGGGGCGGAGCTGCATGGTGCCAACCGGGTGCACAGGCACCCGGGTAGCTTATTTTTTTACCTTGTAGTTAGCTAAAAAGTAAGTGTGTGCACCCTGTAATCAACAATTAGTGCACCTTGGTGAGCCAAATCAGCACATATTAAAGGGTAGTGCACCCTGATTGAGTTTGCTCTAGCTCCGCCACTGCGCGCAGCCTAGGGTGGGGCACGAGAAGGGGTATGTTGGTCCATGCAATCCTTTTTTTTTTTTGACAATCAATACCATATATATTTACTGTAGCAAATAGTACATGGTAGAGATACATGAACTGACTTCAACGATTACAATATAAAGTCTAAAGGAAAATAGCAAATCTCCGAGATCTTCAACCTTGACACAATCGTGTACTTTTCCGAAGGCAGCCGTAGAAAAATAACATCGATATTAAACCGCAGACTGTAAATACCAACGAGGGTTTTCCCATAATTTTAATTTTGAGTCGCAATGACAAGGCTATGCGCACGGTGCAGCCATCAAAGTAATCGACCAACATCAGCAAGAGTACCAACACCAATTTTTCAGGGGAACGCAACCGAAAAGCTTGGTCGACCTCGCTGGAGAGCCGATAAAACGAATCACCATTGTCGAGAACGTAGCATCTGAGACAAATATTGTGAGGATATTGCTCCTCGCGTCAACCATGCGAAAAAAAATCCAAAAACCGATCTGGCGAAGCAAGATATAAAAGACCAGAAGAACAATCCACACTAATGTAACCGTAAAGAAATGGCGGCTCTAACATAGATTTGTCTCAATATGTCATACCTAGATAACAGGGCCGGGCCGGCAAAATTTGGGGCCCTGTGCCAAATTCTAAAATGGGCCCTAACCTAGGAAAAAATTGAAAGAGTCATACAAATCAAGAAGGCATTGGAGTTCCTCTCCTACAAGCTTATTGAGTATGAAACTTACTTGGTCGAACTATTGCTCTTGGACGAGGGACAAGGGAAGAGGCGAGATGATGATCGTGCACAGCGCTACAGATGAAGGCGGACCCGTTTTAAGTCGTTCAATTCGTATAATTTAGAAAATCGGAGTGGTGGCTAGACAACGAGTGTCTCGGTTTAGCGGTTCGCTCATTGGACCGACGGTTCAAACTGTTCACTCAACAGTTAATAAAAGATAAACTAAAGTCAAAGATGTATCTAATTTTAAACAAATTTAAAGATGTATACTAGTAACTACTCCCTCCGTTCCATAATATAGGATGTTATAGATGTTGCACATATTGTATAGATTCAGACTAAAATGAGTGGGCATATACAATAAAATGTGTCTAGATAAATATGAATGTGAAAAAAGTTTAAAACATCTTATATTATGAAACGGAGGGAGTAAGCTACCGAATTTAAAACGTACGCCTAGTAACATAGAACAATTATTCGCTCGGTCTGACAAATCTAAGGATGCATGCTAGTAATTAATTTGGAGGAGCTATCATATTTAAAAGAGATGGCTACGAATGTAACAACTAGTCGCGTGGTCTTATGGCTTGCTCCAGCTGTATGTTTTCATGAGGTCGACGGATGAAATCTTGGCCGACGCAAATTTAATTTTTTAGGTATATATATTGCGTGTGTGTATGGAAATGTGAGCCCCCCCAGAAAATGGGGCCCTGTGCCATCGGCACACTCCGCACACCCCTTGGCCCGGCCCTGCTAGATAAATTTAACCTTCCAACACCACCATTGACATCGGGGAGGAGACCTCGTCGTCGAACGAAGGCGAAGATCACTTATTTAAGATGATGTCATCTCCATCGATGAGGAGGCCAAAACAAAAACGGCTACCAAAATGCTAATTCAATCTATCATAAACACTGCTTTTATTAAAAACTCTATTTATAACGCTATTTCAGTTTCATGAGGAAAACGAACATTTGGTCCGGGTCGTGTGATGATGGTGTTTGGTCTCGTCGTGACCCGGGCTTGAGGCCCAGTGTGGCAGTGTCCCGTCTCCTCGCCATTCTTCGGGAACCCAAGTTTTCTCAAGATCTCAAGGAGCAGGGATCAGGATAGAGAGTCAAACGCTCTGGAAATATCTCAACGACCCCTCAGGAAGTAGCAGCACGTGCCACGGAACTCGCCACGCCATGGAATTCTTCCTCTTCGCACCATGCGTCATCACCCTCTTCGTCGTTTCGTCCCTGTACCTCCTCCTCCGCCTGTTCGCCGACGCCCGCCGCAACCTTCCTCCGGGGCCCTGGCCGCTCCCTCTCATCGGCAACCTCCTCGACCTCGGCGCGCAGCCGCACCGCTCCCTCGCGCGCCTCGCCGAACGCCACGGCCCGCTCATGACGCTCCGCCTCGGAGCCGTCACCACCGTCGTCGCCTCCACCGCGGACGCCGCCCGCGACGTCCTCCAGCGCCACGACGCCGTCTTCTCCGCGCGCTCCGTGCCCGATGCGGCCCGCGCTTGCGCCCACGACAGGTTCTCCGTTGGCTGGCTCCCGCCCAGCGACCCCCGGTGGCGCGCCCTCCGCAAGGTGTGCTCCGCGGAGCTCTTCTCGCCGTCCCGCCTCGACGCGCACCAGTCCCTGCGCCGCGAGAAGGTGCGGGGGCTCGTGTCCCACGTGGCGCGGCTGTCGCGCGAGGGAGCGACCGTGGACGTCGGCCGCGTCGCGTTCGCCACCGTGCTGAACCTGCTCGCCCGCACCATATTCTCGGCCGACCTCGCGGACCTCGACGACCGCGGCGGGTCGGGGCAGTTCAGGGACGTGATCACGGAGTTCACCATCGCCGTCGGGGTGCCCAACCTGTCGGACTTCTTCCCCGTGGTCGCCCCGCTCGACCCGCAGCGCCTGAGGAAGCGCCTCGCCAGGGTGTTCCAGCGGCTGCACGCCATCTTCGACGAGCAGATCGAGCGGCGCGCGCTGGAGCGCGACGCCGGGGAGCCGCCCAAGAACGACTTCCTTGACGTGCTCCTCGACTACCGCAGCCCCGGAGGATGGACGGGGCTTTGACCGGCAGACGCTGCGGTCGTTGCTTACGGTATCTTCTAATCCTAAGCCACCTCTCAATTAGCGAGTTTATGTAGAGGAAAAAACATTCGAGAAGTGCTTTAGACAGAACTTGCTACCGTGTATGTTCATATCTGAATTTTGATGCCATTACTTGCAGCCGAACATATCTGAATTTCGATTTAGATTACATGTCGGGTAACCTGATTCCGTCGGTCTCGCTCCACAGGATTTGTTTAGTGCTGGAACTGATACAAGTTCGGGAACCGTTGAATGGGCAATGGCTGAGCTGCTACAAAATCCATCGTCCATGGGAAAAGCTCGCGAAGAACTTGCACAAGTGATTGGTTCAAAATCAGAGATCGAGGAGTCAGACATCGGCCAACTCAAGTACCTACAGGCCATCGTCAAAGAGGTTTTCCGTCTTCATCCTCCTGCCCCGTTCTTGCTGCCGCGGCAAGCCGTGGCGACCACGGAGCTCAGAGGCTACACGGTGCCGAAGGGCGCACGTGTGCTGGTGAACGTCTGGGCGATTGGCCGAGACAGCAAGCTGTGGACTGAACCTGAGAAGTTCATGCCGGAGAGGTTCATGGGGAAGGAGATCGATTACCGGGGCCGGGACTTTGAGCTCCTTCCGTTTGGTTCCGGCCGGAGGATCTGCCCCGGGATGCCGCTAGCCGTGCGCATGGTGCATCTGATGCTTGCGACATTGCTGTACCGGTTCGAGTGGAGGCTTCCGAGGGAGGTGGAGGCAAATGGGATTGACATGGGGGAGAAGTTTGGGATGATACTAGGATTGGCCACGCCACTACACGCCATAGCTGAACCAATTTAAGTCAAACAGAGCTGTTGATATGCACGGATCGCATAAAATTCCATTGAACTCGGCATCATGGATCCCTAGAAATTTGTTGCAAATTGTATAGTGTATATTTGTTAAGTAGTCGTGATCAGGCCATATTCGTAGAATAACCCCCCCCCCCCCCCCCCCCCTAATCTCTAAATTTAAGGAATCCTGCCTCCGCCCCTGCTGGCAGTGGCGGAGCCAAGGCCCGGCTAGCCTGGGCAGCTGCCCGGGCTCCCACGGTGCACCTCCTTGGAATTTTTGTACTCCAATTAGTAATTTACTAGCAAACATGCCCGTGCGTTGCTACGGAGACAAAAATAAAACATACAAAAGAATTATTTTAAAACAATAATAGAAATATGCATGTGCAAGTTACTACGTGTTTTAATTAAATACACATCTATTCGACCACCTCACACAACCCAGCGACGATCAACGACCCATATCTCCCGCGACTATTACTACATTCACAATCAAAGGTGGCGCCCTTGTCTACACGACAACTACTAACCGGCGGCAACTCCATCATGGACGCAATCTGTGTATGTATACGACGTGGCCACCACCGACAGGTGGTGGTTCCTTCACGTCTGTAGTTGGCGCCCAAAGCCGACACAACTACTATCAGACTACCGGCATTCCATAGCAAATATGTCTGTGCATGTTGTGGTTAATATTTTTAGGCTATAGTATTTACATATAAACGGAAATATGTTTTCAACATTGTTCTTGTTCTTGGATCAATCACACAAAAAAAACGCAAGATATGGCTCGTGTGTTGCTACGGTTTATTAGGGCGACGATGTAGACACTTATGTGCATCCGAGTAGATAATTCAGTTTTCTCAATGTAGGGGCTTCATAGTTGATCTCTAATATAGTATAAATTATTATCAGACTTTTACATTAACCATCTAATTTCGTCCACAGATAGTATTAGCATGTCGTGAAGGCCAATCAATCAGCTAATATGCAGTACATGTACATGCAGGCAACATAAAACCCTTAGAAGTTCTAGACTCTGAACTTTCAAACATCATTTTTGTAAGTTTCAATGCCTGCAGTGTAGATATGACGATCTCATAGCTAACAACTCACTTTAAATACCCAACCCTTTGCTCTGCTCACATTTTCCGGACACACTGAGAAACCAATAGAAAGCCATGAGGGCCATGAGCGGTGTTTGGGAACAAATAAACGAGAGCAGCCGCAAAATCAAGGAAAGCAAGAGCAACAAGATGAGCAAGTCGGAATTCTCACCGATCGCATGGGTCTCCAAACTCACGGCTAATACCAATTCCACTGCCTCCTCTAAGTCCAAGGCCAGTAGTACACGGCTCTCAGCCGGATGTAGACATGTAGTGTGTACGTCCGAGCGCAGCAGTTAGTCCGGTTGTCGTTCCTCGTCGGTGTCTTCAACTGGTATGCTAACTCCTCGTGACGATGTTGTCTCCCTCTTGATGCATCAGCACTGCAGGCGTGCAAAAGAGGAGGTAAGAGGCGAGGACGCCAGGACAGCGGCGGCCGTCGCAGAGCGGCTTATCAGCGGAAGCTGGGGAGACCTACCTCTACCTATTTCCTTCTCTGCCTCCTGGTGGCGCTCCCGGGCTCCCGGCTTTCAGTGGCGGCCGCAAATCCAAGAAACATCCAGAGTCTCCTCCGTCGCTGCTGGCCGGCAGGTACCACACAGAGCAGGCCGACAGCTCGGCGTTGATTGTTTCGTTCCTTGCGGTGAGGAAATCATTGCATGACCGACAATGGCGACGAGTGCCGAACTGCCGACAGGCGAGGACGACCAACAGCTCCATGATAGGGGAGGACGACCGGCGGCGTCTTGGCGGCCTGGAGATGGAGCACAAGATAGAGGATGGCCGGTGGTAATGGTTTTCGACGGAGTCGTCGCCAGCTCGGTTGCGTGCCGAAAACTAATCCTCACTTCTGCGCTAGAGTGCGCTGTCTGTCACCCCTTGGCCTGGTTGGATTGGATATTTGGATGAGGGGAGCCGACCGGAGGCCTACCACCTCGCCGGGGCCGACGGCACGCCAGGCGCCATCTCCACAGGGAGCAGAGGCATCGGTAGCTGCAGTACGCTTCAGTCGATCCGTTCGCGAGCCCACTTCGGCACGGACAAGCGGAGGAAGGAAAACGCGACGAAACGACATAATCCGTTTTTGGAGTACTCGCGGATCATCACCAGCCGCGTCTCCGTAGCGACGACCGGCCGCCGGTGACGGAAATTAGATCGATCGAGAAATCAAAATCTCTCCGCTCGCTATCACACAGGCCGGGGTATATGTAGTCCGCGCGATCTAGTTCGGAACGGAGTCCTAATACAGCTCTTGCGACGAAACAGAAAACGGCCTCGATCGCGGACATACGGAGGGACGAACTATGACCGACCAAAGAAGGTTTATTGCCTTTATTATTAGGTATAGATTTGGACAAAAGCTGCTAGCTTAGCTGCACTCACTGTCTTGCCCAGGCTCCAATCCTGAGCTTGCTCCGCCACTGAGGGCAAATAGCTTTCAGCATGTAAGAACTAACGATATGTATGAATGCAAGAAATCTTTTCACAATAAAAAATATCGAAACAAATTATGTTTTGAACCGATAATTCAACTGACAATTCGTTTTCATCGTTGGGTTTGTCCCGACGAGAATTTTAAAACAAAATCTCATCTTAATATGTTTTGACGAACTTTTTTCCCCGTTACCAGTTATCAGAGTTATCAGTACTGTAGCTACCATATTACTAGCTATATTACTAGTTAACAGTTACCATCCAGATAATACACAGTTATATCAGATAATTTTTACATATTTTTTGTCATACCAATGATCTACATGTTTAGAAAGTGTAGTATTTGATCTATTCGAAACATGTAAAATATGTCATTACCATCAGAAAAGACTTACATAGCGAAATTCATAAACCCGGTAACCATTTGATTTTAATCTGGTGACCAACATGACTATATCTGGTGACAAGCGACTATACTCTGGCAACTAGGATAAAAAAACGTTGTCGAAACATATCAACATTGAATTTAGTTTCAAAGAACTCGTCGCGACAAAGTCGACCATAAAAACGATGTGAATTTAGATTTACGGTTTGAGAAATAAAACATTCTAAAATTTGAAACTAAAAAAAATCTACATGGATACATACATGTAGAGGTTTTTTATTTTCGTGCACTACTTCCCTTAGTTCTCCTCGTTCTAGCTCTACTTTCTTAGCTAGCCTCGCCATTGCCCCACTTCGCTCTTTCGAGGCTGGAAGATGGCCGAACGGCCATTTCCGTCGGGTCAACAATGTTTGACCGTTACTTGGCCTGACGTATGGGCCCGGACGGCCATGCCAGACTGCATGTTTAGTCACACCTCGCTAGTTTACAGTGCGTACGACCGGTTTATAAACTCAAATACGGTACAGGTTGCACTACCCATGGTTCTATGGGCCCAATCATGTGATTTTTTTTTTGAAATGGAAGGATAGCCCCAGCCTCTGCATCGGAGTGATGCATGCGGCCATTTATTGAAAAGTTTAAGCAAGAGTGTCAAAGTATGCCGGTGTTACAGCACCAAAAAGAAGAACAAAAAGGTTACTACAAGCCAGCCACCGCATAGCCAAAATGTAAAGAAGAAGGACTGAAACTAAGTAATCCTTCTAGACTGATGCCACCCATGACGGTTGAAGATAGCCCGAACAATAGCCATAAGCCGGGTACATCCAATATCCAAATGCACCCGTTGGTCGGACGGTAGAAGCCAGGACCACATGTTGATCCAGTAAGTAGCTCGGTGAACAACCTGTAAAAAGTGAACATTTTGAACCTTGTTAAAGACAACATCATTACGGCAGTTCCAAAGAGCCCAAATGAAAGCACAGACGCCAATGCGAATAAGAGCTTTACTTTTCTTATCAATACCCGACAACCAAGAGCCAAACATATTGGCAATACTAGTGGGAGGTGAAACATTATAAGTGAAATGAAGCAATCTCCAAATATCACGTACAAAGGAGCAGGAAATGAACAAATGCTCAACAGTCTCATCCTGTTGGCAAAACACGCACTTCTTACAACCATTCCAATTTCTTTTTGCTAAGTTATCTTTAGTAAGAATCACTCTTCTGTTTAGAAACCACATGAATATTTTAATCTTGAGGGGAACTTTTAATTTCCATAAGTACTTACGAAGAAAAGGTGTGTGCCCATTCATACAATCGGCATACATTGATTTAACTGAGAACACTCCATTTGTCGTCAATCTCCATTTGAAAGTATCCTCGTCACTAGAAAGTGTGACCGGCATTAACCTCTGAACCAAATGAAGCCATGCATCCCACAGCCCACCAGTCAAGGTTCTTCTAAACTCGACATTAACAGGCGGTGCGGTGCCTCGGAAAGCACCTCCGCAACCAAAGCATTCTTGTTGCGGACAATATTGAATAGGGAAGGATATTGGACCGACAAAGGCCTATCCCCCAGCCAAGAATCTACCCAAAACCGAGTACCATGTCCATTGCCAATATGAAAATGGCCTCTTGAAAAAAACTCTTGCTGCACCGCAATAATACCCCTCCAAAAGTGTGAATCTTGTGGTTTCGGAGTTACTTGAGCTAACGTTTTACCACAAAGGTATTTGTTACATAATAATTCTTGCCAAACACCTTGTTCATTCAAGATTTTGAACAACCATTTGCTTAATAAACATTTGTTTTTTATATCAAGAAGCTCAATGCCCAGACCACCTTGGTCTTTAGGTCGACAAATAATGTTCCACTTAGATAGACGATATTTTCTTTTATGTTGGTCAGATTGCCAAAAGAACCGTCTACGGAAAAAATCTAGTCTTTTACGAACCCCCACTGGAATTTTGAAAAAAGACAAAAGAAACATGGGTAAGCTTGAGAGAACAGAATTGATCAAAACCAATCTATCTCCATAAGAGAGAAGCTTGCCGGCCCAAGAAGCCAATTTCTTCTCAAACCGATCCTCAATCATCTTCCATTCTTTATTTAGAAGCTTCCTATAGTAAATGGGGATACCTAGGTATTTAAACGGTAACACCCCTACCTCACATCCAAAAATCTGGCGATACTCATCGTGCGCCTCTACAGCTTTGCCAAAGCAAAAAATCTCACTTTTATGAAAATTAATCTTGAGTCCAGACAGTTGTTCAAAAATAGAGAGAATAAGTTTCATATTAATTGCTTTCTCCACGTCATGTTAAAGGAAAAGAATCTTATCATCGGCATATTGGAGAATAGATACCCCTCCTTCAACTAGATGTGGTATTAAACTACCAACCTTCCCATCCTCTTGAGCACGTGCAATAAGAACGGCTAACATGTCAGCCACAATGTTGAAAAGTACTGGAGAAAGCGGATCTCCTTGTCTCAATCCATTCAACATTTGGAAATAATGACCAATATCATCATTCACCCGAATCCCAATGCTACCACCTTGCACAAATCTCGCCACCCACTCACACCATTTAGGATCAAAACCTTTCATACGAAGTGTTTGTTGCAGAAAAGACCACTTCACTTTGTCGTATGCTTTTTCAAAGTCAATCTTGAAAAGCACACCATCCATTTTCTTCCTATGTAACTCATGAATGGTCTCATGTAGGATAACCACTCCTTCAAGAATGTTCCTACCCGGAATAAAAGCCGATCATGTGATTGGGCCCATATAACCATGTTTATTTTTTATGTGCTGATTAAATCATGATAAATATTTAATTTCTTTTGTTTAGAGATAATTCGTTGATTAAATATGTCATTTTCTTCTGTGCTCTCTCGAACCCGATGATAAATCATGATAAATATTTAATTTCTTTTGTTTAGAAATAATTCGTTGATTAACTACGTCGTTTTCTTCTGTGCTCTCTCGAACCCGATGATAAATCATGATAAACATTTAATTTCTTTTGTTTAGAAATAATTCGTTGATTAACTACGTCATTTTCTTCTGTGCTCTCTCGAACCCGATGATTAAATCATGATAAACATTTAATTTCTTTTGTTTAGAGATAATTCGTTGATTAACTACGTCGTTTTCTTCTGTGCTCTCTTGAACCCGATGATGAAATCATGATAAACATTTAATTTCTTTTGTTTAGAAATAATTCGTTGATTAACTACGTCGTTTTCTTCTATGCTCTCTCGACCCCCGATGATTAAATCATGATAAACATGTAAACATTTTCGTTGAAACCAAATTAGATTTCATTAAATCTCAAGAAATAAGATTTCATTAGTACTCGATCGAGTTCTTGACGGTACAAAGCCCTAATTCTAGTACTAATACTAAACTACTGAACTAATAGTACTAAATTACTACTACGAGGCCCTAATTCTAGGGCTTCCGCCTCTTCGCCGGCGGTGCGTCGGAGGAGTCTTCGTCGTCGGCGGCATCGTCGTCCTCCTCCTCGTCATCGTCGGCATCGGTGTCGTCCTCCTCCTCCTCGTCGGCGGGGACCTCCTCCACCTCAGCCTCCGCCTCCTCCTGCTGCTGCTCCTCCTCCTCCTCCGGCTTCGGGAAGGAGGGCTCCGATGAGGATGGGTCCCCCTCCCACCAGCCCTGGAAGCCATCTTGGTCTTCGGCGGAGGCGTCGTCGCTCGGGACGAAGCCGTCGTTCCACCAGTGGTCGCCTCTGCCGTCCATGGTTTTTTTTGGTGGTGTTGGGAGAGTGGAGAGTGGCGAGTGGTGAAGTGTGGGAACCGCAACAAGTAAATCTACAACATTTAACCGCCGGCGGAGATCGCTTCGTTTCTTGGAAAGACAAGTTTGACAAGACAAGACGCTTCATTTCTTCGCGTAATCATGACTGTATCTGACGCGGACGCATGCATTTTGACACGTTAAACATCTCGACGCATCACATGCATTTTTGTGCTTCAAATGAGCTCCAAAGCTAGGGTAAAGAACCCCATTTCTAAGCAAGTTTTTTTTCGTCCTTCTGTAAATGAGCCCATAAATACAATGTGATCCATGTAGACATGTCACGACCATGTTGGACATGAACTAACGCGATAATTTCATTCATGCCATGCCAGTTCGCGTCCAGAGCGCGCCGTGGCGCTGTCTTGCGCGCTCTCGACGCGCTCTGGACACGAATTGGACGCAAATTGAAGTTTATGATTTTCCGTTGATACTAGTACACTTAAAATGAATATTCCCAGTGTTTCCATTTTTTTGACATTTTCTCGATTTATGGAAATTGTTTGTCGGTAAATCCTATTAAACTCATTTAATGTGCGGAATATAGTTAAAAAGCTCAAAAATTCGTGATATTCAGGGGTTATGCCTCCCATATGATATAGTTTGTGTGATAATTGTGAGAGGTCAATTTACAATCTTATTTGTGGTACCTACTTTACAAAAAATGGGGGTTTCGGCACTAAACAAAATGTTAAAAAAATGGAATCTTGCTTTGACAACATTGTTTAGAATGTCAACACACATATTTGTGCCGAGTATGGTCATAATAGAACAAAGGTAGACATGGATATGCCATGATCTTGGTCATTTGGCTTGAAAAGCCATTTAACTCCAAAGAAGGTTGTCCATTTTGTGAACACTTCTTTTATTAAATCGTGGTATCGCAAGTTTATGATTTTTCATCCATACTAGTACACTAAAAAGGAAGATTCCCCCTGGTTTTACATTTTTTTATGTTTTCTCCATTTATTAGAGTTTTTTCAAAACAGAGCCAAAATTGTCTGTTTGACCAATCATAGCTAAGGATGAATTTTTCCTACTTTTTTCTTTGCAATTGCGTGCAATCATGATAGAATATGTTATTATGATTTTTACATAATTTGGGGGTAAAACTATAACACACTTGTAGTTCAAATTTCTTTATTTCTCGATAAATGCTAGTAAACTCATTTAATGAGTGGAATATAGTTAAAAAGCTCAAAATTTCATTATATTCAGGGGTTATGCCTCCCATATGATATATTTTGTGTGATAATTGTGAGAGGTCAATTTCCAATCTTATTTGTGGTACCTACTTCACAAAAAATAAGGGTTTCGACACTAAATAAAATGTTTAAAAATAAAATAGAAAAATCTTGGAATCTTGCTTTGGCAACATTGTTGATAATGTCAAAACACATGTTTGTGCCGAGTATGGTCATCATAGCACGAAGGTAGACATGGATATGCCATGATCTTGGTCTTTTGGCTTGAAAGCCATGAATCTTCATCCAAGACAAGGTTATCAATTAGTATGTAATTGCAAGTTTATATTTTCCCTTCCATACTAGTACACTAAAAAGAAAGATCCCCCATGGTTTTACTTTTTTTTATTTTTTTCTTGATTTATGAGTTTTATTTCAAAACAGGGCCAAAATTGTCCGTGTGACCATTCATAGCTAAGGGTGAATTTTTCCTACTTTTTTCTTTGCAATTGCGTGCAATCATGATAGACTACGTTATTATGATTTTTACATAATTTTGGGGCAAAACTATAACACACTTGTAGTTCAAATTTCTTTATTTCTCGATAAATGCTGGTGAACACATTTAATTAGTGGAATATAGTTAAAAGCTCAAAAGTCCATTATATTCAGGGGTTATGCCTCCCATATGATATATTTTGTGTGATAATTGTAAGAGGTCAATTTCCAATCTTATTTGTGGTACCTACTTCACAAAAAATGGGGGTTTTGGCACTACAAAATTGTTTAAAAATAAAATAGAAAAATCTTCATCCAAGACAAGGTTTATACTACTAAACTTAGAAGGAACATTCCCCATGTTTTCCAACATAATTATACATAGAGTGCCCTTTTACATAGAGTGCCCTTTTACATAGAACCCTAGAACTAAGAAGAACTACCACTCGTCGTCATCGTCGGAAACCTCCACTGGATCCTTGCCTTTGCCCTTGCCCTTTCCCTCGTGGTTTGCCACCGAGTTGTTCAGAGCCTTCTGCAGGTCCTCCTCGTACTGCGCGGCTCTTGCTTGCTCCGTGGCTCTTGCCTGCTCCGCGGCGACCGCAGAAGCGACCAGGGTCTCCGTGAGCTGTTGTTGCTCAGCGGAATGTCTGGCCTGCTTCGTGGCTTGATAGTTGGCCCTATCCCATGCCAGAACCGGGTCAACCACCTGCTCCTCCTCATCGGACTCAAGATCGATGAAGGGAATGGGATCGAGAGCAATGGCCCGACGGACGACATTGCTGCCCCTGCCCCTGCTCGAGCTCAGAGGAGTCCTGCTCGAGCACCGAGGGGTCCTGCTCCCTCCTCCATCCTCGCTCGACTCAAGAAACCAAGGATAGGGGATGCGGCGGCGGCGGTTGGAGCTGCCGCCACGACCAGGAGTGGAGCGGCCACCACCACGAGCCATGGCAAGATCAGAGCACCGGGGCGTGGGTGGCAAGTAGAGAGGAAGAGAAGGTCAGTGGGCGACATTGGTGCAATGGTACAGGAAAAGGGCTCCTTTTCTAGGCATCTGCGTCCGGACCGGCAATAATGGCCACCGCCGACAGGTGCATTGATTCGGCTCGGCAGACTGTCACATACTAGGCAGTCAGAGACGGCAAGGCGGCGGAGCCGATGAGCGGCCGGCAGCGTAGGCGGCGATGCAGCCTTTTGCCGGCCAGGGGACACCGCCATTAAAGGCGCGCTAATTCGGGGACAGCGAGCGGCATGGACGCGCGCACGACACGGCAAGCAGCATGGACGCGCACGACCACGGCTGCATACACCCCTTCTCCAATGGTCCCACTTGTAATCTTTAAGTGGGGATGGCGCACGGGTGCATGTACTCCTCCGCTGGTCCCACACGTGACATTCCTTCAAAAACAAAAAGGTCCCACAAGTGACATACTTTAGTACAGTAATGGTCAAACGAGGTTGACCCGACGGAAACGCATCGTTCGGCCGTCTTTGAGCCTCGAAAGAGCGAAGTGGGGCAAAGGCGAGGCTAGCTAAGGAAGTGGGTCTAGAACGAGGAGACCTAAGGGAAGTGGGGCAGAGGAATAAAAAACCCTACATGTAGAGGGTCGTATGTGGGTGAGTTACCATATTATAAAGCATGTCCACAAAAGACTAATCTGGGGTATGTTTACTTATTAGCTCGGTCCATTAACTTATTCATGCGGGCCTCAAACGATGCCACACAACTTACATTGTCGAGTTGGTGCCACACTTTCTTTTATTTTGACATCGGTGACACGTGTAGGATTTTTTTCTGATTGTAGCATCGAGCACAATGTGGAAAGATTAAGTTCTACTTGTGTTATGTAAAGTATTCGGAAATTCACATGGGCTTCCGAGACACATGCTCCTGTCGAATAAAAAATCAAACAAAATAGTAAATTTTTGATATTTTTTAAATTGCGACAAATATATATAAATTTTCTAAATACGTGCCAACTTTCATGGTGAAATAACACGTGTGGTGCTCTATGTGAAAAAACATCGGTGGTCAAAATAGAATTTGAAAAATACTTTTTAGAGCAATGTTCTTTTTATATATAGAGCACCACATATGTCATTTCATCACGAAACTTGAGAGTATATAGAAAATATGTTTATGTTCGTCACCAAAGAATTTCAAATTTTATTATAATTTTTTTACTATTTGTTTCCAAGAAAAAGTTACTTGACCATGAGAATGTGAGATCGGAAGCCAAAACTACACGTATCTAGCTTATGATATTGTAGATGTTGACAACACCGCATGTAGATAAACCTGGCACAAACATCGCAGGGAATTTGGTACAATTTTCTTTGAATGTATAGTGTATATACAGTTGGTAAGTTGTCAGGTCATGTGACAATCGTAGAATATTGTGGTAAGCATAGTAAGAATGTGTGCAACATTGAGTAAAAGGAGTATCTAGGAGAATCTAGTTTTATCTTAGACCTGGGTCTAAACAGGGGAAGGGTAGAGGCTAAGAAAATCTTTCTTAAACTCGGGTGAAGAACCAGTTCCATTTAAAGCCATGCAAAACAAGGGGCCCTCCATAACGGAGAAGGGAATGAGAGAGCAGCTAAGATAAGAGAAAATTGTTCAGTGGGTCATACGTGTAGTGCTGTGGGAGCCTGGGAGGAGCTAAACGTTGGATCACATTTGCTTTTGTTAGACTTGTATCCCTCTCACTCGTGGAGAGCAAGGGGTAAGAGCAATTTTTTATTAAATTATGAAAGTCGAGACTTGAATCCAAAACCTCTGCTCTGGTACCATATTAAATTAATGTATCAACCAGTAGAACAAAAAGTCCGAAGTAATGAAGAGACAATGTACATTCTACGTATATTATAACATTTTTAGCTTTTGGCAGATGTTGATATTGTCTTCTACATAATTAGTTAAGAGTGAATTTTGATACGCTCAAACGTATCTATAATTTTTTATGTTCCATGCTCGTTTTGTAACAATGCCCCATGTGTTTATTATGTTTTTATATCATTTTGGCATATTTTATTGGACTAACCTATTAATCTAGTGCCCAGTGTCAGTTTATTTTATTATGTCTGTGCATTGCAGAAAAGGTCCAAAATCCAAAGTGCTCAGAAAAATCCGAAATAATTACAGAAATTCTTTTTCATCAGGAAACCCCGGGAGCCAGAAGGGGAGCTGCGAGAGATATCCACAGCTCCCAGACGACCCCCAGGCACGGTCCAGGGTCAACCGCACCTGGGCCCCACCTGGGCGCCTCGTGCACCGCCTCGCGTCGCCTCTTCGCCTATATATTCACCCATGACCTAAAAAACGCCAAAACGTCGAAGGTTTTCTCCAGAAACACATCCGAGCTCCGCCCGCCACCAAAAACCCTAACTCGGGGGGTCAAAAGGTCTGTTCCAGCACCCTACCGGGACGGGATTGACCCCCGGAGCCATCTCCTTCGACTACGCCGCCTCCATGATGCTCCGTGAGTAGTTCCCCCCATGGACTACGGGTTCTAGCAGTAGCTAGTGGTACTCTCTCTCTCCCATGTTGTTCAATACAATAGTCTCGTCTTACACAATTGGAGATTCATTTGATGTAATGATTGTTGTGTTTGTTGGGATCCGATAAATTGTGGAATTATGATCAAGTTTGTTCGTCACTTATATCTATGTTTTATTTAAAATCTTACATGCTCTCCGATCCTTGTGGTTGTCTTGATCACGTAATTACTTGTGTATCTCCAAGAGGGAGTATTTTTGCTAGATAGTAGGTTCATGCCTCTTTTTGTTGA
>QRDG01000065.1:334357-448644 GCA_012064385.1 Puccinellia tenuiflora | reverse complement strand
TCGGGAGCAGGCCTCGAGGCCGTTTCCACCACCGCGACGGGCGCCGTCTCCACTACTGGAAGCGGCGCTCTACAGAACGAAGAAGGCGTCACCACCAAGTACAAGCCGCAAGATTGCTACCACAAGACAAGGACTTACCCATCGCATGAGCCCAGTTCCCTGGGTTTCCTCCTCAAGCGCTTCGACGGGGGAGCCGACGCGTCGTCGGACAGGCGCTTCACGCCTCCGGAGGGCGCCTCACCACCCTCCGCTGTAACGACAGGGTCGTCAACCGGCTGTTCCGCCCGGACCGGTACTACTTCAACCTCTGCACCGGCCTTCGCGGTCTTGCCGGCGTCCGTGCCCGCTCCCGCCTTCTCCTCAGCCGCCTTGGCAGTGGCCAGCTGCCTCGCAGCCGCCTTGGCGTCCATCTCCGCCCGGATCAAATCCGCCTGCGCCAGCTCCGCGTAAATAGCTTTTTCCATGTCTTCAATGCCCAAGTCATAACCACAATCAAAAGCAAGGGTAGGATTAACCACCTGGACGCTAGTTCCGCCGGCGAGGGATTTCGCCCTCTCCGCTTCAGCCGCCTCCGCCTCCGCCTTCTCCTCGTCCTCCCTCGAGGTCATCAGCTGCTCCACAGTCGGACCGGCGTCAGACGTTTCCAAGGCCAAAGCCGCCTGCATCAACTGAGCATAAAACTCCTTCTACAAATCACCCGGATTCAAATCATAAATGAAATCACCACCGGAAGCACGACCAATCACCTCATTGTTGGTCCCACCAGCTGGGACATCCGCCTTCTCCGCCAGCCTGGCGTCGACTTCGGCCCTGATATCGGCCACGATCGCGTCCGCCTGGGCCTCCGCCGAAGGTTTCCCGGCGGGCATCAAGCCGGCCGTAGTAGGCCGGGACGACGAAGAAGCCAGCTTTTTGGCGGGCAGCACGCCCCGCTTCTCGAATGTGCCCCTCCGCTTGTGGGGCACGGTGCTTGCATCAACATCGGCGGCCGACTTCGACCGCCTCTCCTTCAGGACCCGCCGGGGAAGAATTGCTTTCTTCTTCCGCGCCGCCGCCTCCAACTCCTTGGTCCTGCGGGAGGATGGCGCCGGCTTGGAGGCTGGCACGGAAGAGGAACCTTCTGAGTCTTGCTCAGAACCGCTGGAAAGATCTATTACCATCCGGACGACATCGTCGGTTTGCCCGGCGACGTCGGGCTCAGGAGACTTACCGCGAGGCGGCGAGACTGGAGGAGGGACGTCGCGCTCGAGGTCCTCGTCCCGTTCGGCTACCGAATCGGAGTCAGAGCCGGCAGAGGGGACAGGGCTCGTTGCGGTGCGGGCGGCATCGTCATCACCTCCGCCATCTTCACCGACATCGGCGCCCCCACCGGACGACTCGGTGGTGTCACCGCGCCCATCCGGGCCGGCGCGGGCGCCGCCGCCCGATTCATCTTCAGCGGTGGCGTCTGTGTCTCCTCCCGCCTGTTCGTCGGCGGAATCCTCCTCCATCAAGGCCGTCAGCGCCTTGGTGAAGGGACCACTGACGTCGGGCTCGAAGACGACTTCAAAATCCTCAACCCTCTGGAGCTCGCAAAGCTGCACAACAGGCCGACTGGGTCAAGCGGCAGCCAGACGAAGGAATTGAAGACGGACAAGAGAGCAAGGACTAACCTCAGGAGCACGTTCCGAGCGGGTGAATGGATCGAACCCGAAATCCCAGTCCTCCTCGATCCTGTCGGTGATGAGACGGGAAGCCCACTTGCGGAGGCTCTTCGGCTTCGGCAACTCCAGGCAGACCCGGCTGGGATCCCGGATACCAGAGTAGAAGCACATCTTGTGCGGACGTGCCAGCAGCGGGTATATCCGCCTGGACAGCCATGCCAGGGTCAGGTCCCTGGACGTTAGGCCGGCCTCCACCAACACCTTCAGCTGGCTGAACAAGACACTCTCGAGAGCCCCATCCACAGGCGGCTTCCGGAGCCAGGACTTGGACGCCGGCAGCGAATTGGAGAAGGCCGGAAGGCCGATCCGGTCGGCGTCAGTAAGATTCTGGATGTAGAAGTAGGTGCTCTGCCACTTCTTGATGGAATCAGGCAGGTTGATCTTGGGCAGCGGCGTATTCTTCGTGCTGATGGAGACGCTGCCGCAATCGCGCTGCTGCCCGGCGGTCGTCTGAGCCCACAGGAAAAAGAACATGCCGAATATCTCCATACTGGGCCAGATGCCCAAATACGCCTCGCACAACGTGACGAAGCAGGACAAGCTGAGTAATGCAATTTGCCCCCAGATGATGGGGCTGCAGCCCGTAGAAGCGCAGAAATTCTGCGAAGAAGGAACTCATCGGGAGCCCAATCCCCGCTCCAAATGCGCGGAGAACACGACGACCTCGCCCTTCTTGGGCGCCGGAGAAACTTCCCCTTCAGGGGGAGCGCGGGCTCTCACGTCGCCCGTCATCCCCAAGAACTTCCTCCGACGGCGCTCCCAGAGGAATGCATCATCCACGGTGGAGCCCATCCACGCGCCCGAGCTCGCCATGGAAGATTGGTTTCCCGTGGTGAGAGAGGCGAATGCAAGGGCGGCAAGAGCGAAGGAGAGAATGGGCGAGAACTGGAGAGCACAAGAATCGACGAAGAAGACGAAGCGAGACTGGGGAACGGTAACCCCGGCCATCCCCCCTCTTTCCACTTTAAAGGCGAGGCAAGCGGAACTGCACCGCACGTCGCGCCGCGTGGCGGGCAAACGTGCCGCACTTTCCGCAGATGATCCCACGGGCAAGCAGTTGCCACAGAGAATCCAGCCCGGCGAAGCCGAGGCGACGTGCGCCAGGCCTCGGGCAGAACACCAACGGCTCCCCAAGGCGGCAGGTCGTGGCTGACGTAGGCCACGACCCAAGCCTTCGAGCCGGCCGTTCCGGACTGCAAAGATCTACGGATCCCGCACCACGAAGTCAAACTAGTCAACGACAACTTCGACATTACACAACCAAGGACAGGAGTGCCCGTGGAGCATTCCCCACGAGCGAGCTTCAGCTCCACCCGGCTTCGGTTCCAGCCGGCGCCGGCTCCAACCACGACATTTCAACCGCAACGTTCAAGACAGAGAAGAAGATCGAGAAGTCTTCCCAGCAAGCTAGCAAGGCTCCACGATCTCGGGGGCTAGTGTCGGGGATATGAACCCCGGATATCCCAAAGAAGCCTATTCCTTCAGTTCTCCGCAGACCGGCTGAACAAGTGCCGGCTGCGCAGTGCCGCCTGAAACTCGCCGGATGAAGCAAGCCGTTTGCGTCTACCCAGATGCGGACGTCCGACTGGGCTGGAGCCGGACACACCTACCGACAACTCCGTACGAGTGGACCCTGTCCGGATAACCGCTCTGAGTGAACAGTACCCCTTGTCGGGCATCTCCTGTACCGAATGATTACAACAAGCTCCAGCCGGCTGAGAAAGTAGTGATGTCATAGGGGTAAACTTGTAACTTCCCTGTAACCTAAAACCCTAGCCCGCTGCCTATATAAATCGGGCTAGAGCCTCCTGCGCGAGGCATGAGACATGCAAGCAAGGGAGAGGAGAGACCCGTACGTAGCATCATCTTCCACCTCCAGCCGGCTAGGGTCTCCAGCCGGCACCACCCGAAACAGCTCAAGGAGCACCATTGTAGCCCGATTCTGTGATCAAGCAATAAGAACAAGAAGAGCAGGACGTAGGGGTGTTACCTCCACACGGAGGGCCCTGAACCTGGGTAACTAGCGTGTGTTTGCGTGCTTGTTGCCCAATCCCGTGCGAGCATCCATCGTCGCCTGCCCCACAATCTTTTCCATCTCTGATGGATATGCCGTGCAACCCACCACGACAGGGGGTGCGGCTAGTGCAACTTGGGGTGGCCTCCTTAGGTGTGCCGCACCCCGTCCCCTCACCTCCTTATATAGGTCTAGAACCTTCCGATACCCTATGCAAATATTCCGGAACCTTTCCGATACCTCCGGAAACACTTTCCTTATATGAATCTTATTCTCCGGACTTCTCCGGAACTCCTCATGACGTCTGGGATCCTATCCGAGACTCCGAATCACCATTCGTTCATTCCATCATTTAATTCATCGCTAACCCTAACTTCATCGGAGCGTTAAGTGTGTGACCCTACGGGTTCGAGAATGTATAGACATGATCATATCAATAATTAATAGCGGGACCGGGATGCCCATATTAATTCCTATACACTCAACGAAACTCTTTATCAATTGAACCACGATGCCGGAGATTCAATTAATCTCATATATGATTCCCTTTGTCTCACGATATTTTACTTGCCCGAGATTTAATCGTCGACATCCCCATGTCTAGTTCAATCCCGTTACCGGCAAGTTCTCTTTACTCGTCCATAATATAAGATCTCCATGATTACCACTTAATCACATGTCTGCAGACTTTATGATGCTATATTACCGAGAAGGCCTGGAGATATCTTCTCCGTCACATGGAGGGACAAATCCCACTCTTGATTCATGTCACCCAACAACCTATCATCGGAGATACCTGAAAGCCACCTTTATAATCACCCAGTTACGAAGTGACGTTTGATGTCCACAAAGCATTCCTCTGATAAACGGGAGTGACATAATCTCATGGTCTAAGGAAACTATACTTGGCATATATTAAAAGTGTTGGCAATGAAACTTTGTGACGGTCAATTGCAACTCTTTATCATTTGGGTCTTGTCCATCATATCATTCTCCCAATGAGATGACTCCGTTATCAAGTGACTATAACAAGTCCATGATCAGGAAACTCTAATCATCTCTTGACTAACGAACTAGTCCGGTAGAGGCTTACTAGGGACACCTGGTTGTTTATATTCCACACATGTATTATGTTTCCGTTTAATACAATTATAGCATGGATAATAAACTATTATCATAAACATGAATATGCTAATAAACCATTTTATTATTGCCTCTAGGGCACATTCCCAACAGTCTCCCACTTGCACTAGAGTCAATAATCTAGTTTACATTTTCCCGATCCAACACTCATGAAGTCTAACATTCATGTAGTCTCAGTGCTGATCATGTTTGCTTGTGGAAGAGGTTCTGTCCGTGCTCTGTACTATACAGTTCTCTATGTTCTTTGCAAAATTATCATTGTCACCTGGATTGACATAACTTTATCATCGCATGATAAACCTCCTATCATCGCATGATAAAATTCATCATCATATGATGAATATAATATGTTTGGTTACAGAGTGAGACTTTCATATCCCTTTTATGCCTACATGTCGTATGATCAGTCAAACGAACTTTCACATAGCATGTGCATCCGGAACTCACTCAATCTTGAAACAGCATTTCTCAAACCAAAATATTATATCTTTTAATCCTTGAATTTAATCATATACTCCTATATGTTGTAGACTCAACAAATCGATAGTGCAATCCATGTCACTTCGATATTTTCGGTCACGCTTTCGCTGCGCTACTGCCTCTATGAGATTACAAATTTAGCTTGATGTCTTGACTTCAACCAAGTCAACCAATTTCTAAATTCAATTATCTCATTCCATGTTGAAATGACTCCTCATTACAACACGTTCTTCTAACCAAGAACTTGGGTCACATTCCGTCAAATACTAAATTATGGTTTATATGTTTAGACCTATGAACAATTCATATAAATATCTTTCAACCATTATTTTGTATCAAATCTTTAACTCAATGTTTTACTTATTTCTCACAAGAAAATGAACATTTCTTTTCTTGTTTCATTTTGAACTCCTTCAAAAAAATTCACATAAGTTAAACATTTTGACATAATGTCTATCAAACATATCTATCCACCATAGATACATCTATCTCCATGGATATTTGATGTTCAAATTAACTTCATAAGTTACATGTTGGTTCATGACTTATTTACAACACTTATGAAATCTCCATTTCACACAAACAAGATGTTGTAAACTCCCACTCAAATATACACCATATACATATTATAAAAGTGAAACCACTTTGGCTCCTACTTAGAAATATGTTATCTCTATATCTGATCTAACAATGATTTACTAGCTCCCACTCAAAATCATGTCTCCACATGTTCTGATTATGGAAATTAGTTTCTGCTCTCACTTAATATATGTCACCACATATTTTAATTAGATCTCACTCAGTTCTTTATGCACTTTCTCGAATACTTTGGACACCTCCAAAATTCTTAAAATTCGAGAACTCATATACGAAACGCCAGTACCTTTGCTAGCTTTAAGTTTTATTTATTCCATACAAACCTCTTTGCAGAATAAATATGTGAAAACATTATTTTCACAAAATCAAGTAACAATTACTTTGTGATTAAACTTAACATAGGATGACTCTTAGTCATTTTCGTATTTAAGGCTTCTATTTCCTCTTTGTAGTTTCATAGGTATGTCTTGTTTCTCAAACATGACAAGTAAATCAAGAATATTATTCTGTAACCTGACAAAATACAATATTCTTGAATCCTACTTTTCTTGAAAAACCTGAATTCAAAATTCAATGATCATCATCATTAATCCCTCCTTTTAAATATCAAGTCTAAACCATTAATGCACTTTTCAAAAATGTGCCACTTGACACATTAAAAGTAAGATCAACCATCTTGATTAAGTTTCTCAATTTATTCCATCAATCCTTTTATCAATGAAACCTTTTCACGATAAACCACTAAAA
This sequence comes from Puccinellia tenuiflora, assembly GCA_012064385.1. Taxonomy (NCBI): domain Eukaryota; kingdom Viridiplantae; phylum Streptophyta; class Magnoliopsida; order Poales; family Poaceae; genus Puccinellia; species Puccinellia tenuiflora. The sequence goes on along the minus strand of QRDG01000065.1, from coordinate 441,960 downwards.
TACTTAGCACAACCAACAAATTGGTTTGCCCCTTTTTAGTCTCATATTGTGGAATCACATTCATAGTCATACATATGAATACACTACAACATTATTCGCAACAGTTTCTAATTATCTCATAATTAATGAAACCTTTCTTTCTCATAACTCATATGAAAAATATACGCGAATCAAACATAGACCCTTATTTCTAAACGGAGTGTTTATCAAAATAAATCTAAATGATTTAAATAAATCCTTAATTCGAAACCTCCCTTTTGTAAGACCACGCAACGTGATTACAATATTTAGTGCATCAAAACCCCTTTTGAGTAAATTCTAAATATTGTAATTTGTGAAAACACTTTGCACAAGTCTTCATACTAAAAACAATAACTCAAAATTATCTTTGTCTCTTTTGATCAAATCGAAAAGACTTAATAATTTCTTGTTAACTCAAACATCCTTAACTCCAGAATTTTATTTGATCTCATCAAATATCATAACTCAAATAAATACATCTATTTACTCATATCATTTATGATGGAGCACACAAAATAATGACTTCCATTTGCTGAAAATACAAACAACACTTGTGTTTATTTCCAACAACCATTTGCAATCTTCCAAAAGATAGCACTTTTAGTCATGTTCCTCTTAACAAGGCGCATTGATTTAAACATCAAAATGTTTTATTCAATCTTTTCATGACTAAAACAATTGTCATTACTAAGTGTTTAGAGGTTTTTAGTATGTCCTATATTTTATAAAAGTTTAACTAATCACCGTTTTGATTCACACCAAGGACAATAATCTCACAATCGAAACGTGATCTCCCAAAAAGAAATTACTCATGAAAATAGAACAACCACTTGTCTTTAACATGAATAACCGTCTCTCAAACCGAGACACACTAAATTAAAGATCACACTTAATTCGATTACAAAACTCATTCAAATCCTCTAATAAAAAACGATAAATGTAGAAGTAAAAACATCGCCAGCACCAACTCCTTGATTGCCATCATCTTGCGACGTCTACTCAGTTCCTCCATTACACTTTTCAAACGGCAGGTCCTGTTTTCATAAAACAGCACAAGTTTAAAAAGACTTTGTCATTTGTCATAGGTGTAAACTGAACATTTAAACATTTATAACTGGTATATCAAAATATACCTTCTGCATTGACTACTTCTCCTGCTATGGGTTCCACTTTGACATGACGCAGCCGGGAAATAAACTCACAGAAAGTGATCGAATCCCTTCCCATGACATAGTCCCTGACATAATTCTTATAGCTGGGGGGAAGCGAGCGCAGCACCCCATCTATCGCCATTTCGTCAGTCATCTCATGGTTCCAAACATCCACCAGAGTAAAATACAGCCTATCATCTTCCTCAAGTGTTGTTCCAAGCAAGTATTTTCTTCCATCTTAGTTGAAAGAAATTCATCCAAGCATTCAAACCTTGCAATTCTAACTTGTGCTATGAACCTTCTTTTCAGCTCATCGACAATCTCTATTGCGCTCAAGTTACCAAATTGTCTACCAAGGTTAGAATCCATGAAGGTGCACATCAACCACTCGACTTTCAAGTAGGTGGTCTTTTGTTCATACCACTCCATGTACTCCTCATAGTTTGCAGAAACATCAGGGCATTCTTCTAAAGGTTCATCTATCACGTAGAGCTCATTATTGGTGTGTAGGACTTCTCTCAGACGCATGTACCACTCAACAAAGTTTGACCCATCGAGACGCAGCTCCTCAGCAAGAAACATACTACTGTAGTCGGCCATGATCTACAAGGATTTTGCAAAGACATCTTTAGGACACTTGTTTATGATAATTTTAGTTCATCTTAATCAAATTACTACATGAACTCTCACTAAACTTAACATCTCTTTGGTTGTTTAGTGACACACGATCCAAATCCACTACACCACGACCGATCATCACGTGAGGTGATGCAGCTTCAATGGTGAACAACTCAGTGTTGATCATATCATTCATATGACTCGTGTTTAACCTTTCGGTTCCGTGTTCCCGAGGCCATGTCTGTACATGCTAGGCTCGTCAAGATCACCGTAGTATTTCCGCATGTGTAAACTGGCTTACACCCGTTGTATGTGGACGTAGAATCTATCACACCCGATCATCACGTGGTGCTTCAAAACGACAAACTTTTGCAACGGTGCATACTAGGGGAGAACACTTTATTATCTTGATATTAACGTGAGAGATCACCTTATCATGCTATCGTCGCGATCAAATCTAAGCACAACAATAAGGTGCATAAAGGATTAACATCACATGCAATTCAAAAATTGTGATATGATATGGCCTTTCTTCTTGTGCCTTTGATCTCCATCTCCAAAGCACCGGCATGATCTCCATCATCATAACACCGGCATGATCTCCATCATTGTGGCGCCACCATCATGGTTGTGTCCACCAACTATTGCAACTACTACTAGTGCTACTCTTAGCAATAAAGTAAAGCAATTACATGGTGATTCAATGACACGCGGGTCACATAAAATAATAGACAACCATATGGCTCCTGCCGGTTGCCGTACTCATCGACATGCAAGTCGTGAAAGATTACAAACATGATCATTGCATACATTATCACAAATCACATATTTGGCCATACCACATCACAAACCCTGCAAAAACAAGTTAGACGTCCTCTACTTTGTTTATGCAATTTTTACGTGGCTTGGGTCAACGAGATAGAACCGTTCTAATCTACGCAAAACCACAACGGTGATATAATAGTCGCTTATTTACTCATCCTTTTAAAAGGCCTTCTGTTGAAAATTGCATCTCACTATAGCAAGAGAAACAGACACCCGCCAGCCACTTATGCAATACAAGTTGCATGTCAGTCGTGGAACCGGTCTCTCGTACGCGGACGAGTAAGGTTGGTCCGGGCCGCTTCAATCTCACCATACCGTCAAGATGCAAAGTGCACGTGAGAAGGTAGCAACATAAAATATCAACGCCCACAACTCCTTGTGTTCTATTCGCACCAACATCTACGAATAGATCTAGGCTCTGATACCACTGAAGGGGTTGTTGCATAGAAAACAAAAAATTTCCTACGAAACAAGCGGAAGAAACCCCATGATCCAGATCTACTAGATGAAGATAGAGAAGGTGAGATCCAATCTCTTACCCTTGAAGAACGATCAAACGCGTTTTGTCGGTGCAGGGGTTGGTCTGTCGATCCCCGCAACTAGACTCGTCTAGTCGCGAGGAGATGTATTATCCTCGAGATCCAATCTGTCGAAGTGCCACAACGGGCAGCACCTCGGATCCGCGGTATCCACACGTTTAGCTCGATAAAGACATCAACTCCTTGATCCCGCAAGCGAGGTAGACGTGGCCTTGATGATCTCAGCAACACGACGGTTGTGTTGGTGATGATGAAGTAGATCTCCGCGAGCAGGGCTTCGCCAAGCCGAGCAAGAGGAGAGGGAGAGGAGGAGGCGTAGCAGCCCTAGGGCTAGGGGTGGTGCGGCTTGGGAGAGGTGGCGCCCTAGGGTTAGGGTTTAGGAGGGGGGTGCGGCTAGTGCAACTTGGGGTGGCCTCCTTAGGTGTGCCGCACCCCCTCCCCTCACCTCCTTATATAGGTGGCGGCTAGGGTTGGAGGGGCCGGCCGACTTGGCCCCCAAGTCGAGTCCCAAGTGGACTCGGGCTTGGGCCCCTTCCAACTAGGGGTGGCCGACCATGTAGTCCAACTAGGAATCCCCCCCCCTTTTTCCTTTAGCCGGTTTGGCCCATATGGGCCATTGTGTGGTGCGGCTGGCCCAAGTGACTAGCTGCACCCCTTTGGTCCATGTGGGTCCCACTTCTAGACTCCTCTAGAACTTTCTAGGACCTTCCGATACCCTATGCAAATATTCCGGAACCTTTCCGATACCTCCGGAAACACTTTCCTTATATGAATCTTATTCTCCGGACTCCTCCGGAACTCCTCGTGACGTCCGGGATCCTATCCGAGACTCCGAATCACCATTCGTTCATTCCATCATTTAATTCATCGCTAACCCTAACTTCATCAGAGCGTTAAGTGTGTGACCCTACGGGTTCGAGAATGTATAGACATGATCATATCAATAATTAATAGCGGGACCGGGATGCCCATATTAATTCCTATACACTCAACGAAAACTCTTTATCGATTGAACCACGATGCCGGAGATTCAATTAATCTCATATACGATTCCCTTTGTCTCACAATATTTTACTTGCCCGAGATTTAATCGTCGACATCCCCATGTCTAGTTCAATCTCGTTACCGGCAAGTTCTCTTTACTCGTCCATAATACAGGATCTCCGTGATTACCACTTAATCACATGTCTACAGACTTTATGATGCTATATTACCGAGAAGGCCCGGAGATATCTTCTCCGTCACATGGAGGGACAAATCCCACTCTTGATTCATGTCAGCCAACAACCTATCATCGGAGATACTTGAAATCCACCTTTATAATCACCCAGTTACGAAGTGACGTTTGATGTCCACAAAACATTCCTCTAATAAACGGGAGTGACATAACCTCATGGTCTAAGGAAACTATACTGCATATATTAAAAGTGTTGGCAATGAAACTTTGTGACGATCAATTGCAACTCTTTATCATTTGGGTCTTGTCCATCATATCATTCTCCCAATGAGATGGCTCCGTTATCAAGTGACTATAACAAGTACATGATCAGGAAACTCTAATCATCTTTTGACTAACGAACTAGTCCGGTAGAGGCATACTAGGGACACCTGGTTGTTTATATTCCACACATGTATTATGTTTCCGTTTAATACAATTATAGCATGGATAATAAACTATTATCATAAGCATGAATATGCTAATAAACCATTTTATTATTGCCTCTAGGGCACATTCCCAACAAAGAGTACACCAGGCCATTGGAGTCGGAGGGCGGCAGTTGCACGGCCACCTAGAGCACGTCCTCCACCGCCACCTGCGAGTGCCGGTCGGACGCGGTAGCAAGGACACACCAGGCCGGCCAGGCCCGGCCGGGCCCCGGGAGGGCCCGTAAAGTCCCTGCTGCCACGCTGCTGCACGTAGGCCACGCCGCTGCTGCCCTCGTGTTCGACACCATAGGTCCGGCCGGACCCAAACGGGTCCGTGAAGCTCCCGTCATCGCGGTGCAGCAGGGGTGGTCTCGTCGCCGTCACCACACATGTCACGAACTACTCGAAGACAGACCGGAGGCAGCTAGGTCATGGTCGGCCCACCCTGACCCAGATCAGGCCCGAATGGCGCAAATCTGGGCTTACAGGGCTCGGCCGAGCACATCCCGGCCACCACTGCCACCAACGGTGGCGCCACCGCTGCAAGCGCCACCCGTGCGGCCGCAGGACACTCCACCGTCGCAAATCCGGGCCTCCGTTGCCTGGGGGCACCACCCGGTGCCGCGCCGCCCATGCGAGGTCGTCACCGAGAGGGGAATGGCAGGGGCGCCGCCACCGGCGCCGCCCGGGCCAAGCCCGAGGACGAACGCCGGCGACGGCGGAGGGGCAGAGGAAGTGGAGGGGGCTGGAGGAGGGCGTCGGCGGCGCGGCCCAGTCGCCCGCGCGGGGGCGACCAGGTCGCGAGAGGAGGAAGGGGGTTTCTTTTCTTTACACTAGCTGTTTCTTAACTGTCTCGAGAGAACCACCAGTCTCAACCACGATGAGGAAAATGCTCGTCGGCCATGTTTGGCGTTTATTCTTCTCATTTCTTTCGATCGTGTCTGTGTTGCTAGCTAGTCTATGTGCCACAAGCCAATTGATTCTTGATTGATTTTTTATGTGCTACTGAACGCGCTGATCGATTCTTGATTGCTTGTGTATGAGCCGCTAGATCGTTTGTTTGCACTGCAGTTTTATACTAGCATAGTTTAGGGATATTATAGACTTCTTGCCATGCAATTAAGAAAATAAGCCCAAACGACATAAGCTGAAAAGAATTGGACTTGAGTTTTTCTGAAGTTTATTTTCACTGCAGTTTTTCTCGGACAGCTAACGTGAAGTCATTTCTGCACAAATCTAAATAAAAAAGAACTAAGCCTTAGGCTGGTGCCAGTGGAGGCGGTAGGGCGGGCGGTACCGCCCGCCGTCGGGCGGGAGCGAGGCGGGAGGCGGGCGAGACGGTAGCGCGGGGCGACGGATCCGTCGCCGGGCGGGAGCGGGCGCTACCGCCCCGCTCTCGCCCGCGTTGGCGGCGGTAGGGCGGCGGTAGGGAGGCGGGAGCGGGGCGGCGCGCTGGCGGGGCGGGGCGGGAGCGAGGCGAGAGCGCGGCGTGGCAACGGCTAGCTGACGTGGCGAGCTCTGATTCGTCCACGTCAGCTAGCCGTTGAAGTATCCATTGCAGCCTCCAAAAATTCGATTTTTTTTTGCAAAAAACTCCAAATTTCATCCCCAACCCCCTAAAAATACCCCCCCCCACCACCTCACTCATTCCACACCTCACTTCAACTCATTTCTCTCCTCCACTCTCCCAAATCTTCTGCACCATGTCGGGTTGGACTCCAGATTTCACCGCATTCACCGATCTCTTGCAGTCCGATGGGTCACCAACCCCAGCCCCTCCCCTAGATGATATCTCTCCGACACATCGTCGCTCCAATGTCGGTTCTTCGCCGCATCCCCGAGTTTTACTCCCCTCCGGCACACCACCTCCGGGGCCATATGGTCCATACCCTCCACCTCCGGGGCCATATGCTCCATACCCTCCGCCTCCGTATCCATACCCCCCACCACCTCCACATGCTCCACCTACAGGTAGCGGGAGTGGGACTGTACCTCCGTACCCACCACCTTCGTACGGTCCATATGCTCCACCTCCATATGCTCCATACCCGCCGCCTCCATATCCATACCCCCCACCACCTCCCGAAGCCACTGCTCCAAGCTCCGGGTCCGAAGCCGCGGAAACAATCGTACCAAAGCGTGCAAAGAGGCTTGATTGGACAACTGCGGACGAGGAAAAACTGGTAATTTACTTACCCGTCACATATTTAATATGGAATTTTATTTTATTATATGACTAACAATATCTATTTCGGTGTAGGTTCATGCTTGGATTTTTCACTCCAAGGACTCTATCGCCGGTAATAGGAAGACCGGCGTTAGTTTTTGGGGTCAAATAGCTGAGACCTTCAACTCTACCTCGGAACCTTCCCGTCGTCGGACCGCGAAGCAACTGAAGGATCATTGGAACATCTACAACCGTGAGGTGTCCATGTTTAATGGATACTACATCCAAGAAGAAGGTATACGTCAGAGTGGAGCAGACGATGCAATGGTCATGCAGGTGGCAATGGCGAGGTACGAGAATGACATAAGAGTGACTCAGCCTTTCAGACGCCACCACTGGTGGCAAGCTGTTCGCAATGAAGCGAAGTGGAAAGGACAACATGGTCCTGGTAGTGGATCCGATTCCACTTCCAAGAGAAGCCGTCTGGGAGTTTCTGGTGAGTACAGCTCTGGCGAGGCGACGGAGGAGGACCGTCCAATAGGCCGCGATAGGGCCAAGGCAACGGCACGGAGGGAGAAGGGAAAGAGGAAGGGAAGGAATCCTCATCAAGCAGTGAGGTAGCAAGTAAATCCTTCGCAATGAAGAACATGTGGACTGGTTTAGTGAAGGCTAAGCTACTCAAGCAATGGAACAAAATGAGGGACCGATCAACCGCCGACATGAACGAAGCAGAAAAACGCACACATGCGAAGGCCATCAAGATGGTGGAAAAAGAGCTTGGGCTGCAAGATGATGAGGATGAGGAGGAGGAGGATTAGAATTTATTTTCTATTTATTATGTAATTTTTTAAATTTATTATGCAATTTTATTAATTATTATGTAATCGGTAACATTTTTAGTTGAATAAAATAATTTCCTTGCATTATTTTCAATGTCTAAACAAAAGCGAGTGAAATAACTTAATCTGAAAAAGAAATGCTGATGTGGAGGAGAGAGAAGTGAGAGCTGACACTACAGCCCGTGCACTGGCACCGTGGGATGAGAGTGTGGTGAGAGTGGGGTGAGAGTGGGGAAAAAGCTGACGTGGCAGCGCTATCACGGGCGGTGCACTGGCACCAGCCTTAGTGGGCGCTAGGCAGTGAGGTTGTAATCGGGTAGACAGCAGCAATGTGGTATCATTTGTGGCAGCCCGTGTTATGATAATTCGATATCCTTACATACCGTCAGATTGACCTCATGGCTGATTCAAATATGCATGCATTTCCTGAACACAAGTAGTTCTGCATTTTGCACTTGCACACATATTAGATGCTGAAAAAATTCAGCATTGTCGTGTTGTGTTAAACTACATAAATGATGGTTCAGATTTACCTAGACAACAGATCGAGCTTTGGGTTTCTTAGAATCCATGGTACACTTGCACACAGGCTTAACTTTTACATAGCAAGCAAAATTCGTTGTTTACCCGCAATTGGTATGCTTGCTTGTACTGTCGAATTTTTTTCTCCGTGTCGTCGACTTTGTTTGGCTTTCACCTTTCATTTGTCCATATTGCGCCGAGACCACTATCTATAGGACTACATTCTGGATCTAATAATTGCATCTGCTTGGCTACTAAAGCAGGAATTCACACTAATAAAATTAATTTGTTGCGGCTAACACAATAACACTTCAAATTATTCGATGCATGTAGAACATATTGTGTATATCTGTGAACTATCACGCCGAAACACTCTAGCAGGTTTCCGCTACCCTATAGCTACCAGCTAAACACACAAGCATTTTCCATGGCAATGGCTAGTTCGAAGGTATGTCAACCTAGGGGTACCACACCACCGGACGGCATGTGAACCATCTTTCTCGGAGACAAACATGCCTACAAAATATGTAGCGGTGAAGAATTTAGAAGAGAGAAATATACAGTTCCTTTCACTCACAAAATGTTGTTGCCTATCAACCACGGGAAAAGGCGTCGACTCGGCGCCGAACTCAGTGCAATGTCGGTAGTTTGTCCTATGTGCAAAGCGCATGCCTAGGAATTGCATACCTGGTGTGTATAGAGAACAAGTGTAAATTGTAAGAAAGTTTAAATTATATGTATATTACGTGTGTTGCATCAACAAGTTAAGTATCATCGGCTAACAAGTATCAAAACATTTCACATAGACTAAGACAAAACATGGTCGACTAACACGTTGGAACGTGCAAACATAACCACCAAACGGTCAACACCACCATAAAGAAAGTGCATGGTGAGAGAGGGGCGTAGCAAGCCGCGCATACGGGTCTAGTTCAGAATTTATAACCCTCTCTCAGCATGGTGTTCGTTTAAACTCTGTAGGGTTGAATGACCTGATTTTCGAGTAGTTTAATGCATGTGTTTTTTTCTCATAACAACAAAATGTTGAATAAAGTACCGAACAGTTTGTGTATGTATTACTATAAAAGTTGTGGTATGACAAACCTCTTTAGACTGTGTTTTGAAGTAATGTTTTTGTAACCAGATACCTAGAAAAGCAAATTTTCCAACTTTATTGTGCAAGAAATAATTCTCCATTTTTTTAATGGCAAAAAGTTTTTTTTTGAATCGACTACCAAAAATATGGGCCACACGTCACTACAATACCTCTTGTGGGACATTCAACTATAAGTTTTAAAGAATTTTCACCCTTTATAGATAATTTCATATTTTGAGTTTCAGTCGATTATCCAAAAATAACTCAATTTGAACTATAAATGTGTGATAGTGTGGTCGTAAATTTTTGCGAAAATCATTCTAAGATACATTATTATGATTCTAAGCATTGTACATGAAGAAAGTTAAAATATTCAACCTCTACCTATGTATGGTCCAGCCATTGTGAATTTCTTCCCATTTTGAAATCATCAAAGAAAATCTAAAAAAATAGAAAATTTGCGTAAAGAGTTCTCTTACGTGACATGGTTACCATAAAAAATACCAAAGAATGGCACATTAGAAGAAAAAAGTTCACACAAATGGCTATCATGTATGAAGTTTATTGGATTTAACCCAAATGACCAAGGCGATGGCCACAACCGTAGCATGCTTTGTTATAATTTGTCTATATTTGGCACACATATGCATCTTGTCATTGCAAACAAAAAGTTCCAACATAATTTTATAACTTTGTCGTGTAAAACAATATTTTCCATTTTTTGAGTGTCAAAAAGTAGTTTTTATCAACTGACTGTGAAAAATATGGGCCAAAATGGCGCAAGTGCAATTTTCACATAAAGTAGGCCTCGTGGGGGCAGTCAAGTCTCATATTTAAGAATTTTATCGCTTTACAGAAATATATATTATTTAGTTTCGGCTAATTTTCTAAAAGTAACTCAAATTTGAGCTACAAGTGTGTGATATCTTCGTAGTAAATTTTGCAACATCATTGTAAGGTACCCTATTATGATTCCAGGCAGTGTACATGAATAAATCCAAATATTCGACCTCTACTATGAATGGTCAAGCCCGTAATTTTGACCGCATTTAAAAAACAAAAAATATATAATCAAAAATATGAAATTTTGCGCAGAAGATTCTCCTACTTGACATGGTTGTCATAAAAATTACAAAACCTGAAATATGAAACTTAAACAGAAAAGTGTTCATAAAATCACTATCATGTATGATCATTCATGGGTTTCAACTAAAATGATCAAGGCGATGGTCATATGCATGACATTATTTATTATAATTATTCTATATATAGTTGGCGCACACACGTGTGTCTTATTATTGCAAACAAAAGTCCAAACATAATTTCCCAACTTTGTTGTGTATAAAAAGATTTTTTTTCAAATTGTCGAGTGCTGAAAAAGGGTATTTCTGAAGCAATTACCAAAAATATGGATCAAACTGGCGCCACTGCGATTTTTATGCAAAGTAAGCCTCGTGGGAGGTCAAGTGCCATACTTTAAAAAAATTCTCGCTTTGTATAATTCGTTTCTTAGTTTCGTCTGGTTCTCTAAAAGTAAATCAAATTTGAATTATAAGTGCATGATAGTTTGGACGTTAATTTTGGAAAAAATCATTCTAATGTACCATACCTGGCCACGGGAAGCCCGGACCGGTCGGCTGATACGTGTCAAACGTATCTATAATTTTTGATTATTTCATTCTAGTTATATGTCATTGTTACATGTTTTTACTATCTTATTCTATCATTTTTAGTCTTTTTGTCGGACTAACCTATTGACAAGATGCCCAGTGCCAGTTCCCTGTTTTTGTTGTTTTCTATTTCAGAAAAGTTATTTCTGAAAATATTCTCGGAATTGGATGGAACTTTTTTGAGATCTTTTAGTCGACAAGATACAGACGTGGACCAAAAGGGACCTGGAGGAGCCACCCACAGGCCAGGGGCGACCCCCAGCCGCGGCCAGAGGTGGGGTGATGTCTACTACACGCTTCTATTCTTTTAGACTTGTTGGGCCTCCAAACGCAGAGGTTTGTAGGACAGCGGAAATTTTCCCTTAAGTGAGTAACCCAAGGTTTATCGAACTCAGGGAGGTAGAGGTCAAAGATATCCCTCTCAAGCAACCCAAGCTTAACTCCTACTCGTCCTCGAGTAGGTAAGTGATAACAAAATAATTTTTGATGAGACATGCAACCAATACAATCATGATCAAGATAGTAATGTACAACACATGATGTGAATAAGGTGATCCAAAACAATTGTCTATAGTTGACATTAAGCAAACAATGATTAACATACACTAGCTAACAAATGCTAGAAACTTTTCATGATTAGTGCGTTGGAGACATGGAACCATACATAAGGTTTAGAAAGAAGAATTGCAAATTATGTCTCCAATGTAAAGCATCAATCATTCTTCAAAGCATCTAAGTATTCATTCATGAAAATAGCCAAGCTCGAGTAAGGTGTCCTAATCCATCTCCTTCACAAAGCAACTGTTTCGAAGTCTACTCAACTAGTGCAAGTAAGAAGTGGCTTTGGCACCAAAATGGTATGGCAAAGAGAACAATGATGGTTTGGTAGGCCAAAAAGAAAGGCTCAAACAGTGGAGAGGGTAACCACAAGATAGAAGGAAGTCCCGTAGTTGACACTGTATGAGGAGTAGTGATTGCCATGCAACGGATGCACATAGAGCTATAAGTGTATGAAAGCTCTCCAATGGAACTAGTGGGGGTGCATCCAACTTGCTTGCTCATGAAGACCTAGAGCTCACTTGAGGAGGCTCATCCTTGGAATATACGAGCCAAGTTCTATAACTTTAATTCCCAACATAGTTATACTACTAAAACAACATGAGAACTATCTACAATGAAGTGTAGGTGCTAACTAGCACAAGTGTGGTAAAAAGGATAGTAGTGCTGCTCCCTCTCTCTTTTTTCTATTTTTTTGGATTTTGGTGGCCTCCTTGGCTCTTTTAAATGCTCTCTCATTTGGCCTCCTTTTGGGCTCTTTTTTTTTTTTTTTTTTTTTGCATTTTTACCTCACTGTAATAGCAACACTCTATATTACAAATGGATCATCACACTTTTTGGTACTCATAACTCATAAGACTAATACATGATGTATAAAAGAAGGTATGCATGATCGAGCGTAGTGTGGAAAAAATGTAGAACATGTGGCAAGCCACGCAGCACACTAACTCAATGATCAAGCAAACTATGTGGTAATGAAGAATTACATCAAGTCATGATGTAATGATGGATGTTGCATGGCAATGTATCTCGGAACGGCTATGGAAATGCCGTGATAGGTAGGTATGGTGGCTGTTTTGATGGAGATAATTGGCTTATGTGTAGGAGAGCAAGATGAAGTTCTCCTACGGGGTTGGATGTACTAGCGAAGTATGCACCAATCTCAATGTGAGAGAGGGCATTGCGCAGGACCGAAGAGGCTAGCAAAATATGGAAGTGGAAGTGCTAAAAACCAAAACTCAACAATGCATTTCGTATATTGCAAACAACTAGCAGTTTCAATGTTCCACAAATAGTTAGAAACACCCCGAGAGGGATCGTGGCGGCGACACAAGTGCCCCGTTGGCTTCCCCGACCGTTGCAGTAACTACCCACTAGGAACTTCTTTTCAACTGAGCAGAATTCATGATGCAAAAACATTGTTGACTTAGGTTGTTTTTAGTTAAGAAAGATACAGCTACACACTCTACTATCACGTCTCCACTAATCAGCTCTAACACCGTTAACCAACACATTTTAACCATTAGTTATTTTAATGCCTCAAAACAATTGAATTATCCACATAGTGATCTACAAGACTATGCAGGTTTTTTTCTATTTCATACCACTACCACATGCATAGCATTTTATCACTCTAACAAATCAACCAAGCAACCAAAACAACTCTCTAACAAATATAAGTGAAGATCAAGAGAGTCTAACAACAACGACTAGCAGCTCTAAACAAGATAAAAGCTAAAAGCAAGAGCTTACTAGCAAACAAACAGTAGCTAAGAATACTCAACAAGATATAAGCGAAGCAAAGGAGTATTCAAACGAAAAAGCGGAGCGTGTCTCCCCCTCCCACACAAGATGGATAGGATCAAACATGAATATGACCAGCAAACAAAAATGACGCTCCAAAAATAGCACATAATATGTAAAGTGATAAAAACGTAGTTTCAACGAAACGACCTGATGTTTGTTGGTGAAGAGTGGGGATGCCTTGGGCATCCCCAAGCTTGGATGCTTGAATCTTCTTAAATATTCCAGGGGGATTCCATGGGGGCATCCCCAAGCTTGAGCTTTTCTCCATTCTCACATCACCGTGTCGTTCGAAACTTAAAAACTCACTTCACACAAAACTTCTCATAGACTGATTAGAGGGTTAGTGCTCAAAAATTAAAATGCACATGTGTTCTACTCAAGAAAAATTTCAAACAACTTTATCAGGCATTAGCTACTGTTTACTAAGCCTCAATGTGGTACTCCTCCTCTAGCGTATCACATTTGACGATAGTAAAGAGACGGATACAAAATAAAAGCAGAATCTGTCAAAAACTGAATAGTCTGTAAAGATCGAATTTTTCGAAGCACTTCTGTAGATCAAACCAGAAAACTCAAAACTAACGAAACATATATAAAAGTATCAGGCTTTCTGTCTACAAATATCAGAAAAATATAAAATTCAGGGAATTTCTGGATTTTTGAACAGTGAAGGACAGAAATCTGTTTCTGGACAGCAAAACAATACCTCGCACTTTCAATGCATTAGAGGCTAAACTTGGCACAAAAAACCAAAACAAAAATATACAATGAAGTTGCTACAGGCAAAAACTTCATGACTTTAAGAAAAGCAAAAAAAAAACTGAAAGTAAAGGATGGGTTGTCTCCCAACAAGGGTTTTTCTTTTAAGCGTTTTAGCTAGGCATGATAATTTTAATGATGCTCTCATAAGAATAAGAGTTGGAACGCAAAAGAGAGAATCATGAAGCAAATATCAAACACATTTAAATCTAAATCTCTTCCTATGCATAGGCATCTTGTAAGAAAATAAATCATTGGAGCATAAAGCATTAAGCATAGGAAGGCAAAGCAAGTGCAACATTAAAACCTTCAACATAAAGAGGGGAAACTTCATAAGATGAAAATTTATATAACCACACTTGCAACTCATAATAACTTTCAGTAGAATCATAAGAAAACTCAATAACATAACCATCACATAAAGCATTTTTCTTATGATTCACATGCATAAAAGTATTATTATTACTCTCCACATAAGCAAAATCTTTATTAATAGTAGCATTGAGAGTAGGACTATCATATAGAACTTGGACATGATAGACTAATTGTATATTAGAAAGATGATGTTCAGTAGGAGAGTAATAATTATGACAAGTCTCGTAAGGATGATTAAAATTATTCTTTATGGCTTAGTTATCATCCCAATAATCATCAAAAATTGGAGGCATAATATCATCATAAGCAAGGGGATAGTCATCTTTCCAAGCATATATTTTTGTAAACAAATCATCATGACTTTCAATACCAAAAGGATTTTCAAACCCATCATCCCCAAGCTTGGGGTTTTCCACATTATGCTTAGAAGAAACATGGATATTCCCAACAGTATAACAATTATCAATATCATCATTTTCAAAATTGGTGCCAAAAAGATTTTCAAAGTAGTATTATTTTCCCAATCATGATCATCACAATAAGTAACAGGCATAACATAATCTTCTTCAATAGTGCCTATAGACTTAACATCAAGATAATAATGAATATAATCAAGCGGATCATCTTCAATAATTTTTTATACATACTCATTAGGAACAACCATGATGGGAGAAATATGCTTAGGGGATGATAACGTTTCCTCTTTCTTTTTACTCCTCCCTCTCTTCTTCTTCTTCACCACCACCTTAGGAGGGAGTGGTTGGAAAGGAAGCTTCTCCACATAATCTGATTCATTATTAGAAAAGACAGGAGAAACTTGGGAGAATCTCTCCCTTTCATTATTGGCAACATAAGAAACAATTTTCCTTTTATACTTTGGTGAAGTGCTATTCTTTCTAATTTTTGCAATGTAAGAATTGTCACGACAATTAACAACACAATAATGATAAGCTCCCTGAAGAATGACATTCGTCCTAAAAGTACTCCTATCTAACCAAGAAGTTTTTTCTGATAACTCTTCACACCGCAAAAATAAATTAAGTTCATCATAAAGACTAGAGGTGATCATGTTATCACAAAACTGGCTAATAGTTCTATCATTAAATTACGAGCATTGGAAATTAAAATGACCTTCTTCTTTGCAAAATTCACACATAAAAGGATAGAGGTCATTTAATTCTCTAGCAAATTTATATAAATCCTTAAGCCATTTGCTAGTTCTTTCATGCTTATGTTGCTTACAATATTTATCTTCTTCAACCTGAGTGCTTCCACAAGGTCTATGCACTCCACAAAAATTAACATGCTTATGTAGAACATTATTTGTAGAGATTGGATCATTTCTATTGCAATCATCATTAACAATTTCATTTTGTTTGCAAATGTCTTTGAAAGGTTCATGATACTTAGACCATTTCTCTTTAGGAATATTAATATGAGAAGCAAAAGATTTATAGATATCAACAACTATATGAGAGTCAAGTCCAAACTTAGCACTAAGCTTATTAAGACTGTCAGTTTTAACAAAAGACTTAATGCAATCATACTCATAATTTATACCCGACTCTTTACCTTTGTCGATCTCCAAATCTTCAATGTTGTGTTGAATCTTTTCAATAAGATCCCATTTAGTATCAATCTTCTTACTTGTAAAAGAACCCATAGAAGAAGCATCAAGTATTTCCTTGTCATGATGAGATAGCCTTGCATAAAAATTATTAACAATAATATCCTTGGAAAGATCATGGTTAGGACATTTAAGCATTAATGATTTCAATCTCCCCCAAGCTTGAGCAATGCTCTCTCCGTCACGTGGCCAAAAATTGTAGATATAATTTCTATCTTGATGAATTTCATGAAGAGGATAAAATTTAGAATAAAAGAGAGACATAAGCTCCTTCCAGTCCAACAAGTGAGAATTTTCTAGCAGCCTATACCACTCCAATGCTTTCTCCTTAACTGATAAGGAAAATAATTTCCTCATGATTACCTCTCTTGATACACCTGCAATCTCAAACAACTCACATAATTCTTTAATATAAAGTAGATGCTAACTAGGATGTATAGCTCCATCTCCTGCATAGCAATTACTCATAACACGATCAATTATTCTCATCGGTATTTTGAAAGGAATACATTCAGTATGTGGAGTAACCTTATCCACCCTAGGAGTGGTGGAGAGGTCACTCTCAAAAAGCAAATTTAAAGGACAACGTTCCATAAGCCAAACTAGTAAAAATAAAAACAAGAGACACAAAGATTTAATCGCAAGATCTAAAGAAGATACCTTCAAGCACTCACCTCCCTGGCAATGACGCCAGAAAAGAGCTTGATATCTACTACACGCTTCTATTCTTGTAGACTTGTTGGGCCTCCAAATGCAGAGGTTTGTAGGACAGCGGAAATTTTCCCTTAAGTGAGTAACCCAAGGTTTATCGAGCTCAGGGAGGTAGAGGTCAAAGATATCCCTCTCAAGCAACCCTGCAATTAAGATACAAGAAGTCTCTTGTGTCCCCAACACACCTAATACAATTGTCAGTTGTATAGGTGCACTAGTTCGGCGAAGAGATGGTAAAATGCAAGTAATATGGATGGTAAAAGGTGATTTTGTAATTCTGTAATAAAAATGGCAGCAAGCAAACAAGTGACAAAAGTGACTAAAAACGGTGTATCAATGCTTGGAAACAAGGCCTAGGCTTCATACTTTCACTAGTGACTACTCTCAACATCATTAACATAATTAAACACATGATAGTTCCCACAAAAACACATGCATGGTAGACGTTACTCGAAGATCATTCTTTTGTGGATCAAATAGGATGAGAATTGCGTAGGGCTACGAGAAGCACACCTTAAAGTTCGTATTCCACATATATGGACACTTCATGCTGTCACTATCTGCATCCAAAGATAGTACTAACAAACACCACAACCTATTTCTTGAATAGTCTCTTTCTTCAATAACACGAGCATTAAGAAACCTCATGATCTATTCAATCCAATAATAATAAAGAATAAACTCATGATGAAGATCCCTCTAATCTTGATGCATAGAATCACACACGGCACCCACACTGTCACAGAGGTACCGTGATCACAACGGTGACTCCGCAAATTATACTAGATAACAACACTTGAGCAACATCATATTCATTACATACAGGGAAACATCATGTATTCAACTATACTAACAAAGCTCATGATCACAATGAAGATCACATCATAGGAGAGAGAGATAACCACATAGCTACTTGTATAAGCCTCAGCCCCGGTGAGGGACTACTCCCTCCTCATCGCGGGAAGCAGCGGTGTTGATGGAGATGGCTCCGGCGGTCGATCTCCGTCCCGACAGGGTGCCGGAACAGGACCTTCTAAACCCCCGAAACTTGTCGGCGATGGCGACGGAGCTCTGTATCGTATTTCGGAAAATCCTTCGGGGGTTAGGGTTTTTTCGTCGGGGGTGATTTATAGGCCAAAGGGCGTCACGAGGGGGTCTCCGAGGGGCACAGGCGGGCGGCGGCCGCGGCCCCCCTCTCACCCGCGGGTGGGACCCGCCCCTGGGCTGTGGGTCCCTCCCGGGGTCGCCCTTCTGGCTCCGGTCCTTATTTCTTCAATAAAAAATCGTCGTAAATTTTCGTCCAATTCCGAGAATATTTCCAGAAGTAACTTTCTGCAACAAAATCAGCACAAAAACAGGGAACTGGCACTGGGCATCTTGTAGTCTGACAAAATGCATAAAAATGATGTAATATGATATTAAAAACATGTGACAACATCACAAAACTAGCATGGATCAATCAAAAAATATAGATACGTTTGACACGTATCATGGGGCCGTAGCTAGGGACCCGCCCCTAGGCCTGGAGGCTCCCCTCGATGCCTATAAAAACCCTTTTGACCTAAAACCGAAGGGGCGACGATTATTTTCCAGATTCTAAAGCTGCTCCCGGCACGTTGCCGGAGGGGAGATCGATCTCGGAGGGCTCTACATCGCCATGCCTTCCACCGGGATGAAGTGTGAGTAGTTCCACCTTGGACTACGGGTCCATGGCAGTAGCTAGATGGTTGTCTCTCAGCCGGTCTCTCTCCCTTGTGCTTCATGTTTATGATCTTGTGAGCTTCCCTACATGATCAAGATCGGATATTTGTAATGCTTTATGATGTGTTTGTTGGGATCCGATGGATTATGAAATTATGATCAGATTGTGCATGGTTCTTAGTTATTAATTTATGTTCTTGCATGCTCTCCAATGTGTGTAGTTGCTTTGGCGAAGTGATTTCTTATGTCTCCAAGAGAGAGTATTTATGCTAAATAGTTGGTTCATGCCCCCTCTTGTGCCTGGGCACGAGTGACAGAAGCGTCTAAGGACGAGGGTGTGCTCTTGCGACTAAGGGTAAAACAACGGTGTTTATGTCTTCGTGATTATAAATGTTGCTTACTTCATACGCTTTACTTAATGCAATTGTCTATCGCTTGCGACTTAATACCGATGGGTGACAGGTGATGACGTGGATCATATGTTTGCTGGGGAACCCCAAGAGGAAGGTATGATGCAGCAAAGCAGCAGTTTCCCTTGATTACAAAACCAAGGTTATCGAACCAGTAGGACTTGGAGAAGGCTTGCCAGGTATCAACGGCGCCAGAAAAAGAGCTGTTGCTGGGAGACTTAGTAGTTCGAGAAGTCTTCTTGGCACGTTGACGTGGACCTGCACACAATCACAAACAAACTACTTTGCCCCAACGAAACAGAGAGGTTGTCAATCTCTCCGGCTTGCTGAACACAAAGAATTAAATGTGCAGATGTAAAATATGATGAGAGTGAAATATGACCAGCGAGAAAATGATGATTGAAAGCTATTAGAACGGTTGTAAACAGTGTAGAAAAATAGGACCGGGGTCCATAGATCACTAGTGGTGTCTCTCCAAAAGATACACATGATGGGTAAACAAATCACAGCATGGCAATTGACAAAATTGTAGGCGCACAACAATGCTATCATAAAACAATATAGTTCATCGCTTCATCTAATATGGGCATTACATCAAAATACATAAACCATTATCCAACTGCATCTATGACTAATAATCCACCCTGAGATCGCTATCCAGCATGTCACCCAGAAGTATTAAGTTGCAAGCAATAGATCATTGCAATAAGCAAAGTGCATAATGTAAGCAATGTAAATAACACAAGGAAATAACACCGCTGTTTTCTCCCTAGTGGCAACAGCACATTCATGAGCATAAGCGTTTCTGTCAATTGCACTCAGTACACAAAGGCATGAACCCACTATCTAGCATAAATACCCTCTCTGAAGATACTAACAATTACTTGGACAAAGCATCCACTAGCGTCGGGGAGGATGCAAGATCATAGATAAAACATAACACATAGATGAACAAGAGTAATGATTTCCACAATTCATCGGATCCATACAAACACATCATGTAGCAGTTACAGATACGATCTTGACCATGATAGGCAGCTCACAAGATCTAAACAATAGAGTACAAGGAGAAGAGACAACCATCTAAGTACTGCTATGGACCCGTAGTCCTGTGGTGGACTACTCACGCATCACTCCGGAGGCAGGCATGGTGATGTAGATGCCTCCGGTGATGATTCCCCCCTCCGGCAGGGTGTCGGGAAGAGCTTCAGAACCCTCCCGATCTAGGGTTGACGACGGCAGTGGCCTCGGATGTTTTCTGGAGAATATGATCGGGTATCGAGGGTTTCCGCGTCTAAAGGAATTAATAGGCGAAAGGGTAACACAAGACGATGAAGGAGGCGACGAGGTGGGCCCCAGGTGCGACCAAGGGATGGGTCGCGCCTGGCTGCCACCTGGCGGCTGTGGGGCCCCCTGCAGTCGTCCTTCTGGCTCTGTCTTTATTTCAGCTTGGAAATAATTCCTGTAAATTGGGAGCTCATTGCGAGAAACTTCCCCGAACAACTTTATAAAAACAAAAAGACAGCAGAAAACAGGAACTGGCACTGGCCATCTTGTTAATAGGTTAGTTCCATAAATCATGCCGAAATGATATAAAAACATTATAAAAAACATGTGGCACTGATATATAATCAAGCATGGAATATAAAAAATTATAAATACGTCTGGGACGTATCAACGGGCTGGATAGCGATCCCTATGTGGACATTTTAAACAAAGATGTAGCTGCATGGCGGTCTTTCTTCCTTGTTGTGATGCCTACATGAATATTACCGTGAACACTTTGATAGAGCTAGATTAAGTTTGTGTCATAATTCTGTCAATTGCCCAACTGTAATTAGTTTACCCTTCATATGAATAATTTATTTATTGGAGAGACACCACTAGTGAACCCATGGCCCCTGGTCCATCTTTTTACATTGTTTACAACCTCACTTGCTCGCTGGTCCGTTTTCATAAATCATTTCACTACACTATACGTTTAACCGCTTTGTTTTCAGCAGGCCAGGAAGATTGACAACCGTCCTGCCGTTGGGGGCAAAATAATTGTTGGAGTGTGTGCAGGTCCACGTTCGTTGACGATTTAGCGCCAGAGATCGTTGATGGGCACCTCGTTGTTGGTTTCGAAGTCCTACTGGTTCGATTAAACCTTAGTTCTTCACTAAGAGGAAAACTGCTACTTGCTACATCCACGCCTTCGCTTGGGGCACCACTGTTGAAGTGGATCACATGTTCGCTGGGGAACCCCAAGAGGAAGGTATGATGCAGCAAAGCAGCAGTTTTCCTTGACTACAAAACCAAGGTTATCGAACCCGTAGAACTTGGAGAAGGCTTAGCAAGGTATCAATGGCGCCAGAAAAAGAATTGTTGCTGGGAGACTTGGTAGTTCCAGAAGTCTTCTCGGTGTGTTGACGTGGACCTGCACACAATCACAAACAAACTACTTTGCCACAACGAAACAGAGAGGTTGTCAATCTCTCCGGCTTGCTGAACACAAAGAATTAAATGTGCAGATGTAAAATATGATGAAAGTGAAATAGGACCAGCGAGCAAATGAGAACGGAAAGCTAGCAAAACAGTTGTAAACAGTGTAGGAAAATAGGACCGGGGTCCACAGATAACTAGTGGTGTCTCTCCAAAAGATACACATGATGGGTAAACAAATTACAGCATGGCAATTGATAGAATTGTGGACACAGAACAATGCTATCATAAAACAATATAGTTCACCGCTTCATCTAATATGGGCATCACGTCAAAATATAGACCGTTACCCAATTGCGTCTATGACTAATAATCCACCCCGGCATCGCTATCCAACATGTCACCCAGAAGTGTTAGGTTGCAAGCAACAGATCATTGCAATAAGCAAAGTGCATAATGTAAGCATTGTAAATAACACAACGAAATAACACCGATGCACATTCATGAGCATAAGCGTTTTGTCAATCGCACTCAACACACAAAGGCATGAACCCACTATCTATCATAAATACCCTCTCTGAAGACAGTAACAATTACTTGGACAAAGAATCCACTAGCATCGGAGAGCATGCAAGATCATAGATAAAACATAACACATAGATGAACAAGAGTAATGATTTCCACAATTCATTGGATCCATGCAAACACATCATGTAGCAGTTACAAATAATATTATCTTGCTCATGATAGGCAGATCACAAGATCTAAGCAATAGAGTACAAGGAGGAGAGACAACCATGTAGCTACTGCTATGGACCCGTAGTCTCGTGGTGGACTACTCACGCATCACTCCGGAGGCAGGCATGGTGATGTAGATGCCTCCAGTGACGATTCCCCCCTCCGGCAGGGTGCCGGGAATAGCTTCAGAACCCTCCCAATCTAGGGTTGGCGATGGCAGTGGCCTCGAATGTTTTCTGGAAAATATGATCGGTATCGAGGGTTTCCGCGTCGAATACAATTTATAGGCAAGGGGGCGACTCGAGGAGGTGACGGAGTCGCCCAGGTGGGACCCACGTGCGACCAAGGGCTGGGCCGCGCCTAGGTGGCGTATGGGGGCTGTGGGGCCCCCCTGCGGCTCCCCTCCTGGCTCCGTCTTTGTTCCTTCATGAAAATAATTCACGTAAATTTTCAGATGATTCCGAGAAACTTCTCCGAACAACTTTTCTGAAACAAAAAGACAGCAGAAAACAGGAACTGGCACTGGGCATCTTGTTAATAGGTTAGTTCCATAAATCATGCTAAATTGATATAAAAACATTATAAAAACATGTGGCTCTGATACATAATCAAGCATGGAACATAAAAAATTATAGATACGTCTGGGACGTATCAGCATCCCCAAGCTTAATTCCTGCTCGTCCTCGAGTTGGTAAATGATAACAAAATAATTTTTGAAGTGACATGCTACCAACACAATCTTGATCAAGTAATAATGTAAATCACATGAACTGAATGCATTGATCCAATACAATGGTTCATTGAATGAAACAAACAATGATTAACCAGGTGTAACATCTAAACAAGAATTTATTAGAAAAGAGTACTTTTTTTTTGAAAGGAAAGCGGTAGGAGAGGCTCCCACGGCGAGTTTTTTTTTTAAAATAATGAGAACCCAAATTCACGTCCGTGAGGACTTGAACCTGGGTGGCCGGGTTGTACATCCACTCCACTAGCCAAATGAGCTAGGCTCACTTCTCTAGAAAAGAGTACTTTGGAGACCTAAAAGTATAACACTTGACAATAATTGATATCTCACAAAGCAATATTATTTTGGCAAAGGAGTTTGACCAACACAAAGGAAGATTTAAGTTTTCAGCAAAAGCTTCAACTTGCAGCTTGTTTATCTCAAGATAAACTCAATACAAAGTTTTCATTGTTAGACATAAAGATAACATGAAGTAAAACTTGAACCAAAGTTGACACTAGGTGATTGCTTGAGAGGTAATGAAGGGGAAGGATAACTGACTCAACATAAAAGTAAAAGAAAGGCCCTTCGCAGAGGTTAGCAGGGATTAGTCATGTGCTAGAGCTTTTTAATTTTTTTTTGAACAGAAGTAAAACAGTTTTGAGATATGCATGCTTTCGTCAACGACTCCACAATAAAGAAACTACCTAGTCCCGTGTTTCAAGCAAGGCTTTTAGACTTTTGAGAGTGGTTGGTAATTAGAGGAATGAGGTCACTCCTCATTCTCCTTTGTTTCACCACTAACAAATGTTTGACTGATTTCTCAGGTTTACACTGTGCGGAGGAGAATGGTGGGTTATATTTATATTTTTCTTAAGCCAGCTCTCGGCAAATTCAAGTGAGCTTGTAATCCATCCTCACCGGGTGAAAGGAGGGAAATGACCTTGCTTGTCACAGGTTATATCTAGCTTCGCTACTGCTTCCTCATGAGTTTAAAAACAGAGACACAAATAGGAAAATTTTGAAAGTTTTAAAGGTAGCACATGACAAATTTACTTGGAGTGGCAAGGAAATATCACATGTAGGTAGGTATGGTGGACACAAATGGCAAAGATATTTGGCTCAGGGATTTGGATGCACGAGAAGTATTCCCTCTCAGTACGGAATTTTTGGCCTTAGCAGGATATTAAGAAAACACATAAAACATCAACTTGGTTCAATGAATGACTACAGATATACATTATGCATAACCATTAGACTTCACACCGTCTACATTGTTAGCCAAACCAACTTTTGCAAAAAGAATATGTAGACTTTGAGAGCTACCAAGCAGGACAAGCACCATAATTTTAAGCTTTACGATAGTTCTTTACTAATCCATTCTTACTAGATGATCCACAAGTTGAATCATTTAATATACTTCATATCGCTAAAGAATTGACAAGTATCAAATATTAAGATAATGATTTACAAGATTATGCCAGCACTTTTCACACTTCCTACATTATAATTTCCATTCAACCAAATTTCCATTCAACCAAACACCAATCAACTTATTTGAAACAAACTAAAAGGGTGAAACCACAAGAGAATACTTCCTAACTACAAAAGGTTTTTTTGAAATGGAGGGTGTACCCCCAGCCTCTGCATCCAAAGGATGCACACAGCTGTTTTTATTAATGAAAAGGACAACAGAAACCATCGGGCCTTACAAAGAGATACATTGATCATCTGGAAGCCACCGTCCAAGCGAAAACTCGCTACACCGACAAACTTGATGAAGGGGGTGGACCAATCGGAGCCATTGCCCTGATCTCACACACCTACGCACATCATCTAAATCCGGAGGCTTCAATCAGGCTGCCCAACAGCGCGCCGGAAGCACAACCGGTCCAGCCGATCCTCAGTGCACGCCACTACGCACATCCGAAGTCGCTGCCACCATCTTCCACCATCCCGTCTAGGAGATATCAACGCAATGACCTTGTCAAGCTTGCCGTCGGCATCGCCACGACGCCAGATAGCTCCACCCTCCTACGCGAGTCCATCAACATGCGCCCATCGCTGAGACCCCGCAGCGCCACGCCGCAGAGCCTCGCCGTTGCCAATGCAGTAGATGTACACCGCTCTGCCTCATGCCTCCTCCGTCCAGCAACTGCTCCAAAAACAATACCCTCGCGAGGCAAAGCGACACCGAGAGCGCCGCCATCATCCGATCCGGAGAGCTCGGATCTGGGGTTTCCCTCGGAGCTGCGTGAGTTGGTAGACGATGGCTACAATGGCGATACCTCCAACAAGGTAACAGCACGTAGAGGCCGCTATCGCCTTCTCGGTTTTCACCGGCAGCCACGTCTCCCAAACTCACCGCAGGGACTAGTTTTGGGAGATCCGTCCCAAACCAGCCGGCCGACCACCTCTGACGGAAGAGGAGGCCACCACCACCAAGCCCGGGTCTGGAGTCCCTGACATCCTCATGCTACGGGACTGACCCAGGATCCCGCTTGCCATCGTCGCAATCGTCGAAGAGCAGCTGGTTGCAGATCAAGGTCGGCCCGTCCGAACCCATCTGGGTCCAGATCGGACCGGATCATCATCGCCGCCGCCCACTGGCCTTCGCGCCCTCTGCCGACGCAAACACACAGATCCTGGCCGCCGCCACCCCTGCTTCACTGCCGCCGACCAGAGAGGTCGCCACCACCGTATTCCAGACCTTGGCTGAGGAAGAGATTCACCGCCACCACCGCGACACACGGTCTTAGACCGGCAGTGCTCCTGACGGCGATGGCGGGGGGCTTGGCGTGGAGGAGGCCGAGGAGATCGGGGTCGGGGATGCCCCAGTGCGGCCCGGCGGCGGCCGCACGGGAGCGGGAGATTGGGAGAGGAGCTACTTTTCGTGCGGTGTGTTTAGTTCTTGGAGAGAGAGCAGGGCCTTAAACTTTGGGGGGGGGGGGGAATTCCACTTCCCCGGCCTCTGCACCAACTAGGGATGCACACAACTATTAAGCATGAGTACCAGGATTTTTACCTTGGTTAATAACCAAGCCTGGTCCTCAGGATATATTGCATGAGTATCAAGAAGGCCTGATCCTCAAGTATAAATAGGAACCTAAATTCGCGTCCGTGGGGACTTGAACTTGGGTGTTGGGTTTGTACATCCACTCCCCCAACTAGTTGAGCTAGGCTCTAACTGCTCTGAACAAGAGATGCATGAAAAACAAGAGCTAGAAGCAAAAATAATAAAAGCTAAACACTCAACACATATAAGTGAATAACAAGAGTGTTTAATGAAATGCGGAGCGTGTCTCTCTCCCAAACAAGCATGCAAGGATCCAATTTATCGCAAAGACCAGAGAACAAAACACAAACAAAATGAAAGTAAAAACAAACCGACGCTCCAAGAACATCACATAATGTGTAAAGTAATAAAAATATAGTACCATGAGTAAAACCGATGATTGTTGATGAAGAAGGGGATGCCTTGGGCATCCCCAAGCTTAGACGCGTGTGACTTCTTGAATATTTCAGAGGAGGGTCCATGGGGAGCATCTCCAAGCTTAAGATTTTATTCCTTCTTGAACTTCATTCATCACCTCGATCCTGGATACTTGAAAACTTCCTTCACGGAAAACTTATAGCAACTTCATTAGAGGGGTTAGTCCAAAAAACAATATCTTCCTTTAGTTCCAAAGCACATATCATGAACTTATTTTTTAAAAACATTAGCTACTGTCACAAAGGTCTAAGTAAAGCTCTTGACCTCAAAAGAACTTCACTTTGCCCGTAAAAGAAGCAATGCAAAACAAAGGACAGAATCTGAGAACAGAAATCTGTTTCTGGACAACAAACTCACCAATTAGTCTTCCTCTCTTTAGAGGCTATTATTGGCACAAAAAACCGAAACAAAAAGATACAAGGGAGTTGTTATAGAGGCAACATCACCCAAACTCAAAGAAAACAAAAAGAAACAGAAGGTAAAAATGGGTTGCCTCCCATAAGGGCTTTTCTTTAACGCCTTTTAAGTAGGCAAAAAGGGAAAATTCAAGTTTTATCAGTATCAAAACCATCGTCATCTTTGCGAACCACATTACCCTTTTTACTACCTTCAGTAGACCTCTCACATAAACAATCAACCTCAGTTATGTAGGGTTGGGAGTCATTAATACGTGTCAAATGTATCTATAATTTTTTATTGATCCATGCTAGTTTTGTGATGTTGTCACATGTTTCTACTATCTTATTATATCATTTTTATGCATTTTTTCGGACTAACCTATTGACAAGATGCCTAGTGCCAGTTTCCTGTTTTTGCTGTCTTTTCGTTTCAGAAACTTACCACAGGAAATATTCTCGGAATGCGCTGAAAATTTACGAGGATTTTTTATTCGCCAAGACGGAGTTTCAATCCAAAGGGCAGCCCTAGGGACCACCCACAGGGCAGGTACGACCCTAGCCGCGGCCTTCCCTAGGGTGGCGGGTGGGACCCACCCCTGCTCCTGGTGGGTCCCCTCGGCCCCCTCCGACGCCTATAAAATCAGATTAATCCCAAAAACGTCGAGGCGGCTATTATTTTCCAGAGAAGTCACCCCGAGGCGCCGCCACCATAAACCCTAGTTCGGGGTGATTCTGAAGCTGATCCCGGCACCCTGCCGGAGGGGAGATCGATCCCGGAGGGCTCTTCATCGCCATGCCTTCCTCCGGGATGATTTGTGAGTAGTCCCACCTTGGACTACGGGTCCATGGCAGTAGCTAGATGGTAGTCTCTCTCCCTTGTGCTTCATGTATTATGATCTTGTGAGCTGCCTAACATGATCAAGATCGATTATTGTAATGCTATGTGATGTGTTTGCTGGGATCTAATGGATTATGAAGTTATGATCAGATTGTGCATGATTCTTATATGTTGATTTATGTTCTTGCATGCTCTCCGATGTGCGTAGTTACTTTGGCCAAGTGATTGTGTGTATCTCCAAGAGGGAGTATTTATGCTAGATAGTGGGTTCATGCCCCATTTTGTTCCTGGACACGAGTGACAGAAACGTCTAAGGGCGAGGGTGTGTTGTTGCTACTAAGGGTAAAACAGCGGTGTTAATGTCTCTTTTGATATTAGTATTGCTTACTTCATGCGCTTTACTTAATGCAAATGTCTGTTGCTTGCAACTTAATACCGTTGGGTGACGGGCTGGATAGCGATCCCACGGTGGACTATTTACACAAAGATGCAGTTGGACTCAACGGTATTTGTTCATTGTCGTGATGCCTACATAAATATTATCATGTTCTCTATGTCATAGCTAGATTAAGTTTGTGTTATACTCTTGTAAATTGCCTAGCTGTAATTTATTTACCCATCATATGAGTGTTTTATTTACTTGAGAGACTCCACTAGTGAACCCTTGGCCCCCGGTTCATCTTTTTACATTGATTGCAACCTTTATTCATCACTTTTCCTCATCATTACTCCTCTGGTCCACTTTCATATTTTCATCTATTTCACTATACAATTAACCGCTTTGTTTTCTGCGAGACCGGAAAGATTGACAACCTTTTCGCCGTTGGGGGCAAAGTAATTGGTTGAGTGTGTGCAGGTCCACGTCTGTTGAAGATTAAGCGCCAGAGATCTTCAACATTCACTTTGTTGTTGATTTCAAAGTCCTACTGGTTCGATAAACCTCAGTTCATTAACAAGGGAAAACTGCTACTTACTACATCCACGCCTTCGTTTGGGGCACAACCCAACGCTACCATCACCGATCATCAGTCATCCTTATTGTCCTTTGTGGGTTTGCTCTCTTCATCAAAAAGATTTTCAGGTGAGATCCAAGCAAAATTATCTATCAGAGCATCAGCTATCCCTAAAAGTTTGAAAGGAATAGAAACACTGAAATCTTATTTCTTTTCAGTAGTGGAAGTGTATTTTCTCAAGTTTGCATCCCTAACGTCTAAGGAATAATGAACATTGGGATAGGCTCCAAGACAACCATAATGAACAAATATTTTACGAGCTTCTGCAACAATATCATCAAATTCATGGAGAAGAATATCTAGCACATGATCTTTTTCTTCCCCTTTCTCCATGCTATCAAGTTTAAGAAACATTTGCTGCAATATTGGGTTAATATTAATAAACCTATGCTCAAGTCGATTCACCAAACAAGAGATAGCAGCATCATAATTATGGGTGAGCTCAACAATAGATCTTTTATCATGAGCAAAAACCTTGCTAGCAAAAGTGAGGAACTCTTCAATATTATCTCTACCAATAATGTCCCCACTTCCAACCTTAACCTTTTTCATACCAAACTCCGGAAGAAACATAGCTACTAGGCAAAACAAGAAAAAACTATTTGCTGGAATTTTTAATTGTTTTGTGTTTTTTTTTTCAGTTTTAAAGGAAACGGAAAGCAAAACAAGACTAACAAAAAGTAAACTAAGCAAGACAATAACAAAATAAAGTGAAAGGATGTGTACTCCCCTAGCTGAAGCTTCCAAGTCCCCGGCAACGGCGCCAGAAAAAGAGCTTGATGACGTGGATCACACGATCACTGGGAACCCCAAGAGGAAGGTATGATGCAGCAAAGCAGCAGTTTCCCTTAATTACAAAACCAAGGTTATCAAACCCGTAGGACTTGGATAAGGCTTAGCAAGGTATCAACAGCGCCAGAAAAAGAGCTGTTGCTTCGAGACTTGGTAGTTCAAGAAGTCTTCTTGGCGTGTTGACGTGGACCTGCACACAATCACAAACAAACTACTTTGCCCCAACGAAGCAGAGAGGTTGTCAATCTCTCCGGCTTGCTGAACACAAAGGAATAAATGTGCAGACGTAAAATATGATG
Source organism: Puccinellia tenuiflora (assembly GCA_012064385.1). NCBI lineage: Eukaryota > Viridiplantae > Streptophyta > Magnoliopsida > Poales > Poaceae > Puccinellia > Puccinellia tenuiflora. The sequence goes on along the minus strand of QRDG01000065.1, from coordinate 412,196 downwards.
AAAGTGAAATAGGGCCAGCGAGCAAATAAGAACGGAAAGCTAGCAAAACAGTTGTCAGTGTAGGAAAATAGGACCGGGGTCCACAGATAACTAGTGGTGTCTCTCCAAAAGATACACATGATGGGTAAACAAATTACACCATGGCAATTGACAGAATTGTGGGCGCATAACAATGCTATCATAAAACAATATAGTTCACCGCTTCATCTAATATGGGCATTACGTCAAAATACATAGACCGTTATCCAACTGCGTCTATGATTAATAATCCACCCCAGGATCGCTATCCAACATGTCACCCAAAAGTATTAAGTTGGAAGCAAGAGATCATTGCAATAAGCAAAGTGCATAATGTAAGTAATGTAAATAACACAAGGAAATAACACCGTTGTTTTCTCCCTAGTGGCAACAGCACATTCATGAGCATAAGCGTTTCTGTCAATCGCACTCAGCACACAAAGGCATGAACCCACTATCTAGCATAAATACCCTCTCTAAAGACACTAACAATTACTTGGCCAAAGAATCCACTAGCATCGGAGAGCATGCAAGATCACAGATAAAACATAACACATAGATGAACAAGAGTAATGATTTCCCACAATTCATCGGATCCATGCAAACACATCATGTAGCAGTTACAGATAATATGATCTTGATCATGACAGGTAGCTCGCAAGATCTAAGCAATGGAGTACAAGGAGGAGAGACAACCATCTAGCTACTGCTATGGACCCCTAGTCCCGTGGTGGACTACTCACGCATCACTCCGGAGGCAGGCATGGTGGTGTAGATGCCTACGGTGACGATTCCCCCCCTCCGGCAGGGTGCCGGGAAGAGCTTCAGAACCCTCCCGGTCTAGGGTTGGCGACGGTGGCGGCCTCAGATTTTTTCTGGAAAATATGATCGGGTATTGAGGGTTTCCGCGTCGAAGACAATTTATAGGCGAGAGGGCGACTCGAGGAGGCGACGGAGTCGCCCAGGTGGGACCCACGCACTGCCAAGGGCTGGGGCGCGTCTGGGTGACGTCTGGGGGCTGTGGGGCCCCCCTACAGCTCCCCTCCTGGATCCGTCTTTGTTCCTTCGTGAAAATAATTCACGTAATTTTTCAGATGATTCCGAGAAACTTCCCCGAACAACTTTTCTGAAACAAAAGGATAGCAGAAAACAGGAACTAGCACTGGGCATCTTGTTAATAGGTTAGTTCCATAAATCATGCCAAATTGATATATATATATATATATAAACATTATAAAAACATGTGGCACCGATATATAATCAAGCTTGGAACATCAAAAAGTAGAGATACGTCTGGGACGTATCAACCACCCAACTATATTATCACCATCATTGGCGCGGCCCGACCCGAAATTTCGGGGCCTGGGCCTGTGTTTTGAGCCCATAGGATTGGTCGGGCCGAGCTTGGGCTTCACATATGGGCAATTTAAGGAGAGGCCCGGCCCAAGGCCAACAGTCCCGTCTCTGTTTTCCACTGATGCGCCAGGCTTGGGCCTGAAATCTAGGCCCGACAGGTGGGCCGGGTCGGGCCTGGGCCTAGGTTTTCTGTTGCGGGCTTTTATTGGGCCCGTCCCGGCCCATGGCCAGGTCTAATGTACCCTATTACGTTCATAGACAATGTACATGAACAAAGTTCAAATATTCGACATTTACCTATGAACGGTGAAGCGTCGAATTCGGACCCCATTTTGAAAACATCAAAAAAATCAAAAATGAAATATAAAAAAGGGGAAATTTGCGCTGCGAGTCCTCTCATGTGACATGATTGCCAGAAAAAATACCAAATGGTGAAATATGTACTTTTCACAGAAAAGTGTTCAAAAAACTGGCTATCATGTATGAACATTCATGGGTTTGAACCCAAAGGACCAAGGTGATGGCCATATCCATGTTATACTTCGAAAACAATCGTGAATTATCGCCTCAAAGTACGATCGTTTGATGCTTGTTTAACCTCTTTCATTAAGTGTGAAAACTGACAGTTTTTAGATTCAAGGCACACGTCACTGCTTTATATTGGTAGAAAAAAATCGAGTTCGGAGCTACTGTGATTCAACCAGTTTTACATTGAAGGCACGCCAAAAAAAAAATGCAGAAATCCTATAGGTTTCTAAGAACAGAGATCATCTTCGTCCATAGGCAAGCAACAAAATCACCCATGCTATAGATACAATCCCACTAAACAGACGACAGGAACCAACAAGATTCCAAACTAACACGTACGTTACACAGAAACCAATAGTTCATAATAACCATATAATTACAATAACATGTGACCACAGAACTAGATAAACACGAACTTGAAGACCAATACAACACTATATTACATTAACGACACACCTCATGAGTTACGACATCGTCGTAGTGAAAGAGCATGATTGTCCCCATGTGTGGATTTGGTAATTAATGACAATTGTATGGAATAATGTTTGCTTTGATTTATGTTTGTAGGATTGGTCCATAAGCAAAATGGGGGGAAACTAAAAGAGCATGGTTGCCCCCGATGTGTAGTTTTTGGATTTACCCATGGGCTTGCATCATATTGGAGGTTTCGTATAGTCCATGGGGACGACATCAAGTGGTGATCGTCATCAAGGTTGAGAGGTTCAAGTTCAAGATGATCATCATGAAGATATCATATGCTTGAAGCTTGCCCCTCATCTGAAGATAATTACCAAGTGAGGATATGTCATTGCATTTAGTATTTGGGAGAGAATGTCTTGACCACCTCGTGTGGCCTTGCCATTGCATTTGGTGTATAGGTTTGTTTTCTCCACAGTGATATGTGGAAGCAAAATTTGTGAAGCTCATTACTCTTGGGTGCACTGTGTTACCGAGAGCCTGTTCTTCTTGGGTGCATTGTGTAACCTAGAGGTTGATGTTGTTGCGAAGCTCTTCTTGGTGTGAATTTAAGGCAAACTTCGGGAGCCTCCAATTGGATCGAGTGTTTCCCTCACGGGAGAGGATCTCGGAGAATAAGGTGAGCACGTGATGCGTTGGAGTGCCTTCGTGGCTCCACACCTCTACAACGAAGACTCACTTCCCTTGGGAAGGAACTTCATTAAATACTTCATCGTCTCCATGTGCCTCGGTTATTTCTATACACGAGCTCTTTACTTATGTGCTATCTTTGTGATAGCCATCGAGATTAAAGTTATATATATCTTGCTATCCTTTGTTGTTTAACTTGCTTACGTAGGTTTTTGGTGCACACGGGTGAGCCTAGTATATTAGGTTTTGTGCTTTATAAATTAAACATTGGTTTTATCCCGTATTTATTCAATCCATAACTGTAAAAGTTTTAAATCGCCTATTCACCCCCTCTAGGAGACATATCGTTCTTTCACATAGCACTTTACTTTATGGCCATGATAAGGAAAACTAGATCATCTATAATTCATGAACCAGACGTCCAAAGACTAGGGAACTGAGTTCGGTGTTTATAATTCCACACACGTAATCATCAGGTTTACCTCTGAATGTTTCTAGTCAGATCATATTACATTTATATTACAGAATATACACTTAATAAATAGCATAAAAGGAATAGAATAACAACAATTTATTATTGGATCTAGGGCATATTTCCAACAGTAATGTCGTGATCCAATCTGCCAGGGGGTGATGTTGATGCTTTGGTATTGTTCCCTACTTGTAGGCGTTGTCTCGAGAGCCTTGACCTCTTTAGTTGAACGTTGTAGGCGTGGGTCATGGATGGCCATGGTGTTACTCTTGGTGTGGTGAGGCTTGAAGTAGTGGTCGTGCTTGGAGTATATTAATTATTCTTTGACGATCGGGTTTTATAGTTGTCATTGAAGCTTACGGTGAGCATCAAGTCATGCTGACATGTCGACACACTTCGAGACGGGGCGAGGGGGGGGGGGGGGGGGGGATATAACATGCTTGGTGATGGACAACTGGTACCTCGACGAGGTTTGTGTTTATTCGAAACGGAGAAAGACCTTTTTTTTTTCCTTTGATGTCCTTTTTTCTATCTCTAGACATTATATCCACGTCAAATTTGGTCCATGAGAGATCACATGTTTGAAGACTTTGGCGTTTTGAGGCTACATGTCCTTCATATATTGTTTTCATGTAATGTTTATGGTCTTTTAAAAGTATTCTCCTTAGTACATTGTATTGAATCGACGATTTAGAGCTCACGCCCACGAACATCACTATGTACACACGTCATGCCACACAACCACACGGGTGTGTTTGTATTTTGTAAGCATATGCTACCATTTATGGAGACCGAAGATAATTGCAAATCTACAAAACTAGACGCGCGTGTAAAATATTCAAGCCATTATAAACACAAGTTAAATCATCTCTCAGTAAACAGCCATTCATACACATGTCTGGCCTAAAAAATAATCTATTTTGAATGGGAAAAAACCCAGCCATTCATATGTTTGACCTCAAAACAGATGCGTAATGCACAAACCTACAGCTAATTAGAACGAAAAATACGTGTTCTAAGAGACTAGCAGAACTTTCACTTTCCAACCGACACCAGGATACGGGGGGCGACGTATACCTACAAGCAACAGCGGCGGACAACACATAGCAATGGTCATAGTCAAAGCTTGATCGATCCCTGACAAATAGACTGACCAAAACAATATTCCTTTTCCCTCTCATCTACTCAAACGTGGGGCCGATCACACATGTCCCCTATCTAGAGAGTTGCTGAGCTGTTGTTCATGACTCCAAGTAGGAAGTGACTTCAGTGTGCTGTTGCGTCACAGCACCGCCGTCCATTGGAAGAAATAAATTCACAAGTATCAAACTATAGTGCACAATCTCTCCCTCTCGCTCAAAAAGGAAAATGCTCAGTTTGCATGCAGTTGCAAAACTAACTTAGAGAATGCCATAAATGCTTTGTAACAGCTGCTAGCTAGCTATAGAACAAATTAAGCAAAGCAAGCAAGTGCGATGAAAGAGTGAGAGATATATAGGAATAGTATGTATGCTAGCCAGGAATAGAAGCTTCTTAAAAATCTTTCAATTAATGGAGAACGGCCGGTGGCGAACAAAAGTAACACTGCTGCTACTACATGTCAAACTACTAGAATTCTACTGACTACGAAGCCGATCGATCGATCGCCGGAGCTCCACCGTCCTCTGTTGGAGGAAAAGCCAAATCCAATGTAGAATATGGTGCAAGTGGGCACCCCCTTGCACCCTTGGTTAACAACAAGGTGGATACGCGAAAACCGGCCAATGCTGCATGCTTCTACCTACACTCGACCGCTGCTCGCCATCAGCCGCCACCGATCCCGCTAATCCCTCTCGTTATTGCCGCGCGCCAGTTAACTCTCTCTCGCCCTCTCTTTGCACAGTTGCACTGCCATGGATCATCTTGGATGCGGTGGCGGTGGCTGTGGCAGCTCGGGCTTGACGCCGGACCGGCCGTGGCGGTCCAGAAGCTCTCGTGCCAGCGCCTGCAGGTCTCCGCCGCCGCCGCCCGCCGAACCCTCCGTCATGCTGGAGGAGACCCTGGGCACCGGTACGCCGTATGATGACGGCTGACGGAGCTGCTGGTGATGGTGATGCTGCTGTAGCGCCCACTGCGGTTGCGCCGGCGGGTCGAAGAGGGCGGAGAGGTCGATGGTGGTCGGGATGTTGAGCGACGACGGGAGGTCCGAGATGGAGAACTGGGCCGGCATGGCCATCGGCATTTGCGGCGCGGCCGGCAGGGCTGGCGACGGCAGCTCCAGGGTAGCCAGGTGGGTCTGCAGGTAGGTCAGCTCGGCCTGGAGATTCACCACCTGGGGAGCACACACATATATACATACATTCATGCGTTAGTACTACCACAGCTTCAAATTCGTCAATCAGATCAGACACAACATCTCATATATATGTGTACAGATAGATGAACTCATGCATGCAACGAAAACGAACTGAAGTGATCAAAAGAAGAAGATCATTACTCGAGTACTGGTCCTGAAAAAACAAAGGGGAATTTGGGTGGAACTTCAAGGACTAGAGATTGGTGCTAGGGCTAATTTCTTTTCATGGGGGGCAGCTAGGCAGATCGAGAGCCAAGCAGTCAGCGCCACCACTCCTTGGTTTCTGTTCAAACTCCAAAGACCGAGACGGTACGTGCGCACGTGGCGTGAAGGATGTGTGTCCGATCTACGGGATCGGACGGCGTTCCGGACGCGACGGACGAGACGTCGTGCGTCGATCGCAAACTGGGGAAGCAGTCTCCCGGTTTAGCGCTTGGCGTGCCCCTTTTCGCACTGCCGTTGCTTGGCTTGGCCGTGTTAATTTCCTCCCTCGATCCCCAACCAACCCAACCAAAGCAGACTTACCTTTCGCCGGAAAGAGACACGCCAAACTCGACCCGGCCGCGCCGGAATACTACTAATTACCAGCTTAGCTCCGGCGGAATGGAAAAGATCCAGATCCATACGCATGGCCATGCTGGCCGGCGTTTGGATAGATGGCTAGGTTTTAATTCCCTCCAAAGAAAAGGAATTGCATGCAAGAATCGATCGATCAACCGAAAATGAAGTGCTGCTAAAGAAAGCTACCTGCTGCTGGAGGGCGAAGATGTGGGCGACGCAGCCGTAGACGGGGTCGCGGAGGCGCGCCTGCGCCTCGTAGCAGATGGTGACGACGGCGTCGAGGCGCTTGTGCGCGGGGATCTGGAGGAGGAGCTTGGACACGTTGCTGGCGCCGAACACCTTGTGCACCGCCGCGAAGTGCGCCGCGCCTTGCTCCGAGTCGAAGTAGGGCGCGAAGATGCACCCGCTCACGCACTTGCGGCGGAGGAACTTGCACGCGCCGCACGGCCCGCCGCCGCCGCCACCGAGTCCTCCTCCTCCGCTGCCGCCGCTCCCGCTCGGACCGCCGCAGCCACCAAGCGTGCTGGTGCCGCCGCCCGAGCTCATTGCTGGGTCGTCGATCCGGCCCCTAGCTCGGTCGATCGCAACAGCTTTTCACCGGCTGGGCTGCTCGATCGCTCGCTCTCCTTACTTATATCGGCTCTAGGCGCTTGCTAGTTATAGGATAAAACAAGCGTGTTCGCCAGTGTTGGTAGAGAGGGAGAGGGTCGAATGGGGAGGAGGGTCAGTCAGGCTGCCAAAATATAGTAGAAGAGGAAGAGGAAGGGCATAGGCGTAATATATATAGAAAGAGCCCCTCTCTCTCTCATCTCATCTCATCTCTCTCTCTCCTTTTGGGGTTTGTCCTATTGGTGGAAGGTCATGGGGGTTACAAGTTCCATTTCCATTTTTCTATTTTTCCGTTTCTTCAATACCACATGTAGTTCTTTCTTTCCCAACTAGCTAGTCCTACTAACATATATATTTGTACATGTAGTTTTTGTTTTTGTGGAATTGATGAGACTTTAAAGCCACGGCATGGAAGGAGGCCTAGCTGCTGAACTGCAGCTGGTACCACCCTGCCTCTCTTTCCCTCTCTACACACTTCTCTTTCTGCTCTTTCGCTCTCTTAAGGGGGCTAGAAGATTGCGTGAAGCAAACATGCATATGTGACTGTGTGAGAGAGGAGGAGGAGCACACACAGTCCCTCTCCCAATTTGCTTGCGACGATACATCCGTCGTCCGTCACACATATGTTCAGTTCGATCGGATGGAAAGTCTCTTATAGAATTAATTATTTCTCCTTCTCTTTCTATAAGAAAGAACTTCCCCTGTGCTGTGCTGGTACGTATGGCATTGGTCAGCTCCCGATCGAAGGGTCTCTCTCGCGCACATTCCACCGCTGCTACAGTGGACGACGGGGTAGCTATGTATAGTCTTTCCCACGTGAGCCTAACATGACATTCTTCCCCTCCATACGCTACGTATTGCGCGCTCCTTTTGTTTATAAGCAAAACCAACTCATCTAGCACACGCTGTTAATTAAACAAAAAAACAAGTTGCACTTGCTAGTTTACGGTACGGGAAAAAAATTAGGGTCTAACAGATAGTGAAAACGTCTCATGTACTGGTTTCTTTTCGGTAGACTCAATAAACAAACTGAGCACGAGGGGTAAGGTTTTCCGGAAATTCAATTCGACTCCCGGCCATATGCATATGCGCTCCCTATAGGTATACTTCCCCGCAAAAAACATTTCTTTAGGGTATACTAAATAAACAACCCATAGTGCCTTCTGTATACTGAAAACTGGTTTTTCGGTACCATATTTTCCAGCGTCTACTAGAGTTGCTATAAGCAGGTGATCGAACTAGCCGTTCCGTTCCGTGCCATGCGAACCTAGCTAAAGCTTGTGAGGTGACTTCACTTGCCGTCGATAGGTGCGGCCGGCTCGACGTTGCGGTCAAAGACGGCACGACGCAGCCGCGCACTGTTGCATGCGTTAAGCACTAGTGCCTATGTTTACTCCTGCTAGCTAGCATTCTACGCGCACTTACATTCATCACCACTACTACCTATGTCTCTCTTTACATGTCTAGCTATATGCCTATATGTGTGTGATCCGATCGATCAATCGGGGGAGCAACACAAATATTTTTGGATTATTATTCTTCTCTTTCTGCAGAACCTACCAGGATTATTGACAACTTGAACATGACAAGTTAACGATTAGATTAACTCTCCCGCAAACACAAGAAATGATTAGATTAACTGAAACCGATCGGTGGACACGGTTAGTTTGACGTACAAGTGCAGCAGCTAATTAGTGATGATATTTCCTGCAGGAGACGTTATTCATGCGTACAATTACAATTTCCAAACTAAAAGGAAGTGCTCGCTTAAGTACTTAATTTGCTAGGATGTGACATACATGATACGTGTATGTATCTGCCGTGTACTTCAAAAGCATGTACGTACACCGCGTAGAAAGAAAAAAATAATTAATTAATGCGGTGGCCACGCGCTTGATCATGCATCATCATCAATCCGTTTTGTTTCTCCTCCCGTATTTGTTTCTTTGGAGAAGGAATCGATTAATAATCATCGTCCGTTACAAAATGCTAGCTTAAAATCCTCAAAAAAAAAAAATGCTAGCTTAACAATGCAAAAACGACAACCGCCATTCCGGTGGCTGCCCTCGCGCGTCACGCCGCCGTAGCGGCGCTGCGCAACAGTTTCCCGGTTCTCTCCCTTGTACAGTTTCCGTCACCGACCATGCAAGAAACGAGACCAGAGAGACTCACCACGCCGCGTCACGCGGCCAAACCGTACAAATAGTACGCAATTAAATCCTGCTAGTTATATCGGTGTTTTTTTGGCGAGAAAATTATAGTAGTATCATTGATAACCGATTATCAAAAACTTTGACGATAGATGGGAGAAAAATTATTGCAATCGCTTGCCAGCTGCTTAGCTATATGGGGATCTTAATTAATTGCCATATATTACTACAGTACTATATATACTATGCGAGCATGGAGGAAGCTCGAAAACGCGTCGATCTGCCTCCGTATGCGTGCACTATAACATATTCACAGACGTCTCGAGTGGAAGGTAGAAGAAGATGTATATCATATACTCTGATATGGCACACTCCAACGATGATCATCAGTTGGCTAATCGCATGAGCTAGTACTCCTCCTATAAACTTGGCATTGTCAGATGTTTTTACATGTGACTCTAAGCGGTAACGGTATACTACCGACACTGCTCTCGAGATCGCGCGTATTTTGCTGCTAGCTGGTTGGACTTGTGCGTATATAACGTGTCCGAACGACGATAAACATTAATTTTTTCCTTACAAAAAGGTTAAAAGAGGCAGCAGTTACTTATCTTTAAGTCGTAGATTATGGGGAAACTGTTGCACTGCAACCTCCAGGAAAACGGGAGCTTTGCCTTGCTTTCGGTCTTTTGCAGTACTGCTGGCGACCTCAACAATGCATGTGATCGATCAACGGAGCGAAGCTAGCTTTAGATAGAATTAATTACGTGTCGATATGTAGCAGTGTATATCTAGAGTATGGCACCTTGATCCATCATAAGAGGTGTAGTTTATTTATTAGCTATTCCTAATTATGGCTCCGTCCAAAGAAGATTAAAACTTGACAAAATGTTTACCTTGTTGTTCTAGAAATATTTATACCATGAAGTCTAAGTAGCCCTTAGGAACTCTCTCCACCTATAAGAAACACACACTTGAGCTTGTCCTCTTGCTGCATAGAGGATTGGGCTTTCTCTCTTTGAGAGCTTTCACTTGTCATATTGCATTCTCAGAATTTTACTTTCTTGCAATCTATACACCAAAAACCCAAAAACACTTGCATCATTTAATCATTTTGTTTGTCTAGTGCATAGATAATAAGAGTAGTGACGCTCTTATTTGAGAGGATAAATACTTATACCTTCTACTCCTCGTGGGATCGATACTATACTTACACATCGAAGACTTCAACGATCCCCTATACTTGTGGGTATCATCATGCGCAGAGGTGGTCATGAGGTGCGCCAAGCACGATCAGCACTGTCCATGATTGATGAGTGATGGCTTATATGTCTTCTAATGTTATGGTGATCTTGTCTGCGGGATGAACTTATTAAGTTACGCATGTGGTCGTTAGTAAGTATTGTGTGTCGTACTATTATGACTGGTATGGTTTGTGTGTGTTAGTAAGTACTTAATTTGGTGTGTTGCTGCTACTATTACTGATAACCTCACCACTCGAAGAAAAGGTTACCACACCACACGTCTTGCATACAACCAAACACGAGTCATTGCAGTAGCCACATCCTAAGCAGCAAACCAAACAACGGGTTACCGTTTTTCTTTCCACGTTGAAAAGGGCTTTGCAGACAGCCAAACGGGATGCAGAAGGTGGCGCATAGCCTACCCGCACCCAGCTTAGGTCATCGCGTACGAGGCCGAAAAAGGCTAAGGACAGCCAAACACTGCCCACGATGAATAGGCTTGTTCCCGCCATCAACAAAGAGGCTCTGCTGACATGATCTTCACCCATTGTCCGGTTTGTAGGTGTTGTGTGGAGAGCTTCGGGTTTTTTTATGTATCAACTTTGTCAATCCTTTGTTGAATAAATTAATAAAGAAAGCCGTATGCATCTTTTCGATGCAGAGGCTGTGGGTCACCCTCCATTTCTAAAAAAAAAATGCACCGAGGGGGGAGTGAGAGAAACATAGATCGAGAGGTATAATTAGCATGTGCTGAGCAAAAATAGGAATATGCTTAAAATTGATTTTCCTTTGTCTGAAAAACTCACACGCTTTAGAAAAGGGACGGAGCGAGGTAGAGGTAACACTCTATTGCTTTAATATCTCCCCTTGCACTCGTGCGGTCAGCGCATAGGAATCCCCAAAATTTGGCTGAGGTTCGAGTACGTAGGGCCATCTCTATTTCTCTATTGCTTTCAGCGAGTCGGGAGTAGGTCCTCCCAGAAATCCTGCGGGTGGTAATGGGTTTCAGTGACAAGATGTCCAGCTCGATGAGAATACAGCAGGTACGTAGACCATCTGGTTTGCCGACAGCCGATGCAAACAAATGGAGCCCCCGCATGGATACCCAAGGCGTATGTCCAATAATAAGGCCAAACTCCTTACTTGTACGTACTACCAGTTAGATTATTATATACGTCTTGCGAAAAATATTATTTTGAATTATGAACATGGCTGGTTCTTGATGTGGTATACATGTGCCCAATCTTTTCCATGTTTTCATGGAATGGTCGCAATTTCTTTGGTAGTCCAACGCGAATTTGTTTATGTGGTTGTTGCATGCACGGACACGGTTGGAAGAAATATCTAATCACTGACACTGAAGTGTGCGCGTGTATTAGAAAATAGTACAGTACAGTTCTTTTGGGCCAATAGAAGAATATCATCATTAGTCTACACGCTAACACACAACTCCTTGACTTCATTGAAACCAATTCGAGTATGTATTTCAGTATTTTCCATGTAGGCGATCGAGCAAAAAGGTATAGTTAACTGCATCAAATTGAGCAAAGTTGATACTGCTAGTGGTAGTACTAGTACAGTCTATATCCCTGATGCTGCTGAGAGAGATAACTGAATGATTGGACGAAGAGTGCCACAGGACTCGATCGGCACCTGAGGCTTTGCCGGACGGACCACCGCCGGACTTGCACACTGGCAGTGAATTTAATGTGGTCTGGAGAACAAGAACGAAACTTTCTCCAAGTCACAGCACTACAGTGCTCCAACGTACACGACCGATAGACGACGGCACGTGAGAAGCTTTTAGGCAGAGGTAGCGAAAGGCTAAGCGCTACTGCTACGCTTGTGCTGCTAAGTGGTGGTCCAACGCCGCATAACCGGGTGCGGTGCTAGTAGTCAAACGGCCTAAGAAAGAGAGAGAGCATGAGCTATCATATCTCGATCTATAGGACTAGTCTCGGCGATCCATTTCCTTGACTTGTGGACTGGTGGAGAACTAGAGATATGACAGTAGAGTTGTCTAGTATGGAGGAGACCAAGAGGGTGTGGCCAGTGGCCGCAGCTCCCAAAGAGATCTTGATTAGAAAGAACCTAATTAGCTTTTCCAAGGGGAGGTACTCAGTCTCAGGCCCATACATCTATTGGTCCTACTCATACGGAGTACCACCGTACGACGTTGGATTTGTACTTGCATGGATGAGAGATACATGTTGATGTATGGATGATACTTGCAAAGAAGACTCCCAATCCGAACATTTCGCTCACATGCGGCGTCGGGTGGGTGCGAGAGGGGCGTGTCGCTTGTTCTGGTTTGTGGGGCTGTGGTGGAGGACGCCGAGGCAACGACCCTAAGGCCCCGCTTGGATTGCCGTTTAATTTTCCCTCCGTGTAAAACGACGGTTTCCTATCGTTAATTTACGGAGGTTCGTAGGTCCGTAAAATATTACCGGCCGATTCCGGCCCGAATACTGGGAATCCAAGCGGGCCCTTGGGGTGGATCTACTAGATGGTTGCAGCGATGGCTGGATCTGTTCCCGTCGATGGTGATTGAAGGAGGTGCGACATTAACCGGAAGCGAGGAGGCGAGGAACTCAAACCTACTTTCGACGTCTTCTAAACCCGTGTGTGGGGACCTTAGCTTCTCTCAGCATCGGGATCTGGCTAGCGAGAAGACGTGGTTGGTAGAGAGGTTGTTTGCAGTGACGGTTGACTACAAGTATGCATGTACTACTAGTGGGAACACAAGATCTCGTTTCCAACTAGATCAGGCAAGGAGACCCGCGCATGTGTCATGTCTTTGTTGAAGGTGATGACTCGAAACTCGGCTTCGGGGATGAAACTCCCGAGTTAGACCTTCATTTGGAATCGTCAACATCTGCGCACATGCAACGAACCATTCTCAAAGGCTTTGTTTGGGAGCAGTGTGCTTTTCGTTATTCGGTCAAGTGTCATAGGGTTTGTGGTAGGGATTGTCGAGATATTTGTTATAGAAGACAAACAAATAAAAATGAAGAAGATCAAACCAACACAGGGGACACAATATTTAACGTGGAAAAAACCCTCCAGGGGGAATGGGATAAAACACGAGAGCCAATCGGGAAAACTTCACTATATCAGGAGAGGTTACAAACTCTGAAAATTTTACAATTATTAACTTTGATCTAGGTCCAGCCCAAGCCTCCCGCAACGGAGCTCCGCTATGCTCCGTCAGAAGTTAGACTTTATATTAATTTGGATCATAACTTAACAAACTCCATCCTAAGACAAATCCCATCTTATAGCATGAAAACGAACCTCCTTCCTGAACAACAAAGAAAACACTTTCGAAGTCAGTCAACCACTAGCGCTAAACAATTATGCCAATCAAACTTGAGCAAAACTCAAACCTAGCAACATGAACTGGTTTTGTCATCATGTCAGCAGAATTTTTATTAGTACTAATCTTGCATACCTTTATTTTATCTTGAGCAACAATATCTTGAATATAATGATATTTAACATCAATGTGCTTACCTCCTCCGGCGACGGGTCTTTGCTACGCTCGCAAGGCAGCCCATTTTCAATGGTGTTAGGCTTTTCTTTACTATTTTGTTAGCCGGTTTGTTCGACGCTGGATTTTGCTGGGCATTGTTAGATAATTAATAATACATAGTTGTGTGCATCGGTCGATGCAGAGTCTGAGGTCATCCCATTTCCCGAGGAAGAGATGCATACTATCTCCAGCATTATATTAGCAATCTTCAGTGTTACGTAAAAAAAGCCAATCTTTACTATTATCTTGTCAGTAGCATGGATCATGGATGAGTACAAGAGATGCATGCTATCTCTTACTACCTTTGTACACCAATGGAACTCCAATATACAAATAAGCAAAAAATGCGGCACATGCATTTTGATGCAAACATTCGAAGGAAACCAAGGAAAGGGGCACACACGAAAGAGTAAACAATCCATAAAGCGCGCCGGGGGAGCTAAAATTCTCCTGTTGTGTATAGCCTTTCATTATTCTAGTAGACTGGTGCACGGTTGAACATATGACAAGAAACTAGCCAACACGTAGTTTGCACACAACTTTTTGCTTGCTCGTTCGTTAACTCGGAGACTTGATATATAATAGTTGTATATTTCCTAGCTAGCAGGTAGCAAGCATGAGGCTCGAAATGTACATTATTCTCCCACAGAAGTACAAAGTGTTCCTTGCTACTTTCTGAACATGTAATTAATGCCATTATGTGGAAGCAACGTGAACGGTTAGGCTGTGGATATAAGTCGTGAAGATATGTGCAAAAGGTAGGTAAACATGAATAAACAGTGGACCATAAATTTGAAAGTACGCAGTTGCTGGCACGCAAGAAATTCTAATTAATCGCATTGCTTGCTTGCTTTCTTGTCCTGGACAGCAAGCATATGGCGCTGTTCTATTCATCCATCCCCGCGGGCCGAGCTAGCTAGTTCTGATTCCAACAGGGAACGCCCTGTCGGTGGCAGATAGAATTGATGCCTGATGATGACCTCACAGCAGAAATCGAAGTTCAGGAATGAGGCAGGTCACCTGACCACACCAACATGGCGTCAGCTTCCAGTATGTACATGCTAAGTGTCGAGCCATGACATTTCTCTATCCACGAATACAATGTATAACCTCCTGGTAGTCCCTGTCAGCTTAGTTATGTGCCAGTAAGCTGAAAAAAACTGATGCGCAAAGGCAGGGTGAAAATAATAAACAATGCAAAAGATTTGGAGGTAGATGTCCTTGTAATCAAAGCATAGTGCCAGGTACCAACCTCGTGTTGCACATTTGGTGTAAAGTGGCCAAAGCTCCCTCCCCTGCTTAGAATGATGAGAGAACTATACAGTTCTAGGCACAAATGTAGGCCAGGTATCAATCATAATACATCTTGGAAATATTTGCGTAAGGGTTGTCAGATGCAGAGCATATGACCCACATCAACATTTCACATGGATGCACATAGCTACTTTACATGAAATGACTATTGTTTTCAGGGTGCAAACTGAACAAATACTCTCAAGGAAGAAGTCAACTCAAAATCTGGAACTCCGAAAGGGTCTTTCAAGGGCAGCCCACAAATCTAGCTGAGTGTGGAACAGAAGCATGCCGGTTCAAGAAATGCATTGCAATGTTTTACATGTACCACATTTGGGCTTTGGCAATTGCGGTAGTAGATGTATTGGATTCGACCTAACAGATCTTAATTATCCCTGAACGTTACAGAAGCAATCTCTTCAAGTTAACTTAATGTGGGTCCACGGTACTGGAGCCGCAAACTAGTGCCTAGAGGTTGCCAAGTGCACACATAACCTCGGAGATGCTCAACAATAAGCTAGTTGCTCTCATTGCTATCTAGGACTCGTTGCTGCCTCATCACCAGCCTGCAAATGGTTAGTAGAAGAATTGAGAAACCCTGACCTCTGTATCTGAAGTATCTACCTCTGCAAAGAAATTAGAACATTTACCGTTTTGGCCAGCAAACTGGCTTTCTCATCATCAAAACCAAGGGAAGCCAGAACCTTATGACCAGCTGACTCTTTATCTGACCATATCGCCAGGAACAAATGATTGGCCGTTACCTCTCCATCCTCACCTAAAATCAGAACTGAACTCATTAAGCAAAAAAGAATGAAGGAATAATCAAAGTACATTTCAGATGGGCACATAGAAAAATGAAAACAAAGAGATGCATCCCACTCAATTTATGCTTAAGTGTTAATGCAGATCTGCTACAGTACTACCCAGTTCGAACCTGGGCTGGGACAATCGCTTTTTGCCTCAGGATGTTTTGTTTGTCATTTTCTCTTTTTCTTTTTGTAGGTCAGTTTATTTGGCCCTGATGCCTGACATTCTTTGCAATAAAATTATGCTTCTAGGCATTGGATGATGCAGATGCCGGGAGGCTTGCCCTTCTCAAAAAAAAAAAATGCTACAGTACTGCCCAGTGACCACCATACAAGGAGTCGGCATTCAGGACTCAGGAGCACAAATTTGACTTTAGGGGGAGTTCGATATCCGAAATATTAAGAGGATTCCCAGTAATTAAGTGGTAATACGAAAAGATTCCTGTATTTGGCACAAGACCTGAAAGGTTAGTTAGGAATGCTAGATCAGGGGAGAACAAGATTCTGGTAATTTGTGGGTTTTACATTCTCTTTCAAATAGGCAAGTACATCCCCACAACATTCCTGAGGTTAGGATTACCGGGAATCCTCAAATTACCATCAATCTAATTTTCTAGCTACCAAACACACCCTAGATGATTCGATCCGCTGTTGAATAATCAAGAATTTCCCTATCTTTTTTACCAAAAGTTTTATTAGGTAGACAAAATCAACAGGAATGAAAGCATAGTGCACATAAGAATAGAGTGGCCACAAAAGTCCAGACTCAATGGAGCTAAATGCTCATAGCTTCAGATCAGTGTTAAACCCAAACATGAAGGTAATGCAAATAGCTACAACAATATATATCGTACAACAAATAATACGCTGAAACAGCTTCCTCAAGTCATTGGAGGAACGGAGTTGGTAAGTCTCTATCGAGCCAGAAACAACGATGATTTTCTCAAAAAGAAAGAAGGAAATAAGTACTCTAACCTACATTGACATGGTCTCTAGGGTTACATATGGACCATCAGTTTTGATGAAAATAAGCATGTAGGAAAGTACATTTCACGATGGACCTATTAATATCAATTTGGTGCTGCCAAAATTTCTACATGATGGTCAAACCTTAAAATGTTTGACTTGACGTGGATTCTAAAACGACATGAATGTGATATGGACGAGGCTTTTAGCCACTTTCCATGCATTTCAAGGTTGTTAACAGAATTGAGTAACACATGGCCTGGTATGATGCTTGGGAAAATGGTTCTATGCTTTGTGAAAACTGGTGTTTCACTTCTGCATTCAGGGTGTCTTTGATTGCTTGCTTTATGTAAACATTTGCATTACTTGGTTAAGTCAAAGTCTGGTCGAAACATGTCAGGTTTGGTTTGCACAACAATTGTGGAGAATACTGTTTTGGCAACAAACCAGATGAACACAAATTCTTGCCACTTCGACCAAAAATTGATCCAAATTTTGGTAACATTGACTTCTGCAGTTATGCTCTCTCCGTTTGGGAGCTATGAACAACATAAAGTAGAGAGATGGGCTCTTCTAGGACTTAAGGAGGCACAAAGAATATTGCTAAGATCATAATAGACTTCATAGCAGACTTCATAGCTTATAGTTATGGGATTTGTCATACAGATCAAATGATCCGATCATAACAAATCCTATTCACTGCAGACCTCATAGCTTATAGTTATGGGTTCTCCGGGTCAGGTTAATCTACCCTCATTTGTCAAACATCTGAAAAAAAATTAGTTTGGTTTCACATAACCTATCAAGAGTACGGATACCTAAACAAGATATACATATATTAGCTCCACAAGCCAGGAGCCCGATGTCAAAATTAGTTTGGTTTCTATTAATAGGTACATGCACTCCCCCAACAGCTTGAAATCACTGATTCTATTACCAGGATTGGGAACTATGAGAATGAGGGATTAGCTAAATATTCAGATCATGTTTTCTAAACAACTGAAAAAATGTCTGTCAAGTTTATTTTGGGAGCCCAAATACTCATGTGAACAACAAAACTGTGGCTGAAACTCTAGAAAAATTATAGGATAAATTTAACTCTGCGGCAAAAAAACAAAAATCTAGCTAGCATAGGTAATGTGAAGGAATGAGTAAAGTGTTACAGCGAAGGGAATACACGTGATGTAGATTTATAGTATGTTGTAGGCATACCATACATCAACAATTTCAGCTACTACATTCAGATAAAATCCTTATGATCAACAATACTTCATGTCCAAAACTAACATCTACAATTAAGCAGTGTCATTTATATTCATCATTTATTAGCACTTTGCGCTCTTATGTTACAGATGCAGGTCAGCAGGTGTGCATAGCCTAACGGTCTGATAGACATTCATCGGGGAAATGAAGTATAAATGAAAGAATATAACACATAGGTGGAAAAAAAACTGTACATGGTCAGGCTACTCAGTAATCTACGGATCATTGACACTTCTATTCAGGAAGTATTATTACTTATGGGTATCAAACTGTAGATTAATATCATACAAGACTATAAATAAAGGAAAATAAACTGAAAACAATGAAGTCTGCATGAATCTGAAACTACTGTTTTAACAATACGATGGTAACATATAGATGCCGTACAGTAAGATTACTATATCAAATTTTGCAGAAAATAGCAAATGTAAAGTACCCTACTCTCTACCTAGGTGTGGCTTAGTAGTCTTTTTTATCAAACCCAATATGAAATCATTAAAGATGAACATAATGTGAATATATGATATTAGGCAACTTTATTTATCTTCCACAAATTAGCAATTATGTAAAATGGCATGCCAACACTTCTAATTCTCCAAAGAGGAAATAATATACTCATTATCCAAGCCTCCCATAACAATAAGAAGAAACATGCGGCAGCAGCGGCACAGTAAGATACCGGTACTAGAGAGTACAGGCAAGCATTTGAGTATCTTTTCAACAAGAATGAGAGTGTACAAACAGTGGAAGTTAGTATTTTGAACGAAATTAGTCAAATAACCTGATTTCAGTTTCTCATTCACAGCTGAATCAAGGGCTCTTTGCGCAGATTCTGTCAATGGTGGATGCATAGGACTGAAGTAAAACATTTCGGACTTCCCAAGAACTTCTGCTGCCGTGTCACGCACTGTGAGTAGAGTGATTCCATTAGCACGCATAAGTTTTGCTGCTCCGCTAGTTCCTGAAAACAAAAAAAATGTAGCTCACTGCATCAAAATAGGCATAGAATGTAGAAAAATGATAGACAACAAAAGTTAGCTCAACAGTTGTCAATATTTTGGCAAAATATGGTATCAGCAATCTTTAGATGTCAACTAGAGCTGCTGACAACTAAGAGGTTTTGCTGTAGCACGTGTACATTGTGTTGTGGCAGAAAATAGTCTGTCATGCTTCAGCGAATAACAAATTAACTTGAACCAAAATGTTATGTGAACCAACTTGAAGCATTCTTTAGCACCTAGAAACTGTCATAGGCTAACCTTATTTATAGAACACCTCATACTACTCTTCACCCTATTTTCAGAGTCAGCAAGAAGAGGCACAAACTCTACAGCATCATTAACCAAAGAAAGGGTTTACATACTCCACATCTCCACAACTTCTACATTAAAGTGTGTTCTCCTTTATTTTGCTCCAACATCTCTATCTCTACTATCTAAAAAGAAAATTTCGTTTCTTCGTCCTCCCTCCCATACGTCATCCTTCGTCCAACCTCTCGTACTCTCCCAGCAATTCACAACGCCGGCAAGTGGGACCAAATAGCTGAGACTACCCATCGCCTCGAATCCCCCGAAAAATTGGATCTAGCATCATGCGCATCTCGCTGTCGCTCTCGACCGTCGTCCATGACGCCTCGCCGCTTCCCACCCGACTCCATTTCCACACCGAACAACAGCCACAACCTGGTGTGGAGATGATGTCGTACTCCAGCGATCGCCGGCCGTCCCTGCGCCCGCAGCCACACGTGACCCTCTCCTACCTCTCCCAGTCTCCCCCAACGTAGCTCCCTTCAACACCAGCCTTCCCCACGACACGACCCCTGATGCGATCCCCAACACCCCTACTAACCCTAGCTTTTACCACGAACTTCCCGACGTGACATTGTTGTAGGACCCCTGCATAAGTTTCACCACGGATCTGATTACATAGCCAATCTCCTATCGCCCAGGATGCTGACCTTCTTGATGGAAAGATCAGAGCCAATCTCCCTGGAGGCCAGGGCCTACAGCTGTGGATGACACCTCCTTCACTGCCCATGCCACAGCCTACAGCGGCATACACCCCGCTCCACCAACGACAGGAACGACGCCTCCCCATCCAGGCCGCAACTAGCAGCACGGACCCGCCTCTACCAACGAGAAAATTTTGGAGACTGGAAGTTGGTGCTGTCAGGTTTGCCCTTGCTTAAATCGATTGTCTTAGATGTACAACCATGCAGCCATGCAGGTGTAGAATTATCATTTGATCGGTAATATTAGTCATACGCTTTCTGTTCTTCGATAGTCTGATTCATCTATTGTAATTATCTTGCATAGTATCCTTACATATACTTAGAATCTTAAAATAATAGAAAATGATGTCTGCTGCTTCTTATTTAATACTTCATAGCATACTTAAACAATTTTGGTACATAGCGTAGAGGAAGAAATTTTGCAAGCATCATCCATATCAAGTTCGCCTTTTGTTCAACTGGGTCCAGCTTGTATCCGTTCATCTGATTTGTTACAGATCAAATCCAGTGTGTATGCTCCAACCATCACAAGAAGGCAAGGTCTGAGATGTCAGGAATTCCTGACAACATACTGATGTGCTGATGTCATACTTGGTATCTGATTTTCCGAGACCCTTATCAGCTTGTACTATAATTAGACCAGTCATTGTGTAGCAAATATATTTATTATATTATGTAGTATGACATTAGGACATACCAGTTTCAAATGAAGAAGGATAACCTACCAAAAATATTTTCCGAAGCTATCTTAATTATCTTTTTGTAGCGAAGCTCACAAACTAGATGAGGATGCAACAAGGCATATTTGACCTTGATGATTTTTATAAAGCTTTGTGTCATTACATTAGATTACTAAACCTATTATTAGTGCATATATTTGAATCCATGCATCATCTCAACATTTGCGTGGATGAATACTTGGATGCTTGGTAATCCATTGAGCAATGACAGTGCGGGATTATGACATTGTTTCAACATTTGTTACTGGATCTTCAAAATCTCTCTGCTTTCAATAACCATCAGGCGAAATCCCTTGCAGCACCATGTACACAAGTTTCTGAGGTAATTCTTTCTACATACATAACTGTGTGATTTATAGTGCAACCTGAGTAATGATATTTGTGTTATGATAGTGCAAGCTTATCTTGGATCTTTCCCTTTGCCAGAATTGTATCCATCATCATGTATATCCCTCCCCTGCTCTCTCTGCTCAAGACCAGACAAACGACATAACATGACTTTATGGGAGATGGGACTTGTCGATACATAAGCACAAGGAGCACAGCGGAAGAGGAGGACGTCCGGAGCTTCTGCTTCATATGCTTGGGTTGAGAGGTGAGACGACGTTTCAAATCATTTTGTTATGTGATCCTATTTTGGACGTAGGGCAGACAAGAAATAGAGGAACAAATGTTTCTGCCTGGGCTAGCTTGCGCTGATGACAGAAGTGAGGAGTAGTGCCCTTTAATATTATTTTATCTTTCCCTATCATTTTGGTTCTATCTAATTTATGCAAAAACCTAACAAATCTAGCGAGTATACTTAATTCAGCAGTGAAATCTTGAGACAATAAGGGCGTGGCCATCGAAGTACTGTTGATTTGTTGTCTCTTTGCCAGAACCTTTTATAGTGAGTTTGCGACATAATATACGTGTTCTCTGTCCTATTGCACCCTATGTGGGGTCATCCAAATATTCTTCTATTTGCAAGATTTTTTCGCTGCTATTTATTAATTGCTTCCATTCTTTAGTCAGGTATGTTTTGCGTTGCTTTTGGTACTTTTTGTTCGTGCAAGGCAAGAACAATTGAATCATTATTGATTTGGGCTGCCATTGATGGTTTAGCGTTCAAACAAATTTATTGTCACTTAGATTGATTAATATTATCATAAATTATGATGATATTATGCAAGCCCTGATCTTTGGAACCATTTTGCAGTTTGTCAATAGCAGTTATGATGTTTCTCTGGAGCATCCAGGAATTAGTGCTTTATGCAACGGATTTTGCAATGCTCATATGGCTGCTTATTTTGCAATGCTCAGAAGCACCTCACGTCACATAAGAAAGCACTTGTAGAACATATGCTGCTATTTCATGTGATCTATCGTACAAATCCTAACCAATTTGAAGATATAAATTTGTTCCTGGTTATTGCAGTCTCTTTTTCATTATGAATATCAGTGCATTTAATTGTTAAGTTGTATCTTGATACTACGTTTTAAAACAAATCACACATATCTCTATTTCTATTTCTGTGTCTGTATTTGGCAAATATTTATTAATTTACATTAGGTGACATGTCCATCATTGGTTAAGTGTAGGGAAATTGAAGGGCAATGCAAGGATGCAGATGATGTCAATAAAATATTTGTAGTATGAGAAATATATATTGTCACAGAGTAAGGTTAACAGAACAGTATGGCTCTTTTTTGAGAAATATTCTTGAATACTTCAGATTTATTTCGTACACACAAGTGGAGTTAATGTATATTATTGTACAGTTCTTGGCTTTGCAGATGTAATTACTCTCTTTTCCACCATTTATCTATTTTATCGAATATTGGGAAAATATTGTAGATTACAAATGACTCATTGTCCGTCTACCTCGATGAGAAGGTTATTTGTATGTGTTAGAAATAGTTATTTTCAGTGGTTCGCATGTGTTAGCAATAGTTATTATAAAAAAAACATAAGAGACTTAACATGTTTAGGAAGGTATGCACATATGGATTATCATAAGTATGAGCTGATCAGAAAATGGGGTATTTCATTTACTTGCGTCACCCGTAGCAACTCACAGGCATTTAACTAGTTTTGGTTTTACATTCAGTATTTTCACCAGAGATGTAGATGTAGTGCACACAAAAAGAAGCCTAGGTACATTAGTATCAGATCGAAATTTTTTAGACGGAAGGCACATAGTGCCCGGCTTTAAATTAATAAAGCCCCACTGCCAACGACAACAAAGTACGACCATATCAGATCGACTTATGGCATGTTACCGAGGAGAAATCTCCACGGCCCTTCCAAGTTCTAACTCCTCAACCATTCGCTTTTTAAATTCATACTACCATTTGCAAACACAGTTTACAACTAATTTTCCACACTTAAGTTACCCACCAGGCATAGCAAATAAGCAAATGTTTTGCCGAAATGTAAGATCGTTCGTGGCTTCGCCTCACCTTCAACGAGTATGCCCATAAGCAGCCCCTCGGTGCCTGTGGTTGGGTACCTCATCTTCCGTGCCTCCAGCTCCGCCATTGCAAATGACCGCACCGCCCGTGACGACCACCTGTGTGCAGTGAATCCCCATGTCAACTCCGAGTACAGACACAGTATGGCGAAATATTAAGGGAATTGTAGCTCACCGGATGTTCTTCTCACCAGAAGCCAGCTCTGGATTCCTAACAACAGAAAGTTCAGAAGTAAGATCATAGCAGGAAACACAACAATCAGACAGCTCTAAACAAGTATTAAATTCCAAGAGATTGAAGACTTAGGAGGAAACAGCTATAGTTCAGAAATGTTTTATCAGAAAGAATTTCTGAGTGCTCGCGATGTTATTAACCGTGCTCACTTAGTGGGGAGCTGAGCGACGGCGGCGATTCGACGGCCCCGGCAGCGGGAGGTGAGGGTTGGGGCCCCCGCGGCAACGGCCCGGAGCGAGGCGGGCAGGACGGGGGTCGCCAGGAAGGAGACTGAGGAGGAGGGGGTGGTGTGGTGGTGGGAGGATGAAAGGAAGGAGATGAATGTGGCGGCGGCCTGGGCGGCGGTCGCCATGGCGGACGGAGGTTTTGGATAGGGGAAGCGATAAGCGAGCGAGAGTGGGCACTGGGCAGCGAATGAGGGGAGAGAAGTTCAATTTACGTCCAATTTACCCCTCTAAAATTGTCCAAAGTTCAGTTTCCAACTACTCTTAACTCTAATTGAGAACTTGCCTGTGGCAAGATGGTTAGGAGGGTGGTTGTATCCCCAGTCCATCAGAGTTCAAACACCAGTTTTGATGTTGGTGTTTCTCACTTAAGGCGAAATATTCTTCAGTGAGAGGCGACGTTCCCGTCGACAGCGAGTCGCCCGTGGTGACTTTGTCAATCTCAAGACTCGACCCGCCGACTCGGTCTCTCGGAGATACTCATAGGGGTAGTGTGTGTGTGCGTGCGTTCATAGGGGTGAGTGTGTGCGCATGTATATGAGCGCTTGCGTCGTACTGGGTTTAGCAAAAAAAACTCTTAACTCTAATTTTAGTCTATTTCCATCCCTAAACTCTATAGACCTTTCAAAAATCCACTTTTGCGTGGTGTTTCTTGCCATCTCAGGACCCTTCTCCAATGGATTGGAATGGATAGGAGGGAATTTCCCCCCACTTCATAATAATCCCCTCCAAATCCCACCAAATGAAACAAGACCTTTACTTGTTTTGTTTCTATATTTATGCCAACTCATTATTTTACTAAAAATATCCCATACATGTATTTGTGTATGAGCCAAAACTCCTAGCGTTGTGTCGTACGAAAACAGCTTCAGTCCCTCGTCTACGCCGCCGAGCAGCTGGCTCACCGCGTCGTCGTTTCCTGTCCCCTTTGAAAGTGCATGGTTGCCCCCATGCATGGTTTTGGTAATTAATGACAATCTCTATGGATTAATATTTGCATTGAGTTATATTTGTAGGTGTCCATTAGCTTACTTGTCTCCATGTGTTGGAGTCAAGGTTTAGGGAAGAAGATCAAGGCCAAGGTGTTCGTCATCGAGAGAAAGGCCAAGTGAAGATATGCCGAAGGAGTGCTTTCCCCATCTTGGTGTATGGGGGAGCGTCATGTGAATCTTCACCAAGCAAGGCGCAATGAAGAAAGGTGGTGCGTCTTGAGGAGTTGAAGATCGTCTTCATCGACCTCAAGTGGTTTAAGCGCAAGGCAAAGGTATGATCTTGGTAGGGTTTCTATTTTACCGGTCTCATGATGTTTAGTGAGAGACCGGATTATAGGATAGATAGCCGTACTATCAAGAGGGGCTCTCGACCGAGTATCGTGATCGTATCGTTCGTGGAGAGCTCAAACCTTTGCATCCATGCAATCATCTTTATTGGTTCTTATTTGGCTTTTATCCATGTGAGAATTTAGAGCTTGTGTTCATCTCCATACCAAGCTCTAGTTCATCAAAAACGGATCTCATGAATATCTTCTTGCGTTTTTGATATCGGAGGTTTTACCGGTTTGTTTCTTCTACGAGAGGTCAAACTCTCTCCTTATGTTTTCCTCCTCACATGATAGACTATGATGTGTATATTCATGATCTTGTAGGGCTTGTGATTATCTTCGAAACAAGCCCAAGATCATAGAAAACGGAGTCTTGATGAAAAGCTTGTGCGTCTTCGGTGTTGGAGATTTTGCCGGTTCATCCGCTTGGAAAGGTCTCACCATTCCATCCCTTTGCACAATCTCCTTGGCTTGTTTCAATATTTTGACTTTTTGTAGTGTAAGCTCTTGTCGTCCTCTTTCCAACAAAATTGGATTCACTCGATTCGGAGCTTCCACGCAAAAGTTATTCAGTTTCAGGGTTCTGCTGTTTTTCAGGCACCGGAAGTACCGGCCACGCGGGCGGTACTACCGCTCGGAACTTCCGGAGGAACTTCCGGAGCCCAGTACCCTTACGAAAATTGGGTACTGGACTCCAAACGGAAGTACCACCGGAAGTAGTGTCGGAACTTCCGCTAAACCGGAAGTACCGGTGCTCCCAGCGGTACTACCGCCCGGAACTTCCGGAGTTTCTTCCGGAGCCCAGTGCCGCTTGCGAAAGTTGGGTACAGGACTCTTAACGGAAGTAGCACCGGAAGTAGTACCGGTACTACCGCTATACCGGAACTACCGGTCCATTTTCCGGTACTTCCGCCCTTGCGGTTTTTCCCACTAGCCGTTGGTAGGTTTTTCTGGGTGGACCGGAAGTACCGCCCCTTGGGCCGGTACTTCCGCTCCTGCGGGATTCTGTGCCCAACGGCCAGATTTCCCAGGGCACCTATTTAAGTGCCCCTTCTTCCCCAACGGTTCTAAGCTTCTTGGTGAACCTTTTGCTCTCTCTCTCCTCCATTGTTGCACATCTTTGAGAGCTCGATTCCTCCTCTTCCCTCCTATGATTCTTGCCCATCTTTAGGAAAACAAGAGAGGAGATCTAGATCTACCATTCCACCAATCAAATCCTCCTCTAAGTGAGGGGAACCTAGTGGATCTAGATTTAGGGTTGCTTTGTGTTCTTCCCTTTGTTCTTCCTCTCAAATCCCTCCATAGCATTAGTTGTTTTGGTTGGATTTCGGAGTGAAGGACTTGACCACTTTG
Source organism: Puccinellia tenuiflora (assembly GCA_012064385.1). Taxonomy (NCBI): domain Eukaryota; kingdom Viridiplantae; phylum Streptophyta; class Magnoliopsida; order Poales; family Poaceae; genus Puccinellia; species Puccinellia tenuiflora. Next base: position 385,616 of record QRDG01000065.1, on the reverse strand, counting down.
TGTGCTCTTGCCTTTTGCATTTGTTGCATCGGGTTGCTCTCCCTACGTGATACGTGAAGATCGAAGTTGAGGAGCTTGTTACTCTTGGGTGCATTGTGTTCCCAAGAGCTTGTTGCCTCTTGGGTGCATTGTGTACCCTAGACGGTTTGGAGGTGCCGCGAAGACTTCGCTTGTGAAGCTTTGGCACGAGTTTGGGAGCCCCCAATTGAGTTGTGGGTGTGTGCCCCAAGAAGAGTTGTAAAGGGCTCCGGAATCCGCCTTGAAGGATTTCGATAGTGGAAGGTGAACCAATCCCTTGGGTGAGGTTCATCGGAGAATAGGGTGAGGCCTTTGTGGCATCTTGAGTAGGCCTCTTGTGGCGAGCTCACACCCCTCCAACGAGACGTACTCCCTTAACAAGGAGGAACTCGGGAATACATCCTCGTCTCCGCGTGCCTCGGTTATTTCTATACCCGAGCTTTACTTATGCATTTTACCTTGTGATAGCCTTCGTGCTTGAAGTTCATATCTTGCTATCTCCCTGTTGCTTGAATTGCTTAGCATAAGTTGTTGGTGCACATAGGCAAACCTAGCATATTAGGTTGTTGGCTTGTTAATTTAAACACCTAGTTTTATTCCGCAATTATCAAGCCCCTAATTAGAAAAAGTGTTAATCGCCTATTCACCCCCCCTCTAGGCGACATCTCGGGCACGTTTGTTCTTTCACCCTTCCCAGGCCGCCACACACCCACCCCTTGCCAAGGCCGTAGAGGTTAGGGCTGGGGTTAAGCCCTTATGTTTCCTCCTCGGTTTTAGCTACATCAAAGATTGCATGATCTTTCTAATTAACTACTTCTCAAGTGAAGAGCGTTAGTTAGAAAATATATTGTTTAGGCAGTAGTGAAAATTAATTTGGTATTGTGGACGGTTTTTATAGTTTGGGGTTCTATTTCTGACCATTTTTAGAGTTTTGAGTTGTAAAGGTTGTAAAGTGAACTTTGAAACAAGTATAGTGGGGTAAAATGGACTTCTCTCCGAGCGAGGACGTGATTGCAAAATGACTTCCTTATTTGCAAGCTATGCTGGGTGTTGACGGTATATGGATAAAAGGAGTGCAACTCTAGACTCTCTTTTTTGGCAATGCCAACTCTTGAGACCGGCAAGTAATGCTTTTGTTTTAATATATCGACAAATTATCAATTTCTTCTTTACCTCCTTTTTAATTTAGAGCGATCATTTCTTTCTTATTAAAATCAAAAGTTTTTTTGCATGTTCAGCTAATTAAAAACTAGGTGGGTGTCCCGCGTATTTGCTCGGCTAGATTATAATTTTATGTTTATAATTTAAATGTATAGGGATAATTTTGTAGCCAAAATTCATTTTGCGAAAGCTTCGTGTGATACTATTTTATGTGTCTCTTTCCCCTCACGCTATGTTTTGTTCTATATTTCATTTAAAATTGAGAAACATATTGTTGCCAAAATATAAGTACCAAGAAAACACTATTGGACTTTATTAGACCAGTGATACTAAGGTCCCTTGAAATTCATGAAAAAACACAAATCTCAATATGACTATATGTTTGCGTTCATACTTCGTAATAAATCGCATGATATCCTTCTTCACCCACTATTGGCCATACCGCAATTGCTTTGTCGTTTGGTACGATGTCATTTGTTCAGATCTTTCGACGCACACTCATCTAAATTTGTGGATTTCATACTTGATGTTGTTGCTTTCAGTCTCACTATTATGGTTTGAACATTATTTGTTTCTCATTAGTAGATCCTTGCTCACAAGACACTCATCCCCCAATTTTTACATATTACTTTCATATTTTAGCTTTTTTCTATATACATCGTATATTTCAATTTGTATAAGAATCAAATATAAAACTTCTTTGTCAATTGATTTGTCTATGGAATGTGATTCATTTATGTTTCTTATACTAGATAATACCCCGCCCATTGCTACGAGAATTGGTAACAAACACTTTGCTCACAAAGAACTGTCGAAAATAGTTCTCGGGAGGAAAAGAGTTACTTAGATCTAAAGACCCAATCTATTCTAACATGATACCAGTTTTTATCCTTTTTTCATTGCCATGTCTACAATCAAGAATAGAATGAGAATAATCGCTGGTAAGAATTTAGGGCATCAATCATGCTCTCTTGTGCAAAGAAATACTGAAGCATAAAGTTGAACAATGATGTGTTCGAGATGGTTAATAATTGTGAGATTGTGAAATTGTAACTATATCGCTTGTCTATTTGTATTGTATAATTACATTACAAACTACCACTTTCAATGCTTGGGACCAAGTGTGATATTTGTTTAAATTGCTAGCACCAAGTAGAGATTATTGGTTTATAATGATCTTTAACAAATGAAACTTAACACAAATTAGCAGAATTTCATGTAACCATGAACGTTGCATATTGTAGTATGTAAATAAAAAGGCTTGACGACATTATCGAGTTACATGCATCATTAACTGTGTTTTCAACTCTGCGACACACTCCATAGTTTGTAAATAACCATTATTGAACAAAAAAAATTAAAAGCCTAAAATTGGAACAAAAAAATGTTGTACAACAAAAGGCTTGAGTTAATCTGTTGTGAACAAAGAGGCGCGAAACCAATGCAACATTGATCATTTTGGATCCCACGTTTTTTATATGGATCCCAAGCTTTTGTTGTTGCTAATAGTTGGACACACATGTAAAAACACATGAACATACTCCCTCCATCCCAAAATACAAGACACATTTTTTTATGCTGATCTTTGATGCTTGACTTCAATCAATAATATATACTAAATTATATGGATTGAGAACATAAAAAATTGTATTGTTGGATTCGTCTGAACATAATTCTTTCATTCCATATATCATTATATTAATTCCGTGGACATATTATAAGTACAAATTATGTTCAAAGTTGTACGTCGTTGACCATCGAAATTCAAGGATGCCTTATAGTTTAGAATGGAGGGAGTATTTGCTAGTACACACTAACAGTTGGAAAAATCTTCTACCACGAGGTTTTTTTGGCAGGGAATCCTCAACCATGACGCGAGGAGCATTACCAAAATCTAGAGAACTGTTGTCCCAACTAGGTCATCGGTGTATTTTTTTTAAAAACAAAATATGACCTTTTGAGAAGTTTAACACAAATATGACACACTTAAAATTATTTCGAAATCTACCCCCACACGGGTCGATGCTAAAGAAGATGAAAACATAACTTTAGGACAAGAGGCTGGCTTCATCTTCTTTGGCTCACATATTGAAGTACTCTCTCCGTTCCAAAATATAAGATGTTTTAGCTTTTTTCTGATTCGTATGTATCTAGACACGTTTTAGTGTGTAGGTTCATTCATTTCACTCCGTATGTAGCCCATATTAAAATAGTTGAAACATCTTATATTTACGAACGGAGGGAGTAGTTTATTTATGGGAGATGTTAGAAGTACTAGGATAAGTTATTTCTAGAGCCATATTTGGAAAAGAAAAAAACGCCGCCAATGAGCTTCACCACTGTCTTTTTTGGGAGTACAGAGTACAGACACCACGGTATGGCAGTGTTCCTCCCTTTCCGAACAGATGCAGGGAGTACGAACAAAACTCAAACCCCAACCTACCGGACGTCTGACAGAGTGGGCCAATCCAATGTAGGCCCCAGAAACAGTGAGACTGCACACACAATCCCGGTGGCCCAGAGGGGCTAGATAAGGAGAGGAGACCAGAGCAGATATATAAGGCGAACACCAGGCGCAGTGAAATCGGAGGAGGAAAACGAATTCCCAGGATTAAAAAAAAAAAATCCACGGATATGCCGAAGACCTCCTCGTCGCCTTCCCCCACCGTCTCCTCCATGAATCCCCTCCTCCCCTCCTCCTCCTACCTCAAATCCCACCACCCGCCGGACCCGGACCCCATCTCCCCGAGCCCTAGCCCCTGCAGCTACCTCCTCCATGTCGACGCCGACGACGAGGCGCTGATCCACTTCCCCGGCCCGCCGAACCCTAGCCTGGGCTCGGGCGTCGCCTCCCCGCCCATCGACCCGACGCCGCACATCTCCTCGCAGTTCTACACCTTCACCGCCGCCTCCCATGCGCTCATGCTGCGCTGCGTCCTCGCGGGCCGCCCCGCCGTCGCGGAGGAGGTCCGCGCTGCCACGTCGCCCTCCGTGCTCGCTTCGTGGCGGGCGGTGTGGAAGGACCGGAACGAGGACACCGCCTACCTCACCGCGTGGAAGCGCATCCAGGAGAAGCTCGCCGCTTCCGCCGACGGGCGGCACCTCCACTTCAAGTCCAACCCCGCGCAGCGCGTCTCCCATGTCGGCCAGTGGCGGGACATAGTCTCGGAGGCGCACGCCGACCCGGACCTGCTCCGCCACCTCGGGGTCAAGGACACCGTCGAGCGTATCAGGCAAGCCTGGACCGTGGGAGCTAAATTCTATGGTATTCCAGAATCATTTGTCCGGGTATGTGTTGCCGCGTGCCCTGTTTGCAAGGAGGCACCTGCTGGACAGCCTGATTCCGCTATCTCGTCACCCGGACGAGGTAAGCGGCGCCGAAGGTTTGAATATACAGACACGCTGGATGTGCCGGCACGAGACGTGCCGCGCAGGCTGCAGCAGCTGGCTGCCAAGCATAAGGTAGTCCTCTGTATTAGGCAGAAGTATATAAGGTATAAACCATTCATGGCTGAGGTGAAGGATTATGCGTGCCATCGTGCCGGGGTGCCAACCTCAAGTAGCGGGAATAATGCATCCTCTTCAGCCAGCGCCTCTGAGGCGAAGAAGGCACGGGGGCTGAAGCGGGAGCCATACCAATCGAAGAGGTGTGGCTGTGGGTTCCGTATTCGGGCCATTGTGCCCATAGCCAATTATAATGAGAAAGACAAGAGCTTTGTATATCTGGAGGAGGGTACTGCAGTGTTCAAGCTTTATGCAGTGCACTCAGGGCATGAGCCAGGGCCACTTGATGGCAATGCTCGAATTGTTCACAGGTTAGTTGGGCATAAGGGGACATTTGAATTTGATCCAGACATATATGATGTCAATGAGGAAGGTGATCCTAGCTTTGCAATTAAGGGAGATGTAGATCTTGAGATTGACGATTCACATCAGGCAGTCTTGCAGCAAGTTCGAGATCTCAGAGCAGAGGTGGTCTCCTAGAAGGGAAGGTGCCTAAGATGCACCCAGAGCTATTGGGTTCTCTTTCCAATGAGCTATCTGAGGTTTTGCATAGGATTAGGAGGCTCAATTTGGATGGCAACACCTACCAGCCAGACGAGGCATTGATGATGGGCAATGAGGTCGGGGGATGGGGCACTGGAGATGGTGCATTCTGCAAGGACGATGAGATGCTTGATGATGATGATACTGATTTTGGCTCCAGCCTTGGGCCCATTGTCTCATGGGATAGAATGGCAGCTGAGTGCGAGGACAGGAAGATGCTATTGGGTGATAGCCCAAAGTGTGATAAGTGGATGCTGAAGGAGAATGTTGGTGACTTCGATGAAAAGAGTATCCTTAACTGTGGGGATGAAGATGGTGTTGAGGATTCCAAGATTATTAAGCCATTGATGCATGATGACACCATGGTAACTGACTCAAGTTTGTTAGGCATAAATGTTGACGGATTTTACTCTGGGTCTAAGTGGTATGATTCACCGGTAGGTTTAGATTCCAGTGGTGATGCAGGAGATGCCAGTTTTAGACATGGACTTGTGTGAGATTTGTGAGTCACCCCTGATTTGAGGATGGTCTTGTAAATTCTGTATACTAGAATGTCATAAGCTTACACCTATTTAATGTAGTGTCTGTAGGTGGAGCTTCAAAGTAATTTATCTTCCCTGATATACAGGCTGATTAATCAATTCAACATGTTTAACTTATGTATTGTGCCATTGTTGATTACTATCTTCGTTCAAGAAATTTGAACATTGGTTCTGTTCTTCGTTAGCTCTTCGTCATAGTATTTTATTATTACTTTCTTGTTTCTACCATCAACGTGTAATCTCTGTGTGGGTGCGTGCGCGGTTGCCCACGTGCGTGTGTGTGGAATTTGACTTACTTCTTTTGCGCATTAGCAGGACAATCTGTGTTATTACTATTGCAAGGTTGCATCATTCTCATCAGTACTTCTTAGTTGCATCCACTGTAAATTGGTAACTTCAATAAAGCGATCCTGTTCATTCTTAGTTATTCATTTTCTCCTTGTCTGTAGTGGAGCTTCAAATTAACCTATGTTCCCTGATATACAGGCTGGTTAATCAGTTCAACATGTTTAACTTACGTATTTGTGCTATTGTTGATTATATCATGGTTCGAGACATTTGAACATTGGTTTGTTCTTTAGCTCTTTGTACAGTTTCTACCATGTACTTAATCTCTGTCTGTGTGTGCATGTGTGTGCGTGTGTGTGGAATTTGAAGCAATTCTTTTGGCACAGTAGCACGACAAGATGTGTTATTACTATACAAGTTTGAAGCATTCTCATCATTACTTCTCAGTTGCATCCACTGCAAGGTGCTTATAGAGGTGCCTAGAAAATAAACCGGCTTTCGATTACGCGCTAGTGCTTATTTATACAAGACAAATGCTTAACTAGACACCTCTCCTATAGAAATAAGCATTGGTGCTTATGAAAATGCTTGGTTTATTTTTGTAAGCACCTCCCATAAGCACCTTGCATTGTACATGGCCTAAATTGGTAACTTTAACTAAAGCAATCATGTGCATGCTTAGCTATTCTTTTTCTCCTTGTTTGCAATGTTACATATTTGTTGATGCAATAGCTAAGGAAACTGAACCTGGTATGGTTTAGCTAATGCATTATGTAAGATACACATGCTGAAAATTCCACAGTTCCTCTTGTGTGGTTTAATTTTACTGGTTGGCTATTCTATGCGAGATGGATGTTGCTTCCCTCTCCATTGATCTGTGGTTGATTGGTTGGTGTTTCCTATGAGAAGGGTATTCCTCATATCATGGTTACACAAGCATCATGACTTGCAAAATACCTAATTGTTACCTTACTCAAAGATGGTAAAGACCGCAAGGGTTTTAATATCTGTCTGCCAACCAGTATTTTTCATGTCATGTATGCTACTGTATTCACATAATTCATGCAACTATGGAAAGCTAAAATCACTGATCATGCACAGAAAAATGATTAATAGTGCTAGATGCTTTGGGGATTTGTTTAGTTTGATTCAGTTTGTTGCTTTATGATATATTTTTTGATCCAGGGGAGGTTCTCAGTATAATTCGTTTACTCATTGGAAATGTGAGACTGTTTTATATATGCAAACGATGTGGCCTTTTAGTATAAATGCTTCTGCATATTACTGAAATGGTAACATATAAAATTATGAAGAGAATGTTGTTAGTTTGCTGGATTGGGGGAATTTATGATGAGTTATACCCTATTATTTTCTTGCTATACACGTGTGTTTGCTGGTGAATGACCAGTAGCATTCTTGAACTGGCCCTTTTTTTGTGACATAAACATACAGGTCTGTCATCGAACTCCGAGATTTGCCAGCCTTTTCTCCTTATTTATTTGCATCAGATGGCACACTATCAGCTTGAGGTTAGAAGAACCTAGACTCATCTGATATCTCCTTTTCCATTTTGTAGCACTCAATATATGGGGATATCTGTGCAAGTCAGCAGGCCATCGCTCTTCATATTTGGATCAAATGAATTTTAGGAAGCAGGCCACTTTCAAAGTTGTCTTAAACTCTCAGACTCTCAGTACTAGCAGCCAAATCCAATTCTGTAATAGGATCTGGAATGAAAAGAAATATTGATCCTTGCTTCCTTTGTAGAATTGGAAGGTGTTGTCTACTGAGGCAACTAGAGGAAACTAAACAAACATCTGGCAATAGTTCGGTATGATATGTTCTATGCTTTGATTACATTACAATGTCCTTACAACGGCAATATACGGTACTTGAACTGGAAACCGAGTAATCTGCCTATGGGTAGAGACAATATGAGTAGAGACAATACCTGAAACTTGGCTTCTGGAGATACGTATTGTTTGTGTGGTAATATGGAGTCATCCTACCTGAGATGTCGCGGTTCTCATTTACTGGTTACTACTTGAATCACTGTTTGCAGCCTAATCCAAAAGAGATTATGTTGTATTTTATGTAGAGAAATTTAGATTGCTGCCATGCATTGATTAGCCTGATTGGATCTAATTGGTTGGTTTGGGGAATCAGCAGCCCGTCGCCTTGATATTGTGATGCACAAATGGAAATAGACTCCGGGGCTCAAATCAGAACTGAAGATGATGTTGCTGCTACCAGGAATACTGAACGAGAAGCAACCACAGCAGATGAAATACCGAGATACTGCACCATGGATTACAAGGTAATTACGCTACCGAATGAGATATGCCGGATTTGTTCTGTGGGATCGGGGACATCTTATCTACGCTTCACCTGTTTGCTGTACCTTCGAGCAGCGAGATAATGGCCATCTCGGTCGGCGATGTCTGCTCTTCCTGCAAGGGCCTTTGAAAAGTTGGAAGTGATGCAGGTAATCTGATAGTCTGCTGTTCCTTTTGCCTCAAGTCCATTATTGATCGGTTAAATCGCCACATTGCACTGGCCACTGATTTGAATGCTTTGATGTCTGTTCATCGGGTAACAAGTAACATTTGATTGAGTTCACATTTCGTTTTTTGGGACTTGGCTGCACTATCTGTGCAGCTCATTTAGCTGGGATCGACTCTGGCCATTCATCCAGCAATTTGTAGCTTGTCAGAACCGCTGATTGGTGCGTGTGCTACATGGTAATCTTCATACCAGTTGAGCCGACGCCACGAGGTGGTGCCGGCCGCCTCCGCTGGTCTATCCAGTCACCTTCCGCCCGACGAGCCGCTTCTTCTCCTTCAGCATTGTCAGTGTGCATGGTCGCCGTTCAGAAGTTCAGCAGTTTTTATTTTTCAGAATTGCTGGTGGTGCATGCGCATGCACTCTGTACTCACTTGGTAACTTGCGTAAGAGTTAGACTCCCAGCACTCTTATCAGTTTCATGATCTATCGCAAGGCAGCAACTGTACAATAGGATATCTCTAGCGATCAGATCACCACAAGGAAATTGAAAGTTTGAACATCTCCCACCAGGGATCATGGCCCAGTTGATCTGTGTATATCGCTCTCAACAAGCCATCCCACAGTATAGTTCTGCAGTGAGAGTCGGTTTGGGCGAAACTGACAGGGAGAGCTTTCGCAGGAAGACAACCAGCAGTATGTGGCCACATCATCAGGGTTCATCGCCGTCGCATTTCTGGTCATGTGCGTCGGCTCCGGCGATGACGACAATCTGTCTGTGGCATCAATCAAGATCCTACGGTGGCGCGAGACTGCCAGGACTGTCGGCTTGGATTGCTTCACCATGTGCACCGGTTTACTGGAGACTGCCTGGCGGTTTGCGGAGGTACCCAAGGCGGTTATTGCAGTAAGAATTCAACAAGTTTCCTTCAGTTCGTGTAACGACCTATGCCTCTGTGTGCGCATAGTGTGTGTTGTGTTCTCAGTAGCAGTAGCTAGCTTTGTGTCTCTCCCCGCGCGTTGTTGCGTTCTGGTCTTCGTCTCTCCCCTCCCAGGAGGCTAGAACTATGTCTGTTCAGTAATTTTCCAAGTGGTTTAATCTCTTATGTTTGATTAGCTGATGCTTACATATACAGGTGAAAAAATAAACAGGATCGGTGATGGGCTCATGGATATGCCCGTTGCTAAACTTGGACTAGTAAAGCAGCAACATTCTACTTAGGCCCCATTGTTTTATGGGGAACTCTTTAGAGCCTCTTTGATTCAAAGAATTTTCTACCAGTATCAAAGAGACAAAGACCACCGCTGTAGTGGCCGTCTTATCGATATTCTTCATTTGCCGTTGCAGCGGCCTCACGGCAAAGAGCCGCCGACGCGACTGGTTCATCTGTACCGGTATTCAGATTTAGATAAGACCGTGGTCCATCCTGGGCTAGTTGCTTCATGGAATTGATTTGGTCAGGACCATGTATTAAGATCGTGCACCGCTCGACTTGTTGGATGGACCGGCGTGATGTAACGGGCTAGCATGTGGCTTTGTCATCTCTATGATAGCATCTTCATGCACGCCGCACTATTTAACTATGGTTGTGAAATGGACGCGCTTGTTATATTTACGTTGAAACAAGGGATTGCATATTCAACAATTGTCTGATTTTTCCATTCAATGAAGCCGGATTTTGTAAGAATACAACGCCTCGTCTCTTCTTTCAACTTCTAGTGGTCGATTCTCTCTTCCCTGATTACGGGAATCCCGTCGACGTCATCCCGACAACTACCCCTAGCGGCGGAGTCAAAAATTGGAGGCAAGGGAGGCCAAATGTTTTCATAAAGTTTTCAATGGGGGCAAAATATAGCAATACCACAAAATTGTCCCAACTTTAAGAACATGTATATGCAATTTTGGAGGCATGAGGAGCCCTAGCCCAATCAGCCCCTTGTCTTCGCCACTAACAGTTGCAAAAGATCAAGTAATCCTTCTAAACACATGGGCCTCAACGACACATCGATTTTAATTCCTAATACATAACATTTCACCTCGAGCTCGCGGCGCCTTTGTCACTGCTATTGAGTCTTTGACGCCGCCTCCAACCTGAACTTCGCCACACCTTTGTCGTCGGCATCGCCTCCGCCTTGGTCCAAATCAGCATCAAACAAAGTCAGCACTCTGCGTCGTCCTGTCTTCGGCTTGGTATGGTCTCGCCTCCGTTGGCGTTGCTGCTTAAAATCATCGTCACATCTGCCCCGGTGAAACACAGGACACAAAGATATCACATTGCTAGAAAAATAATGGGAGAGATTTGTTACAATACATGTGGATTCCCCATGTTGTTTCCATCAGTTTGGACTTTTAGTTCTAGTTGTGGTGCATGAAACTTGACATGTTATCAGCAGAGGCCGACGGTTCAAACCTCGGATATCATAATTTAGAAGAAAAAATGCTTGCCCACTTTCTGTACACGTGTAGGACTTATCGAGTCATACGTGAGCTTCTTCTAGTCACATAGTCCTCGCTGAGTCAAACGTGAGAGACGACGTTACAGTATGTGTAGATTCCCCCAAGTTGTTTCCATCAGTTCGGAAATTTTGATTTTAGTGGTGGTGAATGAAACTTGACAACATTTACCGTTAGTACAAAATGTGCAGTATTGCCAAGGTTTTGGTTATTCTTCTTTTACCGGGAGACGATGATGGGATCTACACTTACCATGGTTAGCGGAATACAGTAGTACACAGTTACATCATGAAAAGAATTTAATCTTTTTTAATTAGAACTATTTAAAAATAATAAAGTATTGAATCATGTAAGTTTACACGATGCAACTTAGCTCACCGATATGACTCTTGGAATTCATATCGTTTACAAACTTCTATTCAAACTCATTCCAGACTTATCGAGGGATGTAAGGAACATTTTTTTCCCCGATAAAGGGTTTATATTAATATCAGGTAGATATTAGGTATGACCGGTCAATGTCTATAGCAATTCGAGACATCTATTATGCCACAACCAAATTATTAAAAAAGAAACAAGATCTAAGACACACAAAAACCATCAACGACTACCATGGCAACACACGAGTCGTGATAAGGTTATCCAAAAGCAACCGGCATGGTTGGCTTCTGTGACGTTGATCCTCTTGCCGCCACCGCACCTGTCAGTGCATCAGTCGCCGCCCAGATCCACGGCTGACCGTTATAGCCCTCACAGCCGCCGCAACCACCTCCAAAAAAAAGTTTTGTTTAGGGGCCACAAGCCGACTTCAGCCGGGGATTCCACTAGAGCCCACTGTTGTCATCCGCCTGGGCCGCCCACTAGGAAGTGTGAGGACGATTACACGACAGCAACTAAAATTATCGCCACCTGAGTTGTGAATGCAATTGTGAAAAGGTGCACTTGTTATGTTTTCTCTTGAAGTGATGCGCTATTTGATGCCCGATGGGTGGGCTGTGAACTGTTCGTTGGAACAAACGAAGATGTATTCGATTCGGACAGCCTGGGAACATTCATGTGAGTGACAACGGGCCTGGAGTGCGGAGCTAGCTCATCGGCAGGCATATCAAGCTACACGTTAATTTCCAAGAAAGTTGCACGTTTGCAAATTAGTTTCCCATGGACTTGGGGATCCACTCGATCTGATCTCTTTCACTTCCATGCATCGACCATTCACTTTGCCAAAACAGGTTGCAAAATTGACCTGTAGAAATTCTGCAGACTTTTGCAGCTAGCTAGGAGTAGTTGGCTGAGAGAAATGAATGGAAAGAGAGCATTCCGATGGCATTGGCCCAACTACCTCGATCGAATCAAACGTGTATCGAGTTGCCCTTGCTGTGCCTTTCACTACTCCCGCACCTGTGTCTGGATCGGATTCGATGCGAACCCATTCATTCCAGGTGCAGCGCAAGAATCAGTTCGAGAAAAAAAGTTCCCGCCTGAATCTACCACGTGCTACCATGCCTAACTCGCGCAGCTGGCACCATGGCTGCTCCTGTCCAAGCAGATACGTGCTCGTACATCTGTACAACAAGCCAAGAACGAAATTAAGAAATTGCAAACGCACGCCAAATATCCACAGGATGACACGACGATTAGTTTACCATCATCATGGCCGAGACCATCACCGACGAGTCGTGCTAGCAGTAGCAGGCAGGTTGGTCAACAAACAATCACCAACTCCACGTGGTAATTCAAGAACAACTACAGTACTTAAGCCCGAGAAAAGCGGATCAAGCAGCGCGGATCGTCGTACCACCTCGCTCGTGCTAACACAGCAACTCACTACGGAAAGGCACAGTACGCCGACGGCCGACTTATACACCGACGGCCGACTTATATGCCGACGGCCAAATGTCGGGGCCGTCGGTGTACAGGCGAGATAAGGAAGCTATGAACGTGGCCGTCAGCATAAAAACCCCGTCGGCGTAGCCCGACATAGGCTGACGGCAGCCGTCGGCGTACAGGGCCCGCCGTGACGGTACGCAGACTGGGCCTTACGGCATTGATACGCCGACGGCCGCTGTCGGCGTCTAATTTGATACGCCGATGGCGGTCGTCGGCGTCTACTTTTATATTTTTTCCATTTAATATGAAATAATTCATATCTTTAAATCCGTAAATCAAAATTTAACAAATTAAATGTCTAAATCGATTAGAAAAATGAGAGGAATCAAAATATGACATCCATAAAATCTTTTTCACCATGCACATGACATTTTAAAACATGTGTTTGGTACTTGATTAATTAAAAAGTCATTTTTGACACTTAAAAATGGAAAATGATAGTTACGAAAATATTTTGGAAATTGTTTTTGGACACAATGTTTTCCATACCAAGACACCCCTATGTGTCAAGTATGGACACATTATCACAAACTATGGCATGGGGATGGCCATAACTTGGTCATTTGACGCAAAAGTTATACATGTCTATAGATGATAAACCTTTTTGTGAAGCATTTTTTCAAATATTTGTTAAAACTCAAGTTTATCATTTTTGATAGCAACTAGTACACATAAAATGTCTCCATGCTAAAAAAATTCATTTTTTAAGTATTTTCTCGATTTCTTTTATTTTTCTGAAAAAACGGTCAAAATATTTCAGATAAACCTAAACCTAACCGTAACTTCGATCCAACAAAAACCGTCAAAGATCTCTAAAGAAAGTATACATTTTGGATCTAAAAGTGATTTTTCAAAAAATCATGACCAAACTATGCGGCACTCGTAGTTCAAATCAGACCCACTTCCAGCGAAATCGGCAGGAACTTATCTGAAATGTTTGAAATACCCAAGATTGTTTTTATATCCAAACCCAAGGTTAAATGCATTTATAAGATGGTATACTATTTTCTATCTATTTGGATGTTCCTCTTTCAGTGAGCAATTTTGGTAGCTGCTTCACAAAAAAAGCCTGTTTTGACACTAAAAAAATGAAAAATGGGTTTTTTATTCAACGAAAACCCTAAACCCCTTAGTCAATACTATTCTACAACCAAGATACACCAGTGTGTCAAATATTGCCTCATTTCGACATTTTTGGCTATGTTAAATGTTATACCCTAGCTCATTTCAGTCGAAAACCATACATCTTTATACCTCGTAGCTCATTTCTGTGAAAGTTTTTTTATAAAAACATCCATAACTCATGTTTATAATTTTTTCCTGGTGGTAGGTCACATAAAAGGATGTCATGTGAAGGTTTTCCATTTTTTGATTTTTTTTGAATTAATTATGTCTAACCGTAGCCCGAAACCGAGACCGTAAACCCTAACGATAAACCTAAACCTAACCGTAACTTCGATCCAACAAAAACCGTCAAAGATCTCTAAAGAAAGTATATATTTTGGATTTAAAAGTGATTTTTCAAAAAATCATGACCAAACTATGCGGCACTTGTAGTTCAAATCAGACCCACTTGCAGCGAAATCGGCAGGAATTTATCTGAAATGTTTGAAATACCCAAATATGTTTTTATATCCAAACCCAAGATTAAATGCACTTATAAGATGGTCTACTATTTTCTATCTATTTGGATGTTCCTCTTTTGGTGAGCCGTTTTGGTAGCTGCTTTACAAAAAAACCTGTTTTGACACTAAAAAAATGAAAAATGGATTTTTTATTCAACGAAAACCCTAAACCCCTTAGTCAATACTATTCTACAACCAAGATACACCAGTGTGTCAAATATTGCCTCATTCCGACATTTTTTGCTATGTTAAATGTTATACACTAACTCATTTCAATCGAAAACCATACATCTTTGTACCTCGTAATTCATTTCTGTGAAGATTTTTTATAAAAACCTCCATAAGTCATGTTTATAATTTTTTCCAGGTGGTAGGTCACATAAAGGATGCCATGTGAAGGTTTTCCATTTTTTTGATTTTGTTTGAATTAGTAATGTCTAACCCTATGCCGAAACCGAGACCGTAAACCCTAACGATAAACCTAAACCTAATCGTAACTTCGATCCAACAAAAACCGTCAAAGATCTATAAAGAAAATATACATTTTGGATCTAAAAGTGATTTTTTCAAAAAATCACCAAACTATGCGGCACTCGTAGTTCAAATCAGACCCACTTCCAGCGAAATCGACATGAACTTATCTGAAATGATTGAAATAAACAAGTATGTTTTTATATCCAAACCCAAATTTAAATGCACTTATAAGATGGTCTACTATTTTCTATCTATTTGGATGTTCCTATTTCGGTGAGCCGTTTTGGTAGTTGCTTCACAAAAAAAGCCTGTTTTGACACAAAAAAATATGGAAAAATGGGTTTTTTATTCAACGAAAACCCTAAACCCTTAGTCAATACTATTCTACAACCAAGATACACCAGTGTGTCAAATTATGCCTCATTCCGACATTTTTTGCTATGTTAAATGTGGTCCTAGCTCATTTCAGTCGAAAACCATACATCTTTGTAACTCGTAACTCATTTATGTGAAGGTTTTTTATAAAAACCTCCATAACTCATGTTTATAATTTTTTTCAGGTGGTAGGTCACATAAAATGATGCCATGTGAAGTTTTTCCATTTTTTTGAATTTTTTGAATTAGTTATGTCTAACCCTAGCCCGAAACCGATACCGTAAACCCTAATGATAAATCTAAACCTAATCGTAACTTCGATCCAACAAAAACTGTCAACGATCTCTAAATAAAGTATATATTTTGGATCTAAAAGTGATTTTTTCAAAAAATCATGACCAAACTATCCGGCACTCGTAGTTCAAATCAGACCCACTTACAGCGAAATCGGCAGGAACTTATCCGAAATGTTTGAAATACCCAAGTATGTTTTTATATCCAAACCCAAGGTTAAATGCACTTATAAGATGGTCTACTATTTTCTATCTATTTGGGTGTTCCTCTTTCGGTGAGCCGTTTTGGCAGCTACTTCACAAAAAAAGTCTATTTTGACACTAAAAAATTAAAAAATATATTTTATTTTTTGAGTATTTTCCCAATTTCCTATAACTATCAAGGTTTTTGTGATGCAAAAGATGATATGGATAAAATATTTGAATTCCTCTCATTTTTCTAATCGATTTAGGTATTTAATTTGTCAAATTTCGATTTACGGATTTAAAGATATGAATTATTCCATATTAAATGTAAAAAAGAAAATAATAAAGTAAAATTAATTTTATTGTTATTTATTCGAAATATACTATAACATAATCATTGTTACTTTACTAAAACAAATTTTAAAATTTAAGCAACAAAAAGTGTAACATCATAACCGAGGGGTTAATATCATTGATAGGGTACTAATATCAGTAAGTTCTAATTTCTCATTCGGAAGCTAGTTTGGAAGGAACTCAAAAGTTAAGCGTGCTTGGGCTGGAGCAATCTGAGGATGGGTGACCGAACGGGAAGTTTGACCAGGGTAAGTACTTTGACATATAATTAACTATGCAATTAAGAATTAAGTATGTGACTAAGTTAAATAATTCGAAATTCAAATAAAAAGAATTAAAAAAATTAAAAAATAAAAATAACCGACACTCATACGCCGACGGCATTGCCGTCGGCGTATGATGCAATGACGGAACAGTTTGACCAGGGTAAGTACTTTGACATATAATTAACTATGCAATTAAGGATTAAGTATGTGACTAAGTTAAAAAATTGGAAATTCAAATAAAAAGAATTAAAAAAATTAAAAAATAAAAATAACCGGCACTCATACGTCGACGGCATTGACGGAACGGTCTGATGCCGTCTTGTGGGTCCCACCATCACGTACGCCGACGGGGTACACATACGCCGACGGGCCGAAATGCCGGCGGCGCTACGCCGATAGCCGCCGTCGGCGTATCTATACGCCGACGGCCTTCTGGTCTACGCCGACGGTTTCCGGCCGCCGGCGTCTTGTGGGATTCCCGTAGTGACTAGGCTTTCTCAAATCAAAGGATCCAAGGACCAAGGCAGTTGTGCCACCGTCGCTTCGACTTAATCTAAACTAGAAGGAAAAGACGTGCGTTGCCGCGTCCGTTCTAATACGAATGACGATAGATGAACAAACGACTTCTTTAACGAAACATATATAAAAAATAGTAGTAATAATACTCTTTTACAACACGGTTATTCAAGCATCCTCGCATAGACATAGAGAAGTAGAGAAGGGACACAATTATGTAAGTTGTACCAAGGTTAAGAGTACACCTCTCAACAGAGAGAGCATGACCCTACATAAAAAAATACTAAGCTCTGCAGATACTCAATTGTACAATCAGGATAGGACCACAATTACGAAATATCATGCAAATTAAATAGTGTACATGATTCTATAATGATTTGAACAAAAAATAAATTGAACAAAGTTCTGACAATCTGTAGACAATGTACGATATGATAAACATTACAGACTTAGAAATATAGATTAGCAAGATTTGATTAGCCATCGAGGTACTACAGTGAAGGTCATTGACTTTATTATAATGAAATCAAGTAGACTTTTCTGACATAAATTATCCGAAAATCAGTAATGGTTGGCGTGATTATGTTCTGGCATACTTAAATCAATTACATCGAATACATTTGATACTATATAAAAACAGAGGAACATTCCACAAATAAACACTAAATAATTGACCAAAAAATAGAGCAAAGTGAGATCTTAGACTGTTTACATCATATTAATCTATGCATCATATGGAGATTGTATAAAATAAAATATAAACAAAAATAAATGCCATGAATACCACCAACGACTTTAGTATATATCTAATTGTAGGAATGCACATCTCTGAACATATGTCATGTTCACCACACGTTCAACACCACATGTTGTTTTATCATTGTACACTCATGGGTCATGACTTTCTGCACTCCAATGACTGCATCTGAGGCTACGCAGACATAGGTCATTTCCAGTGTCCGCATCCAGCCATCTACCAAATACAAACATGCACTTGCTTACATTTGGCTCGTTCTCTGAATACAAGTGAGGGATAAGCAAATATACCACAGAAAAAAGTACAGAGATAAATACCCGCGTAATTTTTTATCAGCAATTAGGTGGCATCCAACAACGAGGCATCTAACTCATCCTTCCACCTCCATTCACCATCGAATTGTTGCTCACGGTTTCAACCGTAGTTGCCACCACCACCGAGTCGAGCACCACTAACAACAACTATGATAGCGGTGGCCGATGCTAGAGGTGACATGGGTGTTCATGTGGAACTACTACGAGGGAGGTAGGAAGTCCTTCAGCTCACTGGCGTTGGGTAGCCACCAGAGGGGAGCATATGTGACGTGCAAGTTGACAATGGACTTGAGGCGCAAAATTGGGGAAGGAGGTGCCCTGTAGTCCCACGTGCTTGACGGAGCCAAAGGTGTGTGCTAAGAGACGGGTAAAATTTGCAACGGGGCGGTTGGTTTCATTAGAATACGGCTCGAGGGCAGCGGAGGGAGAAAAATGGTGTCGCGTGACACAGGCTGCACGACGCTATGGTGGACGTTGTCGGCCGAGAAAGGATCAAGGAGAGAGTTGTCGGATAGTGCCAGTAGCTCCGAACTAACCGCAAATCCTTCTATAAAAAAAAAAAATCAAAATGACATATCTAGCTAGGTTTCAATTTTTTGAAAAACATACAACTACGTGTACGTTTGCACGCACTCTAGAAGCTTTGTAAAAAAAAAAATATTGTATTTTATTCTACATAAAAAGGAGAAATTTTGAAGGGAAATGGGGTTATTTTTCCTTTTCCACATCCACAATTGTTTTGTAGCTGGGAATATTAGGTTTTCACCGATAATTTGACAGATAAATACAAAACATGTGCATATATCCAATGGAATTTTTTTAAAACTCAATTTCAATACTCAATAGCTATGAACTATAAATAGAAAGTGTGAGTTGAACGGAGTCCGTCGTGAGGTGGTGTCACTACTCCGTTGGGGAACATGTGGGAGAAAGGAAAGGGTAAAACATACAACTACGTGTACGTATCGTACACACCCTATAAGTTTTGTAAAAAAATATCTTGTATTTTAGTCGACCCAAATTTGAGGGGAAATGAAACTATTTTCGTATTTCACAACCATAATTTTCTTTTTGTTTAGCCGGGAGTATTATTAGTTTTCATCAAAAAAATTGATAGATAAGTACAAAACATATGTATATATTCAATAAAAAAATTTAAACTCAATTTTAATAATCGAGAACTGAACTATAAATATAAACTGAGAGATAGGGTCCACCGTGATGTGGTGTCACTATTGCAGCAGAAATTCTGCAGACTTTTGCAGCTTAGCTAGGAGTAGTTGGCTTACGCTGTGTTTGGATGCTTAGAATTGGACTTGGTATTGGGGAATCTGGAATTGAGGGCCCAATTCTGCTGTTTGGATGTGCTATGTATTGGGTTCTGGAATCACGGGCCAATTCCGCGTGTACCCCCCCACGGGGCAACTTAACGCACCGCTCAATTCAGAGGTCCAGAGGTCCGTATTGGCTCTGAATTGGCTCTTCTCTTCTCTCTCGCCCGCTCCTCTGTTCGTCGCCCTCGCCCGCTCCTCTGTTTGTCGCCCTCGCCGGTGAGCTCCGCGGCGGCGCCGCCAGGTAAGCTCCGCCGCCTGCCCTCTCCCCTTCCTCGCCCTCCGCCGCCTTCCTCTTCCCTTTCCCTTCCTCTTCCCCTTCCTCACTTTCGCCCTGGCTGCCTCCTCCCCAACCCTAACCCTAGAACGGCCTCTTCTCGGCCTCCGTCGCCAAGACCGACTGCCGCCGCCGCCCCAGGTCGATTCTCGTCGTCCTCTGCTCGCGCCCGTCCCAAGCTCACGTCCAGGAGCCGCCACTGCCGAGCTGGTCCAGATCTGCTACGGCGCGAGTCCTGCTCGCTCCCGACGCGAATCCTCCTCGCTACCCATGCGAGTTCTTCCCGGGCCGCCAGTGCTACCTCACGGGATCGAGTTCATCTGCAGCAGCTCCACGATCCGGCGATGCTCCCAGCTGCGCCCTCCCGTCCCCGAGCGTCCCAGCAAAGAAAAAGGAAAGAAATAAAAGGAGAAAAGAAAAAAGGAAATAAGAAAAAGATTATTATGTGAAAAAATAGCATTCTGTATATTTCATTCTCATATTACACTGTTTATATTGTTCAAAGTCAAAAGCAATTCAATTCCACACAATGTGCATCCAAACAGGATTTAGAATTCCATTGCTCTTTTGATTCTACAGATGAATACTATGCGCATCCAAACAACAATTGTGGTATTCCATTGAATTGGTTGATTTGGTGTTCCATTGCCAATTCAATTCGGAGCTCAATTCAGTGCATCCAAACAGGGGGTTAGAGAAATGAATGGAAAGAGAGCAAGACATATATATTCATTCCGATGGCATTGGCCCGACTACCCCGATCGAATCAAACGTGTATCGAGTGGGCCTTGCCGTGCCTTTCACTACTCCCGCACCTGTGCCTGGATCGGATTCGATGCGAACCCATTCATTCCAGCTGCAGCGCAAGAATCAGTTCCCGCCTGAATCTACCACGTACCATTGCCTAACTTGCACAGTTGCACAGCTGGCACCACGGCTGCTCGTGACGACCAAGCAGATACGTGGTCGAAATCAGTACAACTAGCCATGCACGAAATTCAAAAATGCAAACGCACGCCAAATATCCACAGGATGACACGACGATTAGTTGATTTTACCATCACGCCCGAGACCATCACCGAGACGAGTCGTGCTAGTACAGTAGACAGGTTGGTGAACAGACAATTTACCAACTCCGCGTGGTAACACTCACTGACTCTCACCAGACAGTCTACTTGGTTTTTTCTTTACTATATACTGTATACGAAGCGCTTCGTCGTTAGGGTGAAAGTTACTTAATCCCGAGAAAAGCGGATCTTAGAAGCAGCGCTGTTGGGCAGACACCACCGCCTAACCGAAAGCGAACGCGAACGCGAACCGTACCACCTCGTGCTTCCTTTCTCTAATCAAAGCATCCAAGTCAGTCGTGCCACCATCGCTTCGAACTACGAGTAATAATAACCTAAAATGTATTGGTACGTACGCCCGTGACTTGCAGAAGTGGACCGAGATCGTCGGCTTTTTTTTAGTACGTCGCGATCCTCCTAGATCGCGGAGGATCTAGCGGCCGCAGCGCACGCTTATCTCAGAATCATTAGTTTTTTTTTTTCTTTTGCGAATCTCTCTCCGAAATCGTTAGTGATCAAGCACGTATCCGATTCCTTAATTAGCGTACTACTAGTAATGCTCGCACTAGCAAATTCGGGGGATGGAATTTGCGTGATCACCCCGATAATTATTATTAATTACTTAAGAAGTAATGCGCGCGGCACATCACATGGAGGGGCGGCCTTGCGCCGATCGAACCGGAATCGGCGGAGGGGGTCGGCCGCCCACCATCCCAGCCGTCGGTTCCCTTGGTCACATGGAGTACTGTACAAGCAAAGCCTCCGCCACATCCGGCCTCCACCGAGGCGGCGGCGCGACAGGAGTCGGCCGCCGTCCGGCCGTGGTTTCCTGCGCCGTGGGAAAGGATTACCGCGACAGCGCACGCGCCGAGAGAACCCCAACTCATCACATGGAACGCGTCGCTGGCGCTGCCCTGCCGCGCACATGCCGGATGCGTCTCTGGCGCCGCGGCTCACGTGACGACCGACCGACCGACCGACACGCGTTGTGAGAGCCCCGCACATGCGGAGGACGCGCTGTCCCTCCCATGTGTCCGTACCGCAGCGGTGATTGATCGTGCACACACCACACGTACACCATTCTTCCTCACATGCCCGTAAGCACACCGCAACCGGGGATTTGCATTTTACTTCCGTCCCCCTCTCTTGATCGCCGATCGTATCATCCACTTCGGGCGATTAACTTGCCAAGGCAGGCCGGGGTGCTTGCACGCGCAAAAAGCTTTGTTTCGCAACTTACCACGCCAGCGGATCGAAAAGCCTGCAGCTACTAGTAGTAAACATGTCCACGTTACCAACGAAGCTGTTTCTCACCTTGTTACTCCCTCGCTAAAAAAAGAAACACATGCCAGATCTGTTACGGCACAGTATTACCAAACAGCGTGCCATCAATTGTAAATGGACCTTCATAACGTAGTAGTACCACAAGAAAAAAGGCCACATGCTATGTTTTCTCGGTTTCGCACCTGCTCTCGTTTGAAATTAAGATTCAGAACGTTGTGCACTGATAAATAGTGGGAGTTGCGGAGGACCCAAGAAAGTTTTGCAAGAAAATAGCTAGCATGTGCGGAAAGGACAACACACATCATTTCAAGAGAAAAAATAACCTTCTAGATTTCTCCCAACTACCCTATGATTAATGTGGATCAGCCTCCGTCACAGCTAACAAAGCCACAAGCCCACAAGGGAGAGCATAGCTGCGGTGTATAGTCAGTCAATTAATCAATATATTGTTTGAATGTTCTACTACTGTTTTTCGAATTACCCGCAGTCTTGTCCCATTTTTGATTGTTTATTTTTGATGTAATAACACAAAAGTTACAAATAATTTTTCAAACTACTTGCAAAATGTTGTCTCGTGGTGCAAATTGTTGTTAAGAGGTCAAGACAATTCGAAACAGACGCCTGACTGCACATGATGGACTAGGATTTTACAAACAATCCCGTTGGGACCGTAAAATTAGTATGGGTCCTCAACTTAGCAGTGCCGGTGGAAGTTCATAAAAAAGATCGTGTTTTTCATATTGATTAAATTTTGGTCTTACCTCTCCGTCTCCAGATATTCCCTAATTGATCAGAGTAGAACATTCAACGGATGCGGTATGTGACTTCTCCCTCGCACGCGGCCATGGAAGATGGTCCTCACTACCAAAGATGGGACAAAAACCCGCGATGCGGTATGTGACTTCTCCCTCGCCGCGGTTGATCTGTTGATGCTATGTTCCACCACGGGTCTCGGTTAGGGTAGGGGTTTAGCTAAAGTTTCAAACTAACGCGATCAGACGGTTTATTAGGTGGAAATTTAGATGGAATTGTTATGCAAATGTGTCAGTAAGCTTCCCTGTCCCTCAGGTTTAGGCCCAAATATTGCTAGTTTGGTGCATGCCCAGTTCCAAAAAAAATCACCATGTTTTACTCTGATTCCCCCCACTACAAGGTACTAATAATGTCAAATACTCAATGTTGGGAGAATATAATTTCCTAAAATGTAAACCTTGTCATGGTTCCAAGCGCAAGAGGATACAAAAGAGTGGTGATTTCTAGCTCCCGAGCTCTAGTGATCCTATTATTTTAAAAAATGAAAATCATATTTACAAGTTTCAAAAAAAAAATCCTGGTGTAGCTATTGGTGTATCCCACATACATGCAAAATATTAGTTCAAATACTTTGTATTCTAATCTACACAAAATAACAAAACTGTGGATCTGAGTATGAATATTTTAAAATCTCCAATTTTTTTCCAGATTTTGTCATTTTTGTGTAGCCCATAATATAAATAATTTTGTATTGCGATTTTCCATGCCGGTAGAATGTATCATTGGTACTTTGCAATAGCGGCCTCGAAATCCTCGATGGCAGCACTCGGGGACTTCAGTTTGGTGGTGCTTTTCGGTTACTCGGTCTCCATTTTCAGGGTGAAAACCTTAGGTCTGGGTTCTATTGGTTGTACCTGACAGTGGCGATCATTGCTGAAGACATTGCTGGAGTGTTCGAACTCTCTCATGGGTGAAAAGCTATAATCTTTGATTGGGCAACGATGACGGACGTGTACTGTTCCCCTCTTGGAGACGTCGCTTTTGGAGAACCCGTTCTGTAGTTCTGAGTGACGTATTGGTTGTTTCGATTTGCTGCAGGTGATTGATTAGTGTAGGGGTATTTTTCTTTTCTTTTTAGTTGTGAGCATTCTTGATGTCTGGACTAGATTTTAACAATACGTTGTTACAAAGGTTGTATATAAATTTGTATCTCTTGAATAAATAAATAAATGTATTGGCTATGTTTAGAATTTTTTAAACATGTAAATATGGTTTTTAAATATTTTAAAATGAAAGATGACTAGATCTCTGGAGCCCGCACTTTTTTCGGATACGACGGTGTATATACTGTGACAAGAGGTTATTTCCATAGGTGGATTTCCGTGCATCGTGACTGAAATGTCCTGCTGCGCACGTGGTGTAATTCGTGGTTAAGTCGACCTAACGAACATACGGATCATTATTGAGCGGCGAATCCTTTCGGCCACGACAGCTTCGAGAGCGAGAAAAAAGTTGTTGGGCTTCCACCGGGTAACGGTTAGCTTGGATCGCAAGCCAACGATCAGCGACACGTCCGAAGAGATACTACGTGACGGGGCCTACGGTTCGGTGGAGGTGGACCAGTCGCCGCCTGCCTACGCGTGTGCGTGCAAAGCTGTGGCATCATGGGCTGATGGGCATGGCAGGTGTGAACGAGCTCCGCGTTTCGGCATCCAATCCCCCAGTCTGAACGCGATTCTTAGACCCGGGTCGGTGCCGCCGCGGCTTTCCTCGTCTCGCCAAACCAAAGCCGCTTTCGCTGTGCCTCCGTAGCCCCTCGAAATAGGCTGTGAAGACAAAAGCCCCAGAATAAGGCGGATGCGTAACTTGCCATGCTCGTGAAGCTAGCCGAAATTCTGCATTTTTAAGTCAGTGTTTCGACGAAGGTTCAGGCGTTCAATGTTTGTTTGTTTGTTTGTTTGTTGGGTCTAATTCTTGTTCGATAACGATGGTTCACGAAAGTAGTCAAGCACGTAAGAGTAACTTAGCAGTACGGTCACTACTAATACTATTAGACTAATATTGACATCCAGACTAGCAATAGTGGTACTAGTAGTACTCAGCAGAGTTAGTAGCGTAGTACGTACCTCCCTGGAGCAAAGTTTGCAGCCAGACGCAAGAAGGAATCTGAAAAGGGGCGCCGTGCATACGTGGTGGACGGGTGGCAGGCCACGCGTGGGCCACTGCCGGGGATGATCCTCTTTCCACGGCACTGTCAGTGAGTCGGTCGGTTGGGATCTCCTACAAATACCACTAGCATTGCTCTGCTCCCGGTTCCGTTCTATTGTATCGGTCCAAGTCCAACCCCGAGTAGTGAGTGTAAGTTGCATTTGCCCGGTCCTCGCCAGCGACCGCCGTTTGACTCACACACCAAATCCACGCCAAGATTTGGGACCTAATTTTCTCCGCCCGTTTTAGGCGACGCTGACCGAGACAACACCGGCGAGCCACCACACCCCACACACAAAACCAACTAATCCAACCGGCGAGCACCCAAAACCCACCGTCTGTCCGTCTCCACACCCCATTTCTTGATTTCCGAACCGCTCCGTCCCACCGAACCGAAACCTCCTTCGCCGCTGTCCTGTCCCAAACGGGGCAAAAGGGGGCGAGGAGCGCAAGAAACCGTCGCGGGAGTCCGGAAACCGAAGCGCCGGACGGAGGAGAGGAACGGCGGCAGCAGCGGCGGCGCGGCGATCGATCGGTTTTCCGGCCATGGAGCGGTACCACCCCTCCGAGGTCTACGAGCTCTTCGTGCGCCGTATGAACACCCCGAGGTGAGTGGGCATACCATACGTGGGGGATTATTATTCCCCATTTCGTTCGATTCTTGGTTCTTTGCATCGATTTCGAGCGGTCCGGTGAGCGTTTCTTGGTTCCTCCGCGCGCAGGGTGGTGGTGGACAACGGGCTGTGCGAGACGGCGACGCTGGTGCAGGTGCACAGCGCGCGGAAGCACGGCGTGCTGCTGGACGCGGTGGCGGCGCTCTCCGACCACGGCGTCTGCGTCCGCAAGGGGTACATCTCCTCCGACGACGGCCGCTGGTTCATGGACGTCTTCCACGTCACCGACGCCGCGGGCCGCAAGGTCGCCGACACCGACGAGCTGCTCCGGCGCGTCGAGTCCGCGCTCTCCGCCGCCACCGACGAGCTGCTCGCGCGCGTCGAGTCCGCGCTCTCCGCCGCCACCGCCGACGCGTTCCCGAGGTGCGATTCGCCACCGGCGGCCAAGGAGAGGCTCTGCCTGCTCGAGCTCATCGGCGTCGACCGCCCGGGCCTCCTCTCCGAGGTCTTCGCCGTGCTGCACGACCTGCGGTGCGGCACCGTCGACGCCAAGGCGTGGACGCACGGGGGCCGCGTCGCCGCCCTGGTGTTCGTCCGCGACGAGGACACCGGCGCGCCCATCCACGACGCGGCCCGGATCAGGCGCATCGAGTCCCGGCTCAGGCACGTCCTCCGCGGCGGCGCGCGCGGCGCAAGGACGGTCCTGGTCGACCCGGCCGCGGTGGGTAA
The DNA here is from genome assembly GCA_012064385.1 of Puccinellia tenuiflora. Classification (NCBI taxonomy): domain Eukaryota; kingdom Viridiplantae; phylum Streptophyta; class Magnoliopsida; order Poales; family Poaceae; genus Puccinellia; species Puccinellia tenuiflora. The sequence continues at coordinate 359,293 of QRDG01000065.1, read as the reverse complement.
CCTCGACCGGAGGCTCCACCAGCTGCTCAACGAGGACAGGGAGGCCGACAGCCGCTCTTGCGGGGCGGAAGGGTCGGCGGTGGCCGTGCAGGAGTGGGGCGAGAGGGGGTACTCGGTGGTCACCGTCAGCTGCCGCGACCGGCCCAAGCTGCTGTTCGACGTCGTCTGCACCCTGACGGACCTGGATTACGTGGTGTACCACGGCACGTTTGACACCGACGGCGATCACGCGCAGCAGGTGAGCCTTCTAGCTCCTTCTTGTTCAATCGATCAATTACAAGATATTTAGGGGAACAGATTGTGCTGCCTGCATATTTGGGGAAGCTCTCGATTTTCTCAATGTTATTATATCTTGGGCTAATTTTGGGGCGTCTTTGCAATTTCAATCTCCCTAGTTCTTGGTTTGGGCTTCCAAGATGTTTCTTTGCCTTAATTTCATTTGATCACGGTTCTTACGTTTGCTCCAAACTAGTACGGAGTATCAGAGTGGGGAACAGTTCAAATTGAATACTTGGATTACGCTTTTGCCTGATCGCATCACACTAATATACTATCTCTTAACGATGCAATTTCTTCAGGCATGATAAACTAAGACCTCACCGAAATGTTCATCTCCTACTAAATTCAGATTATATAGGCTTTTTATAAATTCCTGCTACATCCATTTCCATTAACTCTGTACCTGCTCTGAATTTGAGTCCTTTTTAAACAAGCATACTCTGAATTTGAGTCAATCTAAGCGAGTGTTAATCTGATTTCCGTTTTTCTTTGCCTTCGCCGCAGGAATTCTACATCAGGCGGTTAGACGGCCGGCCAATCAGCTCGGAGGCGGAGCGGCGGCGGGTGATCCAATGCTTGCAAGCGGCGATCGAGAGGCGCGCATCCGAGGTACGTCCGTCCGTCCCACTGAATATCTCCTTTCCTTGCCCTCCATGCCACGCCACCCTGACCGGACAAAAAAGCGCACCCAATTCCCCTTCCAAGATCCCCACTCCCACCAAGTCCTTTTCGCCAAACTTTCCACTTCACCGCCATGGCGCCATGTGTTCGGCCGAAACTCCGTCGACGTCCATCTAACGCTATCTATCTTGGCAGGGCGTGAGGCTGGAGCTGTGCATCAAGGACCGGCGCGGGCTGCTCGCCTACGTGACGCGCGTCTTCCGGGAGAACAGCCTCTCGGTGACGCACGCGGAGATCACCACCACGGGCGACATGGCGGTGAACGTCTTCCATGTCACCGACGTGGCCGGCCGCCCCGCGGACCCCAAGACGATCGACGAGGTGATACATGGGGTCGGCACGGACAGCCTGCGGGTGGGCGAGGAGCGGTGGCCCCGCCTGTGCTCGACGGAAGGAGACGCCGCCGGCGCCGGCGCTGGGCTCTTCTCGCTGGGCAGCCTCGTGAAGAAGAATCTCTACAACCTTGGCCTCATCAGATCCTGCTCGTGAATTACCACCTGTCGGATGGGATACACGGGATCGGCACGGACAGCCTCCAGGTGGACGAGGAGCGGTGGCCTTGTCTGTGCTCGACGGAAGGACACGCTGCCGGCGCCGGCTCTGGCGCTGGGCAGCCTCGTGAAGAAGATGAATCTCGACAACCTTGGCCTCATCAGATCATGCTCGTGAAGTGCGCCACGTGTCGGATGGGATACTTGTGTGAATATGGAATGTACAGGGGGTTAGTCTGTAAATTAAGTAGGCCACTTTATTTTCCTTTTGTAGGTTTAGCAGTTACGTGTACATAGTAGACAGAAAGGACCAAGTTGTTTGGTCTGTACAGGGTTGGAGCTTTGGTGGGTCATGTATGTTCCATTTACCTGCAAGTAGACAAAATAGATCCATGTAAATACGGCTGTACATATATGACATACTCCTAGTTTCTTGTAAGTACATGTTCTTTTGGACATAAACGCAAACTCGTTCCATACCCTGAATCCGAAAAACATCCATTCCGGCTGAAATTGAGTCTACCATGGTAGACAATTCAAACCGCAATGACGCCACTGGAGGTTCTCCAAGGGCCAAGGCGTTGCCGTGTGTCCAGACAAGACAAACCAGAAATTTCTAGACACCACAAACTAGCATTATCAGAAAGTACAAATGTAGGCCGAAAGTAAAGACTAAATCAACCAAGCATGACGATCGATTTGGCAGAATATTGTTTGAACTTTGCACCGGTCCTCCACCGTGTCAAGAAACCCCGGCAGCAGAAGAGTGCACAGAAATCCATCGTCTGCGTACATTTCTCTATCCAGCAGCGATCATTTCAGTGCACTTCCCAACGCTTCAGTATCAGGAGCCGATAGATAGGAAAAAGTACTCCTTGACTTGGCTACCAAACTGTCCAATGATCCTCGACGTGTTCATCATGCGTGACATATGGGGCTCACGGCCTTGTTGTTCCCCAGAAAAAGAAGCATACATACAAAAGGTTTGCCACAGCTATCATCGGCGCAAGCCGAATCCACGTATACGCATACACACATTCATTACCTAACCTGCCTCGTGTCTCGCTTTCACGGGAATTTTCGCCAGAGTACTTGGCACACAAAGGCCGTGGTTTTCTTGCCAAGACGCCGACCGACGCCGGAGACCAACTAGCAGAAGCAGAACGAACTGATGGAGAATTGGAGATCCGAGCGCTCTCACCAAGAAAATAACGAAAGGGACCCACCCAGCTACTACCGACCTACCGTCCCCAGGCCAACTGCCGCCGATCAACCAACAAAAACTTTGGTAGGACAGACGATACGCTGGAGATTGCTTTCGGGGCAGATCAGCTGGAGAAAACGACCGATTAACAAATTTATTTGCTCGAGAGAGATCTGGGACGAGAGATGAGATGGCGTTGTGTTTGGTGGCGAGTGGTTAGTCTCCTCGTCACTCACTCATATCCGGCGAAAATGACCGGTGGTTGCAGCGTCCACGGGGAGCAAAACGTGCGGGAAATCACAACAAACCCCTGTGAGAAAATCAAATGGGTGGCGCGGTAACGTCGGCAGCTGCGTTACCGTTTGTTCAACTCCCCCAAGTTGACAACTAGGTGAAAGCTTAGTCTGCAAATTGCACGCAGGTCATCCTATCCTTCAGCGAGCGAACTGAAACTGGAACGGCAATGTTCTTTGCGTATTCTTTTCTTGCTCTCTGTACAGTAGATGAGATCGCCATCCACCGGAGGGAAACCGGTGGTACCATGATGATCGGGTTTTCAGGTGGCAATGAGTGGCAGTGTGCAGGGACTCCTCGCCTTGTGTCGGCCCAGATCTGAACTTGGACCGGCGTGTCTATCTACTTGTCCAGCTGCGGGGGGTCTTGGTCTCGACCGGGTACTATGTTGCGTATGGAACCTGCTCTTGCTTACCTGCAAAGGCGGCCTCGACTTCCCAAGGACGACGCCCCTGCTGGCTTCGATTTCGACAAGGGAACTGAAGCTGTTCGCTCCTTGTCTGGCCCCAAAAGAGGAGTGCACTCCAAAACTTAGTTATATCCGGGCCGTCAACAACGACAGCTCCGGAGGTCAAGAGGAAGGGAGATGCGTCATCGTCATGATGGGCTCATGGCAGGCAGCGGAGCAGACGCAAGCAACGATTGCCTCCCTCCCCCGCCCAAGGTATCCGGCATCGGGTTCCTTCCGGTTTGACAGATGAATAATAGTAGTGCTTAGTAAAGGCTAATATTAACCCCAGAAGAGATTAATTCTTAATCTGGGTAGCACGGGAAAACTGAGAGAAGAGGTGGATCACAGAGGCACTTGGTGCTATGAAAGAATGGTTCTTCCCCAGCCCGTAAAAAGGGGCTGGACAAGGGTATATATACAATGGGGGTAACTGATCTGTAGACTGTATGTACAAAAGAATTTGTGGCCATTTGCCAGCTTATGAAGTGACGGCGTGGTTCACACAGCCTATTTACGACAGCACACAAGAAGCAAGCATCAACTATTTTTGTCAGTTTTTTTTCAGTCTACATGGGGTCACTGCTGCGAGGTATTATTCGTACAGGAAGGCCAGCCGGCGTGCCGTCGTAAGCGTCAGCTATGCCGGGTCGCTGATCTTCATCCTTATCAGCGAAATGAAGACCCAGCCCTTCCTCGATGTAGGAGTCGTCCATATACCTCGTCTTGGAGAGGGTTTGAGGATTTCTCCAACTGCTGCTGCTGCTTCTGCTATCGCTCTGCTCCAGATCTCCCTCGCTTCCCTCCGATATATCGCCACTGTGATGACTGGAATGGTGACCGTGCACCATATTATGATTTCCAAATTCTGGAGGCTCGAGAAAACTGCCCTGCGGATCATGAGAATATGCAGGGGCCTGGTAACTGCCCTGCGGATCATGAGAATATGCAGGGTCCTGGTCCCACCAATTGCCTGCTGGACTATCTTCTTTACCATGGTGCTTCGTAGGAGCGTGCCGAAACAAAGTGCTTGATGTTGATGCCCCCATATGACTCTGAACTCGTCCATACAAATCGGAGTAATTACTTTCAGCTCCTTCGATTTCAGATGTTTCCCTTTCTAGTGGACCTGTGTTCTGACCAGTCATGGGGGACGCTTCGTCAAAATGGGGAGATTCGGTTACATCCATGTGTGGTGAATGGCACGTGTAATACCAATCCAGGATATATGGGTATGTTCTTTGATCTGTGTCAAGCAATCCTAAGGGGCCCAAGTTATAAGCAGCAGGTGGGATGGCCTCAGCATGGTTACGGATAATACTTGGGAGCAGGTGATGGAAGATATCGCCCCTTTGACCTGTGCTATCCACAAAGCCTGATGCTTCCATTGCCTGATATTCTGCAATAGCCTGTTGACGTATTTGCCTTTCCTTGAACTTTTGTAGGTTCTGTAAGAATTGTTTGCCATCCACATTTGCCACCAATGATGGATAAACACTCTGAAAACTGCAAACAATCATGTAATACTATTAGGCTTCAATGTTGCTACATAATTGGAAGTGTACAGTATGAGCAGTGGACTACAGAAAACAGATGATACTTTGCTTGGAATATTACAGGATCAGTGCTATACTTCTGCATCGTCTCACTAAACCTAGAGTGAGTGATCACAGGAAGGTAACATAATGACAACGTGATTACAACATATACAACAATAACAGTGGCAATGATCAACTTATGTCATATCTTAGGAGAAAATCACTCTCTGCTATACAGTATGCCTCCAACTCAATTTAGTGTTGAAAATACGGTTTGTTTCAATTTTCTAAGAGACATTTTGCATAAAATTTCCCTGCTGTAGTAAAATTTTGTTTGGGCAATTTACTCAGGTAGTTACCTAAAAGTATATTAACATCTTTCCTGTTGGATGTGCAAGAAGCTAAAAATGGTAACCCCAGAAGAAAAGACAAACTTCACAGCAAATAACTAGTATTTAAGTACACCAAGCTAGTTAGAATTATTTGAACGTATAGTTACCTTAAGAATGATTTCTCCATTTTCCCTTGGGAGCTCCTTAGGCTTTTAGGTGCGTCAAATGGGGAACCATAGTTTCTATTACCATGTCTTCTGAAGTCAAACAAGCTTAAACTATTGAAACACAGGAAAGCAATGATGTTAAGTGTTGCAGAGTCAGCAAAGATAGATGGTAAGAACGTAAATTCTGAAGAAGCTTCAGCAGCAGACCTGCATACATCTCCCACTCCATCTACATAAATTGTAAAGTCTGAGATGAAGCGCAGAATGTCATCAACACGCTGTAAATTTATAAGTATAAGAATTCACAACTGTCACGAAAACTTTGGAAGGACACATTATTGAGCTAGTTCAGAACATTACCTTTGGTAACTCAAAAATGAGCAAGTAAGGAGTGATGAAGATGGAGGCCATCTCTTCTACTAGCATTACTACGGTATACTGCACCCACAATTTAACAAGGCACTTCTCAGAGCTATAATAGGAAGGTAAACCGCATAGCCAATACACATATATCCGGGATCTCAAACACTGGTCAAATTCATATGCAGGTGGCAGATATCTAGGGAGCAGAGCACTACGCTGAGTCTGAATCTAAACACCAAAACTAATCTCTATTTTTTCAGATATATCACTTTAACCAGAAAAGAAGAACGTAACTTGAAAAACTCAAAGTTGTCATCTCTTTTATCAGGAAAAAAAATGTCACTTATATATTCACCTATTAATTTAATTGTCCAGTGATGCAAAAAAGAGTTTTAAAGTGTCATAACTCATAAGCAGCATTTTTTTTTTAAATGCAGTGACTAGGGGAATCACAAAAACAATTGGTGATGGATGCCAACAAAATGGATGAACGTGAAATTCTGAAGCCAAATGGCACAGCATGACTAATACTTCTATGACTAGCTTAGTTGGTTAAATATTGGCATATGTACAACAGTACAACCAACTCTTCCTCTTAAATACTTAATAAAAAAAATACAAGAGCACAGGTACCTGAAATAGTGTTTCAAATTCTCTTCGAACCAGTTCACTGCTCTCTTTCCCACGCCACCTCTTTGGCATGTAATGTGTTTGCTGGACAACGAGGCACATGGCCCCTTCTGGGTCAATTACTTGAAGTTCGTCAGCCACCACTTTTCGACTTATAGCTGCTATTGTTCCAAAAACAATAGTATACCAGAATAGGTTCCTTCCGAAAATCTTCAAAAAATATGGATGGGAAAAATTAGAAGGTGAATAAGATGCAAGTTATAGAAAGCAAAATAGTGTAGATGAAGAGCATACATGGCCCTCGAGAATGGATTCGCCCAGAAATCCCATTATTATAAGAGCACCAGCCAAACCACCAGAAACGAAAGATACAAATTTTGCTATGATAGAAATCAGTGGAGTTGGAAATTGCTTCAAGTAATTCAGCGAATGCACAGCACTGTTGTTCATCCTATGTCTGAAGAAATGATCTACCTGAAATTGTTGTAAACAGTTGAGTTTTAGAGACAGCTAAGATAAATTGCATATATAGCCCTCAACAGACACAAGTTGCTTGCAGCTATAGCTAATAGGAGGATTGTTAGGCACATAAACTGTGAAATAAGGGATGCAAAAGAGGACAAACGTTTCATTACTCATTAGATAAGCCAATAGTAGTAGTAGTAATGACTGTAATAATAACGAGTTCTGCATGAGAAGCTACCTCGTTATACTCCCTAAAAATCCACCTTGATAAGTTTGACCATCTTCTGGATGATGCTGTACTGGGGTGATTATAAATTTCTTCAGCGTGCCTCAGAATGAGGTACACCAATGGGAAAATTACAAGGCAGGGCGACAGAACCAGCATTGCAATGCCAACAAATACAAGTCGTTTTTTCAACACAGCTGGGCTTGTTAGAAGATCTTTTCGAACACAGAATTTGCTGCAAAAGCAAAGGATATGAGTAGTCAGTATAACTGTATAAGGAACTAAAGTTTGCCCAAAGAGAAAACTTAGTTAACCAAAAAAATCAATGGAACAATCCCAAAGTAATGTGTTGAGTTCTTGCTAGAACTTCACACTGCATCATGTACAAATTGGAAGTTAGAGAAATATCTGTACAGATGACTATGTAGCCTGTAAGTGCTAACATCTAAGGCAACGTATCCTAATATCCTATGCATCCTGACTATTTGGTGTGTCCTTATACCCCCTCAATACAAGCCTTTTGAATCTGGTCCATGTCCAAGGGGATAGAGGAATACACCAAGGATCCTGAATCCTGAGCATATGATACTGTCACATGAGCTGTTGGATGATATTTGAACCGGCGTGTAAAGTCGGATCCATCATAAATGGTTTCTGCTACGTGAAATTATTTAAGCTAACTGTAAATAAATAAGTTTTTTTGTAACTGGTTATCAAGAAAATTATTAGTAAAGCTTGCATCAGTAACTAAACATTTAGGAGCATGTAACTAGCTATTGTACTACCCCCTCTGTTCCACAATGTAAGCCTTTTTAGCAAGCTGTGAGAAAGTATATATGTGGTTTCATGTGTCTTTGACCACATGGGTTTAATACCATTAAGTCCATCTACGATACAAGGTGCTTACGAAAATAAACCATTTTTTTCTCAAGCACCGGTGCTTATTTCTATAGTGGAGGTGCCTATCTAAGCACTTGCCTTGTATAACTAAGCACTGGTGCTTAAGCACAAAACGGTTTAATTTTTTTCTAAGCACCTTGCATTGTAGATGGCCTAAACGAAAAGACATATATCAAGACTGGCATAGACCGTACAGCTGGCGTATTTGCGCCCCCTTCTGCATTGAAGTGCTTAATTAGGCAGTGGCTTAACAGCTTATATGGACTGCTTTAGGGCATGCTTGCCCTGCTTGAGCTCCTACCGAAAGCAGGGGTATAGTGTAGAAAAGAAAATACATAGCTTGATCATCCAGATAGTGAAAATAATTTCAGTCAAATAAATAGATTGAGATAGTTAAATACTAGTCCAAATAAATCAATTACTAAACAGTAGTTAAAGCTTAAAAATCTGAGGTCCTTACCTGTCAAACATACTCTGGAAGATGCACCAATTTAAGGTCCATTCTAGGGCTTTTGGAAGTATCACATAGTTTCTCCTGTCATGCACATGAGATTTGACAGTTGGACCAGCACCAGGTAGCCAAGGCCGAATTGGAAATGAGATAATGCCTTTATTCACCATCCCTATCAAGTAATTTTCTTTTCTCATTATTCTCATGATAATATCATGCTCCGAGAGATCCCTAACAACACAAAGTTTTTTAGACTTTTGTAGCAGGACAACTTTCTCGATTATTTTGGGCCATGATATCGTTTGAATCTCGAGATCTGTAACCTTAAGACTACACAAAGAGAAAAATGAACAAGGGTAAAGTTATTAATTGCTGCAAGGTAAAAAATACACATGTGTTAAGATGAAACATTACCTGTTAACGTAGAAGTCACGCACATTCAGTGTACTTCTCAGTTGTACAAAAAACTTGAGGAAGTTTATAAGTCCATATGTTGCCAATATAACCATTGATCCAACAGTGATCATTTTGGGAAAGGTGAAGGGCACCAGTGGATTACGCTTAATAGCTTCCATCAGATCACATGGTTTTTCCCCGGACTCAAGTGCCTCGACACCGCATTTCAAGTGGCCAAGGGCGTTCCAGTCAACATACAAGAAGAAGAATCCAATACAGCATACCATAAAGAGTACATTAAGTATCTCGATTATCCATTTGGTAACGATACACCTTAGTCCTTTTGCGCAGAAATATTCATAAAGCCTTTCGAAGAAGATATCCAAGTCAGGGATCGGTTCTTCTTTGATGCTTTCGCCATGGAGAAGTCCAGATGGGCTCTCACTTCTAGAACCTGGCAATCTTCGGTAGTCGGACAGCTCTATTTCAGGTGGGATATCAATGAGAAGTTGTGCTGATAACGGTGACTCTCTTCTCCAGGGAAATTTAAATATTGTTTGCGTGTTAGTGTCCTTCAAAGGGAAGGACATCATTCATGAAAAGAAGATCCAAGGCCAATTGGTATCCTTGCCATGCCACAGGAAATCACCTATAAACAAAACCAAGAGGAAGTTGGTCACTCGCATTTTACATACCCCCAATCTCTACAGCAGTGAAAGTACAAGGGAATTAATGACTCCCACAGCTACTTCGGCTAATGAATCCAAGGTCAACTTCTTAACAGACTTAACAAGACATGTACATTGGGAAAACATTGCAAACACGGTGAACATAGAAGTAACAAGCAGCTAGGAACAGATGAAATTTCGCAACGTTAAGAACAAATGCCGACCAGCAGCAACCATATACTGCTAAAGAAATTGAGGAAGACTTAAATTCCTTCGCTCTAGTCAATCAACCGCTGCCACAAGGCCCAAACAGAATCGCACAGTGACTATCTTCCTGCACATCTTCTACGCTATAATCACGCGAAGCAGTCCGGGGCTCCGGAGTCCGGACCTCAAGGTCGGCAGCTAAACGGCACGTTTGAGCTAACTCCTAGCAATCCCTACCAGCCATCGGCTGAACAACGATATGAACACATGATCATCACAGGCTCACAGCTCTACAGTTTTCCTCCGGTTAACACCAAACACCCGAACCTAACCCAACTGGTTTACTAGAGCTCGGTTTCATCGGAAAATCGTAACCAAAAAAAAAAAAGGTTACGCGCGGAGAAGAGGAAAGGAGGGGCGGAGTCCAGGACCGACCTGATGGGCACCGGCGGCGATCGGCGGCGCGCGAGCGCGATGGAGAACGGGCTGCGGGCGGCGGGGGGCGGGCGAGGGTTTCGCGGCGGGGGAGAGGTGACTTGCGGTGGACTGCGGCTGCTGGTAGGGAAGGGGAATCGCGGCGCGCAGGGGGAGAAGACGAGACGGGGGCGGTGCGTTTCGGTTCGGGAGAGACGTGACGGGAACGGGGAAGGGAATCGTACGGGAGGGGATAATTTTTGTTCGTTCGTTCCCTTTATCCGGGGTTTTCCCTTTGCTCTGCCTCTGCCTCGCGTGACGTTGGTCGCCAGGGTTTGATTAGGAATCGTAATGGCTTGCGTACGGGATTTTGATGGTTAATTGCCCACGCGCAGAACACGTTCAAGTTTCAACTAAACACAAATTAATTAGGCACAAGAATATACTACCTCCTATAGGGTTTCCTTTCTACACGCTAAAAGAAATCATTTCTTTCTAATTGATATTCCGTCGACATAGAAGAGACATTACACGAAATCTTCTCCAATATGTATTGTTGGAAGAAATAGAGCAAATTGGTAACTCCATGTGTCACCTACGTGATGGCTCGCAGTTTTTTTTTTTACTTGGCTCTCAGTTTTAGATTTGTGTCGCCTCAACAAAAAAAATACATGTGTGTGAATCGGTGAAAAAAAAAGACGGTTCCACCAAGTGAGGCGGTTGTTCCATGGTAGGCATGCAGGCGGACGAGCTGAATTTATGTCCGTCAGACCGGTTCATCCGCTGCCCGGAACATGTACTATTGAACTGGATTCATCGATTATTGCGTAGCAAAGTGTCTAGCATACAGCCCGTCAAACCCGCTGGACCATTTGAGATTCTTCGTTACTAGCTTGCTATTCATTTCTTTGATATGGTAGTTTCTTTAGCTCTTCTTTCCGTTAAATTTCAATACGTATTGTTAGACGAAATATAGCACATTGGTAGCTCCATGTGTCACCTACGTGTTGGCTCGTAGTTTTTTTTTTACTTGACTCAGTTTGGGATTCGTGTCGCCTCAACAAAAAAAATACATTTGTGTTAATCGGTGAAAAAGAAAGACGGTTCCATCAAGTGAGACGGTTGTTCCGTGGTAGGCATGCAGACGGACGAGCTGAATTTCTGTCCGTCAGACCGCCTCATCCGCTGACTGAAACATATACTATTGAACTGGATTTACCGATTATTGCGTAACAAAGTGTCTACCAGATAGCCTGTCAAGTCTTCTGGACTGTTTGTGATTCTTCATTACTAGCTTGCTATTCATTTCTATGATATGGTGGTTTATTTAGCTCTTCTCTCAGTTAAGTTTTGCTATGCGAATTAGTAAAAAATTGATGGCGTAGCGACCAACTAACCCATCACGACGAAGTAACACTTCAAAAAAACATTATAATTAGAAAAGACAGCGCGGCAAGGCGCGCATATGGTTCTAGTCCTTAGGTAAGGATGATGTCCAATAAAACCATGCACTACCTGAGTTAATGGATGTAATCCTGCACATGTCTTTTTTCTTTGAACCTGTTAACTGTTATTTTATGGTGATCCAAATCCGGTTAGACAGATAAGGCCGCCAGCTTCTGACGAGCAGAGCGTGAGCGACGCAGACCTAGTTAGGTGTTAGAGCTGGATTCACCCTTGCCGACCTAGTTAGGTCAGGACCGCCTATAAGTACCTCTTATAAGCCACCGCACGGGATAAGCCACATATTGTAAATCCCGACGCGTTTGTAACCTCACCCGAAATAGTGAAGTATTCCTGGCTGGCGCTCGTGGTTTTTTTCTCTTCCTTGTTGAAAGGGTTTTCCACGTTAAAATCTCATGTCCTCATTGGTTTGATCTTATTTAATTTCGCCGTTGTTTTGCTATCTTGTAACAGAACCAAACACGGATAATATGATATCCTCTATTTTCAATATACCCTTCTCATCCCTCTTTGCTCGATATAGGATTCCTATTTTCCTAGTGGCAAAGTCTCGACATGACCTTTCATTTAATTGGATCGATCCAAGTTCTTCTTGTTGATATATGTGAACTAGCTATCGAATTGCATTGAATGCCACCACATAAAAATGTGAACTAGCTACCATATTAGATTGGAGAGATGCCACCACTTGAAAACACATCAGTGTGCCGAGCCACATGTTTCTGTTCAGTATTATCACATTAATAAAACTATCAACAACAACCATACTTGGCGTATATTAATATTGTTTAGTTAGGATACCATATCGGTGAACTTTACAATACACATACCAAATACATTCAGAATTGTGTAACACCTTACCAACTAAACTTGATACTAATGCCCAATTGGTAGATTGTTTACTTATAATACCATGTCCAACCTCCTGCAACAAAAGTATATTTACGAGACTAATGCCAAAAATGCATCCGTTTTCAATAATAAGAAAATTAAAATTGTGAAATTCCTTCCCAACTGCACAATACTTCAAGATTTTGGGTAAAATGTTTTACTTACAATACCATATCCGGTCTTGTTATAATACTTTCTTTCTGTTTATGTCCTAAAACTTATTCTTCTCCAATTGACCTATCAACATTAGCGATCATACCCCATCGAGCAAGTCAAGTGAAGCTGCTCACAAAGAAGGCCTATATACATTCTAGACATCCAAATCTAGCCATCTTAGCAAAGAAAGAGTCTGTTTTGCTATATCCACCCCTATATCAGAATTGTCAAAAACGAAATTTCAAATGCTTCTCATTCCCGTGTTTGATCTTATCCATCTCTGCGCTGTTTCCATGTGGGTAGTGGGTAGAGACCCATGAAGAGAATGAGGAGGAGTGTAGTATCTTACTGTCAAGAGTGATTCAATAGACTCTTCCCTGGATAAGTCAGGCTGGAATGAGATGGGGATGACAATTGAAGCCCCATGCATCAAGAGGAAAAACATCTTTACTAAACTAATGTAAAAAATGTGTAAGTTCTTAATAAGAAACATAAAATTATGAAATAGCTCCCCGACCACACTTAGTACTATAAAATCTGGATAAAATGATTTACTTATGATATCATATATGTTTTCATGCATCAAGGATCGCATAAGCATCTTTACTAGACCAATGATCAAATGCATCAGTTTGCAATAAGAAAATTAAAATTTTGAAAACTAAAATTTTGAAATACCTTCTCAACTGCACATGGTACAACAATAATCTAGGTAAAATGTTATACTTATAGTACCGTATTTGGTCTCGTGCATAAAGAACCGACAAAAGCATCTTTACTAGACTAATTTCCAAACACATCAAGATCCAAATACGAAATTTGAAATTATGGAATAACTCTTCAAAAGTACCTAGTACTATAGAAGTCGGGATAAAGTGTTGTACTTATAACATCATATCTGACATCGTGCCTCAAGTACTGACAAAAGCATCTTTACTATACCAATTCCCGAATACATCATTTCTAATTTAGAAATTCAACATTGTGAAGACTCAACTGTAGTTGGTACTACAAGAATATGAATAACATTTTTTACTTATAATACCATATTCGGTGTCATGCATCAAGAGTTGACAAAAGAATCTTTTTGCCCAATGCATCAATTTCCAATAAGAAATTTAAAATTATGGAATAACTCCCCAACCGCACTTGGTACCATAAAAATCTGGATAAAGTGGCTTACTTATAACATCATATCCAGTCTCTTGCATCAAAGACTGACAAAAGTATTTTTACTAGACCAATGCCCAAATACATAAGTTGTCAATAAGAAACTTAACATTGTAAAATACCGTCCCAATTGTAATTTGTACAACAATAATCTGGATACAATGTTTTACTTATAATACCTCATGCATCAAGAGCCAACAAAAGCATCTTTACTAGACTAATGTCTGTATGAATCTTTTCCAATAACAAATTTCAAATGGCGAAATAACTTCCTAACTAGAACGATATGCTTTTTTTCCATTTTCCACTGTGAAAGCTTCTCTCAATCCATCTCTAGTCCTTTCTTTCCTGGGCACAGGCTTACCCGGTTGACCGCACACATTCATTCATTGTTCGTTCTGAGGTGGATTCGAACCACAGCAAGCGCAGCAAGGATTTGGAGTCCAACACGCTAAACTAAAGAGGATTTGCAGTCCTCTGCTCTACCAGCCAGAACCTAGAAGGACACTTAACACCCGATCCCATTCACCAGGAGCACCAACACCGGTTCCTCGATCTTCCTACTGGAGGCACAGTGGCAGACCTAGGATTTTACCGATGGGTATGCCGCAAAAAAATTAAAGGCTGCTTGGATAAAATTCATTAACCGATTTAATAAATAATGTTAAATTTTACATTATAATATGGTATATAGAAACAATAATAAACATTATGTAATTAAAATATCAAGTTGGCAAGTTATATAAATTATCATACAACTAGTTCAAACATCATACTAATAGTTTAAAACATGCATAGAAAACTTGAATTTTATTTGTTTGACTTGTCTCACCTAGGCCTTCTTAAGGACATGAGATTCATTTTGATTAATAATCTCTTAGCAGAAATAAGGAATACGAGGAGCGATTATAAAAATATCATACAGTCCATAATGTTAAAAAGATCAGTTACTTGGATAATTATCTCGTTGAGGATGCCGCCTGCGGTGTCGATTATCCATTTATCCTAGTTACGTGGTCGTGGGCTCGCGTCGGCCGCCGTCGGCAAAGAAGAACTGGTGTTCAACCTTGTGACCTTGCGGCCAGCTGGTTGCCGGGAGAGGAAGCACAAACCTTGCAGCATTGCGGCGACGCGTAGAATAGAACGTACGATGCAGTTGTAGTGGATCAGGTTTTTTCTGCTAGACCGCACGCACGAAAGAATCACCTCTCAGCTAAGCAGTTTTGCATGCAATCGATGCAGCTCGTTTTTTCCTTACTACTAGTACATGGAACGGCCGGGCTGCAGGGTATGTGAAAGAACAAGCTATGCCCGAGATGTCGTCTAGAGGGGGGGGGGTGAATAGGCGATTAAATTTTTTTCTATTTAGGGGCTTGATAATTGCGGAATAAAACTATGTGTTTAAATTAACAAGCCAACAACCTAAAATACTAGGCTCACATATGTGCACCAACAACTTATGCTAAGCAAGGCAAGCAACAAGGTGATAGCAAGATATAAACTTCAAGCACGAAGGTTATCACAATGTAAATTGCATAAGTAAAAAGCTCGAGTATAGAAATAACCGAGGCACGCGGAGACGAGGATGTATTCCCGAGTTCCTCATTGTTAAGGGAGTACGTCTCGTTAGAGGGGTGTGAGCTCGCCACAAGAGGCCTACTCAAGATACCACAAAGGCCTCACCCTATTCTCCGATGAACCGCACCAAGGGTTTGGTGCACCTTCCACTATCGGAATCCTTCAAGGCGGATTCCGGAGCCCTTTTACACCGTTCTTGGGGCACACACACCCACAACTCAATTGGGGGCTCCCAAATCGTGCCGAAGCTTCACAACTCGAAGTCTTTGCGGCACCACCACCATCTAGGGTACACAATGCACCCAATAGGCACAAGCTCTTGGGAACACAATGCACCCAAGAGTAACAAGCTTCTCAACCTTCAATTTCACATATCACCGTGGAGAGAGCAACCTGATGCAACTAATACAAAAGGCAAGAACACACCAAGTGGTCAAATCCTTCTCTCCAAAATCCAACCAAAGCAACTAATGCTATGGAGGGATTTAAGAGGAAGAACAAAGGAGAAACACTAAGAACTCCAAAATCTAGATCCACTAAGTTCCCCTCACTTAGAGGAGGAAAGGATTGGTGGAATGGTAGATCTAGATCTTCTCTCTTGAATCCCTAAATTTGGGCAAGAATCATTAGAGGGATTGAGAGGAATCAAGCTCACAAGAAGGTCAACAATGGGGGCAAAACACGAGCTCAAGAGTTGGCAAAAGGGTTGAGGTTTATTTGGGGAAGAAACCCCTTAAATATGAGACCAAAAATATGGCCATTGGGAAGCTGCAGGGTGCCCGGCCTGATGGCCGCCTAGGTCGGCCGGGGCCGGCCACAGATCTTCATGCGGGGCACATAGGGCAGCCGGCATGTGGACCGGTCTGGGCCGGCCGGGAGGCCGGCCACCCCCCAGAGCCGCCCGTCCTGGTGCCCGACCTGGGCCGGCATGGAGGTCGGCCGCCCCCAGAGCCGCCCGGCCTGGTGCCCGGCCTAGGCCGGCCTGGGGGCCGGCCACCCCCAGAGCCGCCCGGCCTGGAGCCCGGCCTGGGCCGGCCAGGGGGCCGGCCAGCCTGCTGCGCTGCCTTTCCTTCATGTTCCATTTCCGACAATGAAAACACAATAACTTTCGCATACGAACTCCGTTTCCGATAATCTTGGACTCGTTGGAATCGTCACAACGAGCACTACAAGAATATACAGAGAAACATCATAGTCCAACAAGATATTATAAAAACAAATGGGGAAAGTTTAAAAGCTTTTTTTCGCAAACCGAAAAACCGTTTCTTTTGCAATTGAAGTCCGAATGAAGCAAAACCAATTTTGTTGGAAGGAGGACGACAAAAGCAACCTTTGGAAATGGCAAGCTAGCAAAGGAGATTTTGCAAAGGGTTGGAAATGTGAAACCTTCCAAAAGGATGAACCGGCAAAATCTCCAATACCGAAGATGCAAAAAGAAGACGCATATGCAAACCGTTTTTGGTGATCTTAGCCTTGTCATAACACGCACGACAAGCACCAAGACCACACCACGATAAGAGTCAAATAAGAACCAATGAAGATGATTTCAAGGATGCAAGGATGCAACGGGTTAAGCTCTCCACGAACGATACGATCAAGTTACTCGGTCGAGAGCCTCTCTTGATAGTACGGTTATCTATCCTATAACCCGGTCTCTCACTAGACAACATGAGACCGGTAAAAAAGAAACCCTATCAAGATCATACCTTTGCCTTGCGCATTAATCCACTTGAGGTCGATGGAGACGATCTTCATCTCCTCAAGACGAACCATCTTCTTGATTGCGCTTCGCTTGGTGAAGATTCACATGTGGCTCCCCCATACACCAAGATGGGAGAAGCACCACTTCGGCATATCTTCACTTGGCCTTTGACTTGATGACGAACACCTTGGCCTTGATTAACAAATAATCTTCTTCCCTTAACCTCGACTCCAACACATGGAGAACAAGCAAGACCTTGACTCCAACAAATGGAGACAAGCAAGCTAATGGACACCTATAAATATAGCTCAATGCAAACATTAGTCCATAGAGATTGTCATTAATTACCAAAACCATGCATGGGGGCAACCATGCACTTTCAATCTCCCCCATTTTGGTAATTGATGACAATCCCTTATTAAGAGGGTTTATATAATGAATAAAGCATCCTTCCAAGACAAACGAGCAAGAATGCAAGCGCATTAAAGGCAAATGCAACAAAAGCATAAGACCCAAATTCCCTTAAACCCTCTAAACTTCTCCCCCATTGGCATCGATTGTCGAAATGGGAAGAAATATTTAGAGAGCCAATATAATATGAGTTCCTCCATAAATATGATGACAATCCCTTTTAACGAATAATTAGAGGAAATCAAGCTATATTGAGGATCCAAAGATTGCAAAAGGATAAAGTCATTTTAAACATCTCCACAAAGGAGAAAAGCAATCGAAAGATCCAAAGCGAGAGTTCTAAATAAAACCGGAGAAGCTCCCCAATGTTCATGCACTATAGAGAGGTGCACAAAAATGGTATCCTCGCTCCCCCAAAAACATCGAGAACACTCAATAAGTGCAAGAGTGCATAATGCAAAAGCAAATCATAGCACTTGCACCATAGATGTGGTTGAGCCATAAGAAGATACCAATTTTCAAAAATTCAACATAAGATAGGCCCAACCGAAATAAGAAGATCTTTTAAAGAAATATGTTCACAAGCTTAGGGATACCAATTGGAAACTAAAACCAATTGAAAATGTCAAAAGCTAGTGAGAGCATTTAGTCAAATAAAAATCAACATGCTCACCATGGTAAGCATGAAGTAAAAGATCCTCAACAAATACATGAGTGTGCAAAGATACCAATAAACAATGAGACAAGCACTCATGAGATAAAATGGAGCCACCAAAGAATTATAGATAAAAGCAAGGTAGCTCAAAAATTAGGATACCAACTAAAGTGACCTCTCTCATATGTATATATTTCTAAGTAGACAAATCGTTGGTGATATACATCCACAAAGAAACATGTACATACGAAATGGTTCGGGAAAAGGAGAACAAGGTATCCAAAAGGAAGTCATAAATATACAAACGAGATTGTTGCATAAAAGCATAGCACATAGCTCAAATTTATCTCATTGTATATGAATGAACTTCAAAAATATCAAATGCATCACACATATCACTAAGGGAACAAGAGATAGTGGAGATGCTTTGAGATAGGCAACAAGTATCAGAAGGAAATAATATCAATTGAAGGAAAGGTTTTTGCAAATTCAACACACATATCACAAAGATATATGAAGTGAAGGAAAAGGCCAAAACCACAACAATTGCATATAAGAGATTTCATGCCAAGAGGCAACCTACACAAGGTTGAAAACTAGAAGGGTATGCATGAGATGGATACTTGTTACCGAGATGCATTGACGATGAAAATGATGAGAGTTGGTTTGTCATCAAAGCTTGACTCCGACAATCACACGGTGAGAACACCTTCCTTATGAATGAGGCAAACATCCAATGCATCTCCATTGTACCTAAAACACAATTAGAGTACAAAATGGTTCCCAAACTCATTGGGTCCCATAGTAGTTAGATAAACTACAATATATAGAAAACACTCCACATAAATATGTGCATATAGATATGAAATTGAATTTCATGCACATCTTAGCCGATTTAGGATTTGGTGGAGTATCCCCTATATATTGGATCAAGAAGGACTAGCATGCCATATAAAATATATATTAGTAAATATGCATACATAGACTTACAAGAACCAAACAAGATACAATTCGGACAAAAACACCAAGTCAACCAAGAAGAGAGCACACCAAGGTGTGACACAAAAAGGTTGTCCAAATTATATCAAAATCCAAATCAACACATGATTGAGAAAAAATCAAATCAACAAATGATTGATTCCAAAACACATCAACACATGAAGTGTGATATCAAAAGGAATCAAATCAACACAACAAATGATCGATAAGACACCAATTGAAAGTAAGATACCAATTAAAAACAAAAAATACCAACTAGGAGAAAAGATACCAAGAAGAGGATAAAGCTTGACCGAAATCAAGTAAAGTAAGATAAAGCAAAAAGGTATCAAGACTCCCACAATAAATATCAATTGGAACAAATATCTATGGAGGAGATATTAAATTCCAATTAATACCAATTGAAGGTACCAACACAAGATAAAGAATCGAATGCCAATTGAAAGGATAAAAAATTGATAGATAGGTTAGTGTTCTAAATAAAAAGGAATGCTCCCCCAATATTCATGCATTATCTTTGATATTTGCATTTGAATACAAAATGAATGCACAAGGGATCATTACTCTCCATATTTTATTTACAATACTAAACACTACCAATTGAAAAAAAAGGATCCATTCAAAAGGCAAGGAAGGCAAAAGATAAAGCAAATCAACGTAAGAGCCAATGTGAAGATGGTCTACAAAATCCACCACAATAACTAGTATCACTTGTCATGGACAAGGAGTATATAGAGATATTTCTCGGTGGTATAAATGAATGATGTTCAAGACCAACTTCACAACAAATGAGCATATGGAAAGAGATAAGAAATAGAACGCCATATTGAATAAGGTTTGTTGGTAGTTTCAATTATCCGAACCAACCGGCAAAGCCATGGTTAGAATAAAATGAAACAAATGGATTCTCACACAATATATGGAAATGGATATTAGAGAAAAAACCACACCAAGCAAACTCACACAAACAAGAACCAAAGGGTAACGACAAAGGAAAATTGGAACTTGTTTGAGCACACATGCCACATAGGAATTAGATAATTTACAATATCAAATCTAAGTGGCAAATCTCAAATGTTCACATTTTGTGGGATTGTAATATGCACATAGCTTATTACTCCCCCATAATGTGATAATTCATTTTATTTAAACAAGAGGCAAATAAAACCAACTAGAGACATTAATGGACATTGTAGAATTTGAATTTCTCATGAAAATGACATACCACATAGTAACTAGATAATATTGAAATATCAATACTAGATGGTGTGCTTCATGTACACACATTTTTAGGTTTGTGAGGTGCACACAGCACATCACTCCCCCAAAATGGGATAGTCCATTAATATCTCAAAGAGCCAATTGAAATCAACACAAGATCCAATAAACCTCAACACAAAGTTACGCATACATGATACACAACTATCTTACACAACCTTGAATAACAAGACAAGTAAGAAAGTAGCATATCATATACAAGCACATGCTAGGAATAAAACTAACACATGCAAGGGAGCAAGCAACTTTCAATGTATATATGAATTAAACACATGTTACCGCAAGGAGGAAGCATTGGATATGAGATAGATATGTGATCCTCCAATTGACTTGGCTTGGGAAATAAAACCATGAAGATCCCTTAATTCTTCAAAAATAGCCAAGTTACCAATGTCCTCCACTATCACCTATTGATCAAGTTGAAGCTTGTTGGTCCCCAACCAAGTTGGGTCCTAAGAGGTTAGTCACAATAGGCTTGGGAACCCAAATGGTGCTTTTCTTGACACCACTTTGAGCTCCCACATACTTGGCAAACACATTGCCAACTCTATCCTTCCTAAGTGAATATGCATCATCAATTATGATAGGAGAGGAAGAGGTACCGTTAGTGCATGAAGAAGCAAAATGACCTTTGCCACGGCAAAGGTAGCAACACCGACTCTTCTTCTTCTTAATAGGCTCCTCAACTTGAGGAGCATTGGCTTGAGTCTTCTTAGGAGGTGGCCGTTGTTCAACTCGTGGTTGAGCACGAGATTGAACAAGAGGCCGCTTCCCTAGTTGCTTCTCACTAAGAGGCTTCTTCTTCATTAGGCAATCTCGAACATGGTGCCCTTCTAGCTTGCACTTGAAGCAAATGATGTTGGCCGGATTCTTTATTTGAACTTGGCCCTTCTTCTTCTTCTCAACCTTGGACTTGTTCTTGTTGTTGGAGTTGAATCCAAGTCCACTCTTATCATTGGGGGATTGTTGCACACTCAACATGTTGTCAAGTGCACGCTTACCTTCATGACGCTTTTCCAAGCCTTTCTTCATAGAAGTGGTTTGGGCCTTGAGCTTTCCTCTTTTCACTACATGGTTAGTGATAACACAAGAATTAGAGTAGGTAGATGCATCATTGTTAGAGCAACAAGGCAAAGAAAGTAATTCATCACATGATGTACCAACATTTTTAGTGGATGAACTACTTGAAGGGGTCGTAGCATAGAAAACAAAAATTTTCCTACGCAACAAGCGGAATAAACCCCAAGGATCTAGATCTATTAGATGGAGGTAGCGAAGATGAGATCCAATCTCTTACCCTTGAAGATCAACAAACGTGTTTTGTCGGTGCAGGGGTTGGCTAGTCGATCCCCGCAACTAGACTCATCTAGTCGCGAGGAGATGTATTTCCTCGAAGTCCAATCTGACGAAGTGCCACAAGGGGTAGCACCTCCGCGGTATCCACACGTACGGCTCGATGTAGATCTCCGCCTTCTTGATCCCGCAAGCAAGGTGGAGATGGCTAGATGGATCTCGGCACCACGATGGTTGTGGTGGCGTTGATGGTGTAGTCTCCACGAGCAGGGCTTCACTAAGCCAAGCAAGAGGAGAGGGAGAGGAGGAGGTGCAGCAGCAGCCCTACATCTAGGGGTGGTGCAGCAAGCCTTGGTGGAGGAGATAGCGGCAGCCCTATGGGAGGGGTGGCGCCTAGAAGAGGTGGAGTGCGGCAGCCCTCCGGGGAGAGAGTTGGCGCACGGCGGCTAGGGTTTAGGGTGGGGTGCGGCTAGGGCAGCCTTAGGCTTTGTGTGCCGCACCCCCACCCCTCCTTTTATAGGTGGAGGCAAGGGGAGGGGCGTGCTGGCCCTAGGGCTTGGGAGGCTTGGCCCCCAAGTTAGGGTTTGGGGCGCCCCCACTTGGGCCCCTTTGCCCCTTAGCCGCATGGGCCTAGGAGGCTGGTGCGGCCAGCCCATGAGGCTGCTGCACCACCCCTATGGTCCATGTGGGCCCCATACTCCTATGGGCCCCACTTCTAGACTCCTCTAGAACCTTCTAGAACATTCCGGTACTCTACCGGAAAATTCCCGAACCTTTCCGATACCTCCGGAAACCACTTTCCTTATATGAATCTTATTCTCCGGAACTCCTCGTGACGTCCAGGATCCTATCCGAGACTCCGAATCAATATTCATTCATACCATCAATTATCTCATCACTAAACCCTAGCTACATCGGAGCGTTAAGTGTGTGACCCTACGGGTTCGAGAACATGCATACATGATCATATCAATAATCAACAGCGGGACCGGGATGCCCATGTTGACTCCTACATATTCAACAAAGTTCTTTATCGATTGAACCACGATGCCGGAGATTCTTAATCTCATATACGATTCCCTTTGTCTCACCGATATTTAATTTGCCCGAGATTCGATCGTCGATATCTCCATATCTAGTTTCATCTCGTTACCTGGCAAATTCTCTTTACTCGTCCATAATATAGGATCTCCGTGATTAACACTTAATCACATGGTTGCAACCTTCCAGATGCTATATTACCGAGAGGGCCCAGAGATATCTTTTCCGTCACAAGGAAGGACAAATCCCAGTCTTGATTCATGTCACCCAACAAATACCATCGGAGATACCTGAAAGCCACCTTTATAATCACCCAGTTACGAAGTGACGTTTGATGTCCACAAAGCATTCCTTCGGTAAACGGGAGTGACATAATCTCATGGTCTAAGGAAACTATACTTGGCATACTAAAAGTGTTGGCAATGAAACTTGTGTGACACGATCAATTGCAACTCTTTATTATCGGGTCTTGTCCATCACATCATTACTCCTAATAATATGACTCCGTTATCAAGTGACTGTAACAAGTCCATGGTTAGGAAACTCTAACCATCTCTTGACTAACGAACCAGTCCGGTAGAGGCTTACCAGGGACACCTGGTGTTTATATTCCACACATGTATTATGTTTCCGGTTAATACAATTATAGCATGGAGAATAAACTATTATCATAAACATGAATATGCTAATAAACCATTTTATTATTGCCTCTAGGGCATATTCCCAACAGTCTCCCACTTGCACTAGAGTCAATAATCTAGTTTACATTTTCTCGATCCAACACTCATGGTGTCTAACACTCATGGAGTCTCAGTGCTGATCATGTTTGCTCGTGGAAGAGGTTCTGTCCGTGTTATGTACTATACAGTTCATGATAAACCTATTATCATCACATGATGAATATAATATATTTGGTTAGAGAGTGAGATTTTCGTTTCCCTTTTATGCCTACATGACGTATGATCAGTCAAGAGGACTTTCACATAGCATGTGCACCCGGAACTCACTCAGTCTTGAAAACAAAATTTCTCAAACCATAATATTATATCTTTTAATCCTTGAATTAATCATATACTCCTATATGTTGTAGACTCACAAATCGACAGTGCTATCATGTCACTTCGATATTTTCGATTATGCTTTCGCTGCGCTTCTGCTATTATGAGATCCCCAATCTAGTTTGGTTTTATGACTTCAACAAGTCTACCAATCTCTAGATTCTATTATCTCAACTCCATGAAAAATGACTCCTCACTTAACATGTTCTTCTAACCAAGAACTTGGGTCACATATCGTCAAATACAGCAGTTGGTGCCCACCGTGGGGCCAGCAGCGGCGCTGGCTGGAGTTTTCATCCGGACGGGTTCTCTCATCGCGTCGGGTGAGCGCGTGGTCTGTGGCCTTGTCCACAGATTCGGCTCCCTCACGTCATCAGCGACAACGCAGGTTGCTTCGGCAGCAGGCCACTGCCCCGGAACGGATGCCTCATCGACTTTGGCGCGCTCACGATTTACGTCGCCACCGAGGTTCCTTGCTGGTTTCCTGAAAGGGTGCAGCTGGGAGCGGATCCACCTGCAGTCTGCGCAGCTCGCGGCCGGCGTACCGCTCGCCCCGCTAGTTGCGTGGAAGTCATGATGACCGCCCCGGGCGTCGGTGTCGGCAAAGCCATGGCGGGCGATGCTGATCCCGGCACCAGGTCGGCAAGAACAGGGCGTCCGCCTTGGAGAAACCGGAGAACCGTGCGGCACAGGCCAGCACATCCAGCGTGCCGGTGACGCCGAGTCTCTTCAGGACGTGATTCAGAAGCTGGCAACCCCAGTCGCACCAAGTGCAGATGCTGCCCTGACTCAAGCCGAGTTTGAGGTGCAGCGCCAGAACATACTCCAGGAGGCCAGAGAGGTGGCCCGAGTCAGGCAGGAGTTCGACATATCAATGCGTGAGTATAACTCGGCTCACGTTTTTACTCCAGTAGCAAACCAGTTAGTCGCATCGATGAGGTGCGTGCCCGAGGTAGAGACCTCAACGCAGAGATAGCTAGAGAAGGTAGAACTATATCTGCTAGAACTGCTAGTTACGTGTCGGCTGAAAGCCGAGATACAGCACACTCGGAAGAACCTTAGGGCAGTAGAGGCATCCATAGCCGG